>OX638382.1:30462639-30997907 GCA_951813785.1 Criorhina ranunculi | reverse complement strand
TTTTGCATTCATAGTCCAAAAAGCAACGGTTGCCAAAAGTGTTTCTTCGCTAGATCTTTGCACTGATTTTGTTTGTACAATTAATTGCAAACCAGATATAGACAAAATTCAGTGTCACTTCGACATTGTGCAGAATGACGTTTGCTCCGAATGATCGGTGTAGGGTGCCCTTTCTTATTGAAGGGATATTCATATATCATCTTTGCCTTATTTGTAGCATAAGCCTTCATCAGGCATGCGGAAGTTCAGCTCATCGAGAATACTTCATGAGTTGGTACTCAGCAACATCGTGCTGCTTTGCTTAGCTGATGGGACGTCCGAGGCATCCAGCAGTCTTGTTGGACTTTGACTTGGATATTGTTGTCTTCATCTTATTTCAGTCCAAGTATTTGTTTCACGATTGCTGTTCTACGACCAGATTTTCTTGGGTTCCAAAGAATTCCATCGGGCTTGGCCTCTGTCATTGCAAGGACTCCTGCCTTAAAAATACTGTTGTGGTCTGAAGTTGTGTAGACTGCAGTCCCTTTAAGTGGTTCGCTTTTTTTTTTTTTTAAAGATAGTACCTAGTGTTGTTGTTGATAAATCGCAAAAATGATTCCCGACAAGAGGATCTTGTATGACAAGTGACACATAGATGGCTCATATATGGCTAAAACAACAAAGCAGCTTTAAACGCAATCAAAACCCCTTTGTAAACATCAACACCACAAGAGAGTGTACCTGGGTACCGGAGCTTGAAGTTTAACAAACATTTTTGACGATAGGGCCGAAGCGGAGCCGAAAACACAGAGCTGAATCTAGAAACTTGTTAGGTGACCAGATCTGTAGTAAAACAGCCTCAAGCCGAACATATTTGACGGTGGGACTGATAACAGGGCACATCAACATCAATAAACATGTTTTTAGACTCGGGGCTGACGTAGAGGGAAGGAGAAGAAAGACATGAAGCACTTCTTCTACCACTGGGTGTTCTTTTACTCCCACCATCAAATTCTCGACTGACCTCAACAGTTTTGAATATAATCGAGGGTAGTTGAGCAGTTCAATCTAAGTGCTACTCATCGATAACCATTCTAAACTACCCTTTGATTTATCTTAAGTTTTGTTACCTTTACAATATTGAAGTACCTTCCTTTAGACAAATATGTAACAATGTCTAAGGCCTACATATGCAAATTCACTTACAGACACCAGTCATCCGCTGAATTCTGAACAGCAAGCAGTTCAAATTCGATATCCGAATACAGTGCTCCCGTCATCACAATGCCTGCCTACCTGCCGACTGTCACCGTTCGACAAACTTAATATGGACAAAGTGAAATCAATTTTAATTTCCTTTTTATGACTATACATACGTATGTACGTAGTACGTTCTCGCATACACATTTGTTTATCCCTTTTTTTTTTGTCTGAATTTAAATTTTACGCAGCGGCAATTCCATGGAACTCATCACATAATATACCAGCAGTCGGCAGCAGTGTGTACACCGTACAGGTACCCTTTACGTACCCACCCAGATCCACCAACCACCTCCGCACAGCTGCTTGCTTCCAAGCAACGTTTTGCCTTTGCCTTTGCCATCCATGGGCATTATTAGTATTTCAGAAAACGTCTCCTCCTCAAACAGCATTCCATACCCGTGTGGAATACGTAAGTATTCAATTCTATGGCTTTCAGACGCCATTTTGCTTTCGGGTACCTTACCTAGACTAAGGAAAAAATTATTTGTTTTGAGAAGAGATTAATTTTTTTGTTGCTTACGACACTCCACCACTGGCACAGGCATTAGCCGCCGTCCATTAACAATTGATGGCTAACTGTTCAAGGTGCGTGCATATACATGACTCTAATGCACAATGCGGGTGGTTCACCTGGACGAAGTTCAATAGCAACTCTCAATTCACCTTAGTGCAAGTGCCAAGTGCCAAGTACCAAATGGCAAGTGCCAACTATACAGCATTGGTTGTCCCTTGAGCAAAAGGTCAAAGGAAGGATAATAGTTCCTTTGAATAATAAAAGCGTATCACATAAAACAGCGCATAAAAGCCGAAAAGGAGTCGAACGGGTCAGGGAACTTGGGGTGGGAGAAGGTCGAATTGGGAATTCGATCGATCATAAAAATACCACCGCACTTTCGCATGCCCATCAGAGCAAAGCACACAGGTCACTGTACTCAGCGTCACCATCGTTGTGCTGATGCCCATAAATAATAGCTGAAGGACGAAGGACGAATCATGTTTACTGCCACTGCGATGATGATGTGGTTCCTTAATATTCATTCGAATCTTTCCTGTTTTCATCTTTCCTGCTTCGTCAAGATGCATTCCTCACTCCTTCGACGACGCCTCTGGGGACGGATTTTATTGCTGTTGGTCATTGCGAGGGTCGAAGCAATTGCTGCTGAGTGGACAAATTGACGAAAGAAGGAAAAATGTCATTAGATGAGATGAGTAGGTAAAATGGTTCCATGTGAGAAATCTCCAGGGATACCTACTACAAGTGCGAGTGCGAGAGGGCTCATTTAATTATTTCTTCAAGGCACACATGTACGGCGCAAGCTTTCGAAACACATATCGTCTAGAGGTCACACGTTGGATAAATTAATTTATTTTTTTTTTTGTAAAATGCGTACGACTTTCACTTGCGGGTATTTAATCGACTTTTTGTGCGCTTCATTATGACAACTGGAAGCTGATTTCAATATAAAAATCACGGAAATCACGCCCAATTGAAGTCGCCGCCAGATTAGTTTGATTGGGCTCTCATTAGTATTCTGGGAATAGTTTCGGATCTATATCGGCGGGGCATAAAGAGAGAAACTCTTAAAATGTAAATGATGAACAGTTATTTTGAAATTATACGCTTTGTGGTTGTGATTTTGTTTTTTTTATTTTTATGCCTTGAGTACCTAATTGTTTTTGGAAATTTATTTTCGGTCATTTAGTTGCTAAATAGTTTTATTCACGCAGTGTGTGTGTGTGTGTGTATGTGGATTGGGCAGATTAATCGCTGACAGAGATGGCATTTAAGACTAATTCAGATTGCGCAACGCATTCAATTGGATTGGATGACTATATTTGATGAATAAAATAAGAAAATGTTACTGTCATCTGCGTAACTAAATTTATTTTATTCATATTGAATGTTCGATAAATTCGTGGGCGCCACTACATATTCAGTACAGGAGGTTTGATTTCGAGGTTAACAATCATTCATGTCAAACTAGATTAGATTAGGTTGGAAGAATTGAAATTAAACTTCTTTAAACTGCGGTACCTAGTGTAATTGAATTTTTTAGAAAATCGGAGCGTAACAAAAAGTGAAACATTCATCTTTTTTGTCACATACACGTGGGCGCAAACTAGATTTTTGTGAAAATAAATTGAAGAACTTCCCAACATTACCTACCTTTTCAAATTCAAGGGCAAAAAGTAAACACGAATTGCGTATACAGATTATACATTCAAGATGGGTTGGGTACCCTAGCCCCAAAACCAAAAACCCCAAACTAAAATCCCCAAACCAAAATCTCCAAAACCAAAGTCCCCATATTGGGAATCTGTATTGCACCGCTTCCTTCGAAACCAGAGGGACGGCGCAGTAGTGGTAGACCGAGATTCAGGTTGCGTACTCGCGAAACTGGACTGTACTGCCATCATTTATAATTAAGTCCACTATTTTCTATTCGATTCAAGCTCAATTCTACGCTTTGAGTGATGCTGTGTATTTTTTAGAAGCGTCCACTTCTTGGTTGCCCAAAAAGAGAGCAAAAAAAAAAACACTTTGCACAGCTTTTCTATGTTCAAGGAGCATTGTGGTCCTTGATAAGTTCTGTTGTTTGTTGTCTCGGCAGTAGTTTTCAACATGACTAGGGTAAAGGCCATTTAATTTTTGTTTTTAGCTTCAACATAGCTCAGTTTTTAAGCTGTATGGAGTTATAAAGGACTATGAATCATTATCAATAGGTGAAGATAATTGGTATCCATAAATTAAAACAAAAAATACTAAAACAGCTGTTTGTAATAGTTATTATCAGTTATTTGAGAAAAGTCACTCTAAGTTAGTTACCGGCCACTAAAATTTTCTAAATTTCAGTACTCGGCCACTGAAATTTTAGTATCCGGCCATTCAAGTTTTATGTATTAAATTTAGTTTGTTAGCTTTTTCCTAAATTTTTTTATTATTGAAAAACAAAGAGATAACAAAGCAAACATAGAAAACTCAAAAAAGTAGATAATTATGAGTTTATAAACAAAAAAATGCGGAGCAGTTTAATTTTGTATTCATTCCATACCAATAAATCAGTTACCTGTATAGCTCTTTGAAATTGACAAGAACAATTTGCAGTTCTTTTGCTAACAAGCGCTATCGGCTTTGGATAGGAAAGGTAGTTCTGAAATGTACTGAGAATAGAGGAGCTGAGGTTACCAAAATCAATAGTTTACTTTTTCCCTATTTGTCAACTCGGGGTTTCTTTTGAAGATGAATATCAACCAAGTTTTGGCTGGACTAGAATATTTGAATAGAGTCTTGTCCTTAGTATCTTTCATCATTCCACTTTTTAAAAACACCTTCCGCTACTCTACCGCGCAAACGACCGCGAAGAGTAGAATTTAATGCAGCCTATTGAATGCTTGTTTCATTATTTGAAATCTCATATATAAATTTGCCAAGTGATCTACCTTGGTAACCTGGTTCTGTTTGAATGTGATGCCTCTTCTTCATAGGTTCCCGATTCCAAAGTTTTGACTTTCTGGAATCAACGCGTAAGTATACACGAAAAAAACCCCAAAATGCCTTTGCGACCAGATAAAAAGAGTGCCATGACGATAATTTTATATCCGGCCGGATTCTAAAAACATGTTTTAAAAAAAAATATTTAGTATTCGGCCCCCCCCTGGCCGGGTTCTGAAATTTTACTGAAATCCGAGTTCTAGAAACCGGCCACCCAAAATTTAAGAAAAATTTTTCAATCTTCGCAATGATTTTTCTTTAAACTGTTACTAGCTCTTATTCTGAGAAGAGTAAAGCTAAGCATTTACCTTTTTTTGTAAGAAAAAGCATAAAAATTTGCGTTTCAGTTTGCGCCCACCACTTATAAAAAAATAAAATTCGAACCATATTTGGCCTCTTTACTGACGAAGACTAACTTAAGTGTGTGCTGTGTTCACAATTTTTGGTTGATAGATACACTTTTTGGGGATACTATCTAGGACATATGAATCATAGTGCCTTTAAAACCGTTAGATTATGTAAAGTGGTTTCTTATTTTAGGCAAAAAAAGACAAAATTGGCCGGTTACTAGAGAGTGGCCGGGTACTAGTGCACTTACCCTACTCGAATTGAAGCACCCTCCTTCCCACTAAATTTTTTGACATTTAAAATTTTTCAAAGTTCTGTGGTACGCGACTACTGATCCTTAGTACACATGAGTGGTACGCAAAAGAAAAACAAGTTTGAGAGCCCTTGGTGTAGAAGATAATCGTCACTTTTCATTCCAATACAATTCCCAATCCGGTGGCTGATGACCGCCTGGTCGATCTGATCGAAACTTCGTTGTCTGTCAATCGAAACTCAACTAAAACTGATCGACACTGTCAGATGGCTTAGAAGTATCAGAAAAGCTTATGCATTAGTTTTGAACAACTCTTCAAAATTATGGGTGCAATGCCATTCGGATAGCCAATTTCTGAATGTTCGAAACTTTTAATATCATTTCAACAGTACAAAAGTGGATACGAAGTTTTCGACTTTTTCAAGAGGGTTACTTAGGTAGGTACTAAAAGAGGCAAAGCGCAATCTGAAGACGAAGACCTAATTGCGAAATGTGCAGTAAGAAGATTAAGTTGACAGTTGGAATCTCATTACAAATATACCCAAGAGTTGAAATTAAGATGGGGGAGACTTCTTTGTCTGTTTCCGTTGAATGAACATGAAAGAGAAGGTTCAACCATGAACTCTTTCAGAAGTAGAGCAACATTGACATGGTCAAAAACATACTCATTCAAGATGGCTAGGTTTTATCTATAAGTGAAATTAAGAACAATGCACTAACACGAAGAGCATTTGAATAGACCTTACAGGAAATGATATGGTATAAAGTTCAAGTTAGTCGATGATTGAGTTGAAAGTGCTTCATTGTTATACAGTATAATCCGGATATAGCGACGATCAAGGGACCAACGACATTTAAGTCGTTCTAACTGGACGACGCACAAAACGTTTTGAGAATTTTAACTTTTTTATTGTATGTAATCCTAACATGTTGTTGTGTCTACGTCGCTAAAAACGGTTAGTCGTTATAAACGGATTCCACTGTACCTCTGCAATACGGAAGAACATTCTTTTTGTGTTTTTCTCTACTTTTGGCTTGATAACCTTTTCTAACTTCTGCTGTATGGTATACATCATCTGAGATACTTTTCAATCTAAAATTGCCTATCGATAGTGATTGGTATCGTCCAACAAACTGAACTCTGCCTTAATACCTACCCACGAGATACCTACTGCTAAGAGATGTATTGATGGGGTCACTTGCCTTTGAAATCGTATCCTTGTCAAACCCACAACTTGCCATTGTAAAAGTTTACAAGGTTTACTCTTCAACTTTCTTATGGCAATCAACTCAGTCTGCCAATGTGTGTTTTTGCAGGATTTGTCTACATCGAATATTGATTAATAATCGCAAATATGTACTTTTTCAGTCCCTTCCCATCCCTACCTCGTAAATAACACGTGCTTGGGGCTGTATTTCATTTGGCACGTCTTATTTTCCAATAGAGCTGAACGAAAAACACGCCCAATATATCCCGACAACAGATGCGATACACATTTCCAGTCGGGACCATATTAACCGGATTAAGTCTGCACAACCGACCATACAATTGGCATTCCACAGCGCATTCCAAAACACTGATTTTTTTTTTTTATCGAATAATAGTGCTTACGCATCGCAACTACATACAGGCCATAAACTGAGAAAGTGATTTGATATTTCAATTGCGTGTATTGAACTAGGTCAACGCTCATCGATTTTCCCAACGATCAAACCAAACAACGTATCTACCTACCTACCCGTATCTGTACTGCAGAATATCAAAAATAGTAACTTGTTCAATAATAGCGAACAATGGGTATTATTTCGCACCCTTTTGGTCAGCGGGGGTTAACCCGATTTTAATTGAAATTCCTGGCGTATCCTCGAAAGTGCTCCTCCTAGGACGACCATTGCATAATCCCATATCCAACATCCATGGCACTTGTACATACTGCATATATTATTCGCGTCTCAGTAGTAGAAGTGCGGTATATACACACCATAGACACTGGATTACAAAAGTATATGTGAATTTGTGTATCTGTATCCAAATGGAGATACTTGACGACGACGTACATGAGGTATTGTATCTGATAAGGCGTGGCCAAGTGTGTATATCAAGACTCAGTGTAGATGTGTACGCACGAAACAAGTTATACAAGTTTCTTATATACTCTTGAAGTTTGTGTATCCAAAAGGAATTGGACCGCCTCTTTGGCACTTGTTATTACTTACCGTTGAATGTGTGTATGGATAGGTGCCGCACTGCTGCACCTAAACGTTAATGCAATTCATGTGTTGAGGTTTCTGTTGTGAAAAATATACCTTTTCGACAAAAGCTTCCAAACTCAATCGAGTGCGAATCAATTGCGCAAAATCTAAAATGGAGATACTTTCTGTGGCCAGAGAAAATTTACTTTTCAAATATTTACCATTCCTTTCTGCCGCCGAATGGGTGGAATATGGAAAGATTTTTAACTATTAGATAAATATTATATTTCCGTGTTAAAAAAAAAAAAACTTGTCATCAAAATACATAATTGATTGTGGATTGAAAAAAAAATTAAAAAAAACTGTTTTGTGTCTAATAAATTTCGTTAAAGAAAATTAACAAACAAATACCTACCTCTACTGTGTTTTCATTTAGTGATTACTTTACTTTGTACAAAAATCCAACACTGAGCTCAAGTTGTCCGTCTTATTTTTTGCCACTTTCGACAAACAACAATTCTCCGAAATATTATAAATTTATATAAAAAAAATGCTTCAAATTTGATTTTATGTCGCTCGAATAGAAGAATTTGTTATTAAATTTAAAAGCCGGATTAAGTTTTTGGAGGTTTGTCATTGGCGTACCTAAACGAATCAGCCGTCCAACGCTTTAACCCCTTTTTTGTAGTTCTTCGAAATTTTCGATTTACAGTGTAACCCGGATAACTGCCCCGTGAATATTTTCATCTGTTTTGGGCGCTTAAGCGGATGAAGTAGTTATCCGAACGCACTTAAACGCCCTAATGAGGCAGATATCCGAATTCAATTGGAATTGGAATGCATGACAGATTTTAAGAATTGCGTTTTTGTGTTTCTAAATCAAAAAGAGACGGAGAGAATGTGCCAATTTTTGGCATGCAGAAATGCAACGAAATTTGCTGCGATGAACATTTTTACGTTTGGAATGAGGTTCATACTTACACAAGTTTAATGCGAGCAAATTAGAGAAATAAAACTGACAAATAGAGGGCACTAAACCGAGTTAAGCAGTTAGGCAAAGAGTCCTTATCGGTGCAAATTTACTCAGAAATTTATTGAAAATGCCTACATGAACCTAATATTTTCGGGCACTTAAGCGGTTGGGGTACTTTAGCGTGAAGCACTTAACTGGGTTTTACTGTAACTCCAAAGTATAAATGTCCGCTCTGTTCTGGTGCTGATGGCCTAACTGCCGAGCTATTTAAAGCAGCGGGAGATGACATGGATATGGTCGGATAGAAACATACAAGACGTATGGAATCTCAACATTGTCAAGAAAAGGGACCCTGTATCCTTAGACAACTATAGTGACCTTAGTCTCCCCAACATCGCTTTCAAGATCCTATTTGCTGTATTTTGTGAGCATTTTGTCAACAACCTGATTGGTAAATATCAGTGTGCATTTTCAAATACAAATACAAATATTTGGCGCGACAGCCCATACTCGTAGATCGGCAAGGCCTAGTTTCTCACAACCATTCCTGTTGTGAGTGTTATATTTTTCTCATGAATAGAAGGGACCTACAGTTTTATCGCCGACTCCGAGTGGCGGAATGAGAAGCTTTTTCATCAGATTATACTTTTGCAGGCTTGTCATGCTTATGAAAAGGTGGTGCCGTGAAGAAACGTTTGATGGTTTTGACGATCGAACCTAATGTCCTCTCCTTTGGCAGTCCAACGCACTTACAACTAAGCCACGGCGATCAGAGTTCTTTTAGACCAGGAAAATCCTCCACCGACCAAATGTTCTTCACACTACGGCGGATCTTGGAGAAAACCCAGGAATTTCAAATCAATACCCAGCTCCTTTTATCGGTTTTAAGTTGTGGCATTGGCATCACTTCCGAATTCCGCAAATTGTGCAAGATGACAATTAAGAATGGGCGCTGCTCCAACCATCGGTAAAGATCTCACGGAGACCTTCGAACGATGTCAAAAAAGAATTTACACATGGCGGCGCTCTGTCATGCGATTTCCTTAACAGAACTCAAACGCCAATTCCAGAGGACACAGGAAAAATCAATTCCGCATACGCTGTGACGATATTGACATTATCGCGCTTTTGTAAGTATTGTAACGGAAGCGGTGAAGAAGAGTTTAACGGCCAACGAGGGCAAAAGGACACAAAACAGAACGCCAGCCTAGACATAGATAGGGTAATTGCGGAAGAGATGCCGCGTCGGGATAGATGCCGCACCCAACCAAACTCATACATCTAGTCATCCGCGCAAAAAATTTTGTTTTTGTATTAAAACGAAAACGTACGAAAAAAAAACTGTTAACATACATCAAATAACGGGAGTTTTCTTCCCTTGTTTGATTTTTCGTACCCCTTAACACTATGGACATTTTTCAATATGTTGCTACTTGTCGATCCAGAAACAGGTTACCGCGTTTTATCTCAAGTGTAAGTATTTTTTTTTGTTTTCGTTTTTTGTTAGTTATGAAGCGTGGTGCGGCATCTCTCCCTCACTAAAGGGATAGATGCCGCACTTTTTTTTTTGATAAGCTGCCGCATGTTGAATTTGTTTATCAGGGCCTCAGAAATCTACCCTTTTAATCCTCAAGCTATTCCAGACCATTTCTTCAGCAAACCAGACTCGGCTGCAGTTGAAGTTCACCAATCGACAGCTCTTCCTTCAGAAACGATGACTTTATGTCCTGAATACCTGTAGTTCAAACCACCAGCAATACCTCGAACTTGAAACTGGTTATTGCAAGCACCAGCAATACATCGCACACCTGTTATCACTCTGAAAATGAAACGCACACCTCATCATGTTTCAATAAGCCTACGCCAACAAAACTCCTTCAAGAAATTTTAGTTAGGGGCTTTGTCTAATTAGGCTCCGCTTTTAATTCAGGCAACGCCAGATCAAACGCCGAATAACTCTTGCAAATCGCTGTTTCTTTGGGCTGATAAGCCAATTGAGTAGCAAAAGAAAAACTCTATACGACACCCTGATCATTTCAGTCATTTCAGACATTGACTTTGTCAAAAGTGGATGGTGCTGCCCTCGGTTCTTCATCCTTCGGGTGATCTACGGTCCCACAACGACGAACTATTCAGCGATATTGGCCTTGTCAGAAAAGTCCAAATACAACTACTAAGATTACTGAAACACGTAGAGCAGATGTACATCATCCCTCCGACCCAAGAAATCTTCGAGTCCAACCCAGAGAGACAGCCCAGCAGAGGAAATCCGAGACTCGGATGGCGTACGCAAGTGAAAAGGGATCGCAACTAACTTGGAACTGAAGTTAAGACTGGCTGGAGACGCATGTGGATTGAGACCCAAGTCCACCCCAGACTGTAGCGTTGTATATATGTTTTGTTATGTGTGTCCATGAGGGTTATTTACAGTCCTTGCCACTGCGATTTTTCTTCTCAATCCTACCGTGCCTTTCCTTATGTGTTCTAGATTAAATGTTTCACTCCAGAGGATGGGCATTTCGGGCATAGCAGCTTTGAACATGCTTATCCTGGTGTATTAAGTCACAATTCCCGGGATTGCATGCCTTATGAAGGGTTCGGGTCCAATATATGCGCGATCTTTTGCCAGTGAGTCGACTTTTTCACTCCGTTTTGTGCAGAAATCCAATGAAATATTACTAAGTTGCTCCTAGATAGGTCAGAGACCACCATGTGGGTTTCATGGACTAGCTTGGATTTGATGACAGGCGAGTCGAACACTTTTAGGGCAGCATTACTGTCTCAGAAAATAAAGATAGCTTTCCTTCACATATACGAAGCTTGGCTAGATTGAAGGTGAAAACCTCGGATTGGAATATGAACCAGTATTTACAAAGGTTGACTGAGAAGTTTGCGCAGGGTTTACGTATCCTGATCCTGTTTCCATATTGGATCAGTCCGTGTAACAGACGAGGTCAGAAGGTAATGGTTAGGGGAAGACTATTGAGAAGTTTTGTTGAAGCAGTAAGTAGGTAGAAGTGGTTGTTTGGTGGAACTACCAGAACACGATTAGCGCGAGTGGGCCGTTTTGATACCACAACTCACGTGACCTGGATGTTGAAGGGTGTTGTTGAGATCGTGGATTTTCAGATCCATCCTGTGGACTTTAGAAAATTAATAATGTTGCGGAAATAAATACCAGAAATATCTGATAATTCCTTGATAAAGGATTTACCCAGTGTGCAATGCCTGGGTCTAGCTAGTGCCAGGCAGTCACAGAGAAAGTGAAATAGAGTTTCATTTTCGTGTGTGTTATTGCGTGTCAATTGCTGCGATACTTGCTGTCGCGATGCGAGTTCTATTGATAGAATCATCCGTCCTGTTTTTATTGTAAGCGAGCCATATCTGCCTGGATATGATACAGGTTTCTAGACTGTTCCACCTAGAATTGGCAAAATAGAGAAAGTGCTGGAGAATTCGACCCTTGATGAGGCCGATCGGGGAGCAAACTAACTTCCCAAGAGAGACATCAAAGGTTGAGCCACATCTAGCTAGCGTGTCGACTTTCTCATTCCCCTCTATATTACTGCGAATATTATTATTGAATTTGAGTTTAGGGATCGTGTAGTCAATTATGGTCGAAGCAAGATCTCTGGGCAGCAGAGCAAGAGCTTTACTGTAACCATATGGTTTCGGGGACCAAAAGCCAGATTCTCTGAGTCTGATAGCACTACACGAAACAATGTATTTGATGTGGAAATCCAGGGACAGTATATGGAGTAACACGTTGAGGGTTTCGGTCGGTCTCGATCGTAGCGCCCCTGTTGTTTCGATACCGGCTGTTCGTTGGACTCTTCTAAGTTAAGTGATGTTGTAGGCTTGTATCAAAATGGGCTATGAGCCTAAGTGAGTCCCACGGGACACCTATCTATCTTCCTAGGCTTTGCTTAAGACGGGCCAACACACGAGCGATCCGTAAGTAAGAATGGGATGAACTACGGTAGTGTACATCCAGAGGACCGACCATCTTGGGCTTAAATCCCCAACTTTTGCCAAAGGTCTTACTACAGGCGTAGAAAGCGATGCATGATTTCTTTAGCCTGTGTGATAGAGTGAGTGTTTGGTTGTTAAGATGTGGAAGCTAGAAAGTCGGTATTTTGTTATTGGTGGTGAATAGCATCAGCTCAGTTTTACTCGGACTAACGTCCACTTTAGTACTTAAACAAGCTGAAGGTTGTGTCATCCTCCAGTGTTTCAAGCAAGGATAAATTTACCTCCTCCATAGGACTTTGAGTCAAAATCGCTTGAGTGAAAAAGTCGATAGATGCCTAATTTAGCTTTCATTCGAACTCATCAATCCGGTGTGTCTGTACATTGAAGAAAAAGTAATAAAAAAGAAAGAGGGTGACTAAAGAAAAGTAATAGAACACAAATTAGCGATTTTTAGAATTCTTTTCTGTCTATCTGTCTGTCTGTTTGTTTGTTCGCGGACATCTCCGAAACTTTTTTTTTTTTTTTTTTGATTGATTTGATTTTTATTCATTCGATTACAATGGAAGAGAATACAAAAACATTATAATAGAAAACTTAAAATTTACAAGAAGGATTATGTAACAATAACTGAAATATAGAACTTTAACATGAGAATAACAACTTCAAGTATAATGCAAATTTTAAATGATTTACATAGAAAATGAATGAATAGATACATTCTTTAGTTAGTGAAACTAGTGTCGAATGTATCGAGCCAAGTACAGAAAGATAATTCAAATATAATATAGTGGAGAAGTGAAATTAGTTTAAAAATGGAAACGAAAGAATTACTAAATTATTAACCTTGACAAATTATCTATCTCATTGAAGTCATAATCAAACAACAACTTTTTGACCCTTTTGCAAAACGAAAATAAATTGCGAGAAAGCCGTAAATCAATGGGTAATTTATTGAATAAACGAGGGGCTACAGAAGAATAATAACTTAAGAAGAGATGAGTATTGTGTGGGGGAATAGATGCAAGATTTCTAGCAGTGCTGCGAAGACCATAAGCATTCGGATCATGGTTTAAAGAATAGCCGCTCCTTAAAAAAAATACTTTTATAACTTTGTAATAGTAAAGATGTTTTAAAGGCAGTATAAAAGACTGAAGAAAGAGAGGGAAACTATGTTCATGGCGCCTTTTTTTTCCAGATAATTCTAATCAAATGTTTTTGAGCTACCAGCAATGGTTGTATTTTGTTTTTATATGTGCCGCCCCAACAAATCAAGCCATACTGTAGTTTTGATTGGACCAGACTATAATATACTTTAACTAGGAAATTCCTCGAGCAAAATAATCTCAAATGGTACAATGTTCTAGTTGTTTTGAGCAAATACTTTCTTAGGGACGTGGTATGAGCGCTCCAGTTCAATCTACTATCGATTTCAAGTCCCAGATACTTAAAAACCTGTGCGTTGCCAATAACAAAGCAGTTCTTTGAGCAATCATTAGAAGCATTAAAAGTTAATTGAGAATTAGATTCGCAGCAAGTGTCAGAACTTATCAAGAAATGGGTACAGTCCGAACTATGAAAAGTGAAAACAGGAAGTTGAAAAAAAAGGAGCGAACGTATTAAAGAACATGATCTTAGTTTTATCACTGATGACTAACTTATGCAAACGGAACCAATGCCTCAGTTTTTCTAAGTCGTAGTTGATATCCGCTGGGAGTTGCTAGAATATAAACAGCCTATGTCATCAGCGAACCCGATAAGTTTACCTTTCAAATTCAGAGTAAAAATTGAATTAATAAAAACTAGGAACAATATAGGTCCCAGTACGGAGCCCTGTGGGACACCAATTTTAATTTCACAACACTCACTAAATGAGTCTCTAATTTTTACCATTTGTTTACGGTTCATAAGATATGATTCAAGCCATTTAAGTGTAAACCCTCTGAATCCAGCTTTATTAAGTTTACTTAACAATACGGTATCATCAACAGTATCAAAAGCTTTTGTAATATCAATAAAAAGAGATGCAGTTAACTTCTTGCTATTGATGCTGTCATGTATCATGCTGCAGAAACTAAGGAGAGCATCCTCAGTAGATCTACCAGTTCTGAATCCATACTGTTTTTCACTAAAAAAAAGAGGTAGTTTCAAGATATGGCACAATTCTTTTTTTCATAAGTTTCTCGAAAGTTTTAGAGAGTACTGGAAGAAGAGAGATAGGTCTATAATTATTTAGTAACTTATTGTCACCTTTTTTGAAGACAGGTATAACTTCAGCAATTTTGAGCATATCAGGAAACTTACCACAGAAGATACTTTTGTTAAAGATATGAGCCAGTATGTCTGCAATATTTAAAGCGATGTTTTTAAACAAAGTGCTCGAACAAGAATTGTGGGTTAGAGAATTAGAGTTCCTTAATGACATTATAGTTTGAAAAACCTCAAATGAAGAAATAGGCTCGAAGAAAAAGCTCTGAGCCTCTTCCCTTTCACTGTTAAAACACTCAGTCATACATCGGCTAGAAATGGAGTTGAGCCCCGCATCAGTTATTATTTTATTCGCAACACTCTTAAAATATGTATTGAATGTATTGGCTAATTCTACACCGTAAGAAATATCCCGATTGTTATGCCTCAAAGAAAGTGGAATGCCCATAGGGGCGTTTCTATTGAGAAGTTCATTAACTATTCCCCATTCTTTTTTTGTGTTACCTTTAGCACTATGAAATTTATTGATATAATAATTTTCTTTGCATATAGGAGTTTCAATCGCAATTTCTTTACAAATTTTATCGTACGCGCTACCAAGATGATTATTTTGTGGGTGTTTCTTACATTTTATTCTTAATTTATTTTTTTCATTTATTTTATTTACTAGGTAGTTAGATATCCAGGGCTTAATCTTGATCAGATTTTTACATTTTTTACGCACACTCACTGAACACATTTCAACATGTTTGTGAAGTATTTTAGAAAACAACTCAAAAGCAATATTTGACCATACGTCTGACCAACTTTCCTGCAGTAAGCATGCATTCAGATCTGTATTGTTCACGGTTTTCGAGTAATTGTATTGATAAAGTTTGTTAGTACTCTTACTCTTATTTGAATTAAAGAATAAACAGATCATAGAATGATCAGAAATTCTGAAGTCAGCCGTGCTACTAATTAGAGAGTAATTAGTATTTCTATCAATCCTACAGAAAATATGGTCAATACAAGTATTGGAGGGTTGCCTCGTAGGAACATTTATACAAGACTCTAGACCATTAGCACACATTAAAGATTGGTACCTTAAAACAAGTGGAGATTCGCTTAAGATATCCAGATTAATATCACTATTGAAGGGATTTTCATGTAGTTTTCACAGGTGGACAGAGCATAATTTTGAGCAGCATATAGGTTTTGTTTTATTAAAATCGGATGTCGGAAAAAAAAATGAATCGTCATTTAAAGATTTTTGGAATTTTTTTTTGTATGTTAGAAAAGTTAGAAGTTAAGGGTTGAAGGCCTACAGACGTCACAAACGATTGTTAAAAAAAAAAACAGAAAAAAATTCTAACTTTGGTTAGAATTATAGAGCGTATAAAATTTAGTACATACAAAATCACCTGGTGGCGCTGTTCATTATAAGAAGGTGCTATAGAATTGTTTGCAGTTATAACCAATAAATTGTGACTCCTTCAAATATTCCCCTCTAACCTCTCCAAAGGGGGTATAATCGGGGAGAAAATTGCTTCCAAATGCGATAAAATGGCAATTTGATGAAGTGAGAAGTGCACGTAAACCAAGAATATTCAAGTTTTTCGATAGATGGCGCTAAACAATCACGCTGTTAAATCATGACGATCCGTTTTATTTTGTTGACCAGTGTGTAGTTCTTGCACAATCTCTGTCCACGCTGGGTATGTATATGTGTAATAAAAATCGGCTCAATAGTTTTAAATTTACAGCTGGTGGGTTGGTGAGGAGAGGGGGTAGCGCTGTGTGGTAGCAGGGCTTCACATTCAAGGTTTCTTCGTTATAACTTTCAACAAGTCCCAAGCCGTTGATCAAAGCACTTGATTAGGAAGCTGTTAATGTAGTCTACCGGCCGGTTCAAATTGAATATACACAATTTATAGCATGCGGAGCTGCGGGAACAGCTAGTAAGTAAATAAGTTAATTTAGCTTTTGTTTTACGTTAACAATATTTGACACAAATTTAAAATGATTTAGTTAAGTCTGAAACAATATGTATGTATGGTTGCCACTAAAAATGCCTTTCACTTTCCATGATTATAGTCCCAAAAAGTTGAAGTAATATACATATGTATGTACACATGTACGATGAAATTTAATATCCAAAATAAAAATAGAACTTGTTACCATTTCAGTGGCATTGAATTGAGGCACATCTAAATCATGTTCCTAATCTCGATTAGAGGTTCCACTGCAATCCGTGTGCTACCAGAAAAAAAGCCAAAAGCGGATAAAGTCATTTTCATCCATCATCCATACGAAGAAGACTACACAATCAGATTGTGCCCAAGAGATATGTATAGTTGCCCAAAAAAAAAAAAACTCATTCAACCTGAAACCAAAAACAACAACAGAAAGGGCAACCACAAAACATTAAATGTTTGACCTGTTCAAATCATGGAAAACGCCACTGAATCAGATTTTTTTTTTTTGCCTCAGAACAATCGGATAACTGTGCTCTTCAGCCGTGAACCGTGTTTCGCCTGAAATTATATTGTTGAGGATCTTTATTGCCTCAAAGTGTCACATTTTATTGCAGTCACCAAATTTTTATGGTCATCTCACCTTATCACAGGCCCACCATCAATTACTGCAACGGAAAGGACAGAGAACACGGATTTACAAGTATAAAATAAAAAAAAAATAAATAATTTTCCTGTACTGCTAGGGTATTACATTTTGTGATGTTAAGTCGGCTTAACTAGGTTAAACTAGTAAAAGATCACGATCTTTTTCATCGGCATTTGGTCAACTCTATTAACATCACTTTTTCCCCTCCATATGTTGTCAATCTTTAGGACTTGAATAATTGTTAATTCAAAACCAAATTTCGATCAAAAGAAAAACTCTTCTTAGAAGGTGATCTCTAGGGTATTACTCGATCCATTACAGACATATAACAAACTCTCTTTTTGTTTTTTTTTTTTTATCTTTATGGGAATCTGCACTTGCGCAGGATATGAGGGTAAGTGTCCTTCGATGGTACCTACAGTGGCCTGAAAGGTAGGTAGGATCTTCGTAAGGTGTCATTATTTCTAATGTGTCAAAATATTTGTTTCGGATAACGGTTCAGGGTAACCATTTACCCTGCTGAGAATTGTGTTGATTTGTTGATGTTCATTGAAATACACAAGCATATGAATGCCAATAGTAGCTGGGACTAAATTTTCCTCATCACTTTTGAAAAACCATCATTTGGGGTGGACTATTGTTGACATAACTGATTTGAGCTCATTGCGAATGTAAGCAGCTTAGCAGAGAGTAGTGGGGCAGTAATTCTCTTCATTTGCTTTTTTTTGCAATACAAGGGTGCATATCAAATTTTTTGCAAGAACTTCTTCAGTATTTTAACATTTGCATTTTCGATTGCTTCAAATCTGGGAAGCGTTTTATTTGAAAGCAGACATGTCAATATCGACCATTAAATCAGTGTAAATCGAAGCTTCAAAAAGTTGACTATTGACAGTAAGTCTTGCAACTTTTTGTATAGTTCAATGAAGATAGGACCAGAGATCGAACATAGAACTAATCTCTTGAAGATTTCAAGTACACTTTCACCCGCTTTTGATAAAGTTCATGCTTCTGCAAGATACGGTGATGATGAGGGTCTTGCATAGTATGTCCTCGGTTCTTGTTGAAAGGGTCTTCCTGCATAATTGACTCCTAAAGCCGAAGTAATGTTGGATCTCTGCACTGATATCGTTGGCAGAACTAATAGCAAAGCCTAGATAGATGAACTCCTTCGCTACCTACATTAAAGTAAGGCGGCAGTGATTCAGTCCATCATTGTGTAATGGAGGATATTTCTGCGGCAGCAGTAAATCAATAATGGAAAATTTGAGATATATAGCCAATTAATATGAGTTTAGCTAACGCCAGACCATTGGGTCCGTATAAATGGATAAAAATGAACAAATCAAGGTGAAGAACATCTGCCTTCGAAGTGTGTTTAAGGGACCCATTCGTCCTGATGTTGTCAACGAGGTTCATCAATTGATGCGCCGCAACAAACGCCAACCGTACGCCGTAGGCGAACAAGCAGGACACCAGACCTCTGCTGAGTCTTAAGGTACTGGCCATGCTCGTATTCCCCCTGTTCGTGGTGGTGGCTCTCATCGCTCCGGTCCGGGTGCTTTTGGCAAAATGTGTCGCGGTGGTCGTATGTTTGCACCCATCAAGACTTTCCGCAGGTGGCACCGCAAGATTAATGCCATATGCGGAGTTCCAGCTCCGATCCAATCTAAGGAACTTATCATCGATGGAGTTTCCGAATTCCCATTGGTTGTCTCCGAAGAAGTTCAAAAGTTGCAGAAGACCAAGCAAGCTGTTGTGTTCCTCAGGCGGATGAAAATCTGGGCTGACATCCAAGAGGTGTACAAATCCCAACGATCTTTGGCTCTTGGTTGTTTACTTCAAGAACGGAGGACTAAGCCGCGCTTTCCGTAACATCTCAGGCGTTGAGACAATGAACGTCGATAAAATGAACCTTTTCAAATTGGCCACTGTTGGTCATGTTGAACGTTTTGTCATCTGGACCGAGCCTCAATGAATTGTTCGGGTTATGGAAGAAACCATCTAGCCCTTCTACAATTTTCCACAGCCCAAGATGTCTAACACTGATTTGTCGCGTTTGTTGAAATCAGAAGAGATCAGGAAGGTGTTGCGTGACCCCAAGAAGAAGGTCTTCAGTCGTGTGCGTCATCTCAATCCATTGACCAACACTCGCCAGTTGATCAAGTTGAACCCATACGCTGAGGTGGTGGTCGCAGAAAGGAGAAAGTGTATCCTCAGATGCCAAGCGACGAAAGATTGAATTGCCCAAAACCCACTTTGCAGTTGTTGCGACAAAAGCCGAGGCAAACCCCGATGCTGGCGAAAGCATTGATCGAAAGGAAGAAGAAACTGGCTGCCAAGAAGGCGGCGGTTATGTCTACCGCGTGGGACACTGAGTTTGCCCAAAGGCACCTAAATCTAGTGATGAGACACGTCCAATTCTGGATGCAAGACCATAGACTGAGCTTAGCAACAAAAAAGACTAAGATAGCTCTGCTGACAAGGAGGCGTATTTCTATCTCAAAGATACGGGTAGGTCTGGAGACAATAACCATCAAAAATGTTGTAAACTACTTGAGAATGAGGCTGGACACAAAGCTGATGTATTGGCAGCAAATCAAGTTCGTAAGGGCTGCAAAGATCACCTCAGCGTAAAGCAGACTAATGTCAAACTTGGGAGGCCCCACGGCAAGCTGGCTTAAACCGCTCATGACAGTTACGCACTTTACCCTTTTATAGGGGCTGGTAGCGGTACAGCGAAGAGGAGCTCTTCGGGTGGCGAGATTCTATCGAACCGTCTCAGAACATCAACAGCAGAAGCCAAGGAGATTACGATTCGTCGCTGGCAAGAACGCTGGAGCAGAGAAACCAGGGGTAGATGCACCGCAAGACAGACAGAAAACATCGCTAATTAGACGATGCGGAGATATGGGAGGGAGCTCACACAACTCCAATGGGAAAAACAGCCACTAGAGCATGTCAGTATTGCGATTTGATTCAGGTCAACGCCAAACTCAAATTCTTCGAATGCACTAGATGACTTCCAGAGAGACGAAGAATAGAACCGGAGGTAGGCGAAATCACACCGGACAATATCGTTGTAGTAATGCGCAGGACTGAAGAAAACTATAGCAGAGTGTGCTTCTACATCGTGGAAGTTCTGAAGGTAAAGAGAAGAGAACGGCACATAAATCTGTTGAGACCATAGAAGAGTAGAGCTAACAGAGACTAGGAAAAGAAGAACCACTCTGAAGTAATGCAAGTAGCACTTCTGGGGTTAGTTCGCCTGAAGATGGAGAGGGTCCAGTTGGTAAGAGTACGACACTTACTTACTTATCAGGCCAGCGACCCTTGGAGGCTCTGAGCCTGATCTAATGCCGTTTTCCATCCTTTACGGTCCCGGGCACGCTGCTTCCAGTTTACTTGACCAAGGTTTCGGGCGTCCGCGATTGCCTGATCTTTAAACCGGAGGTTCGGTCTTCCTGGTCTTCGTGAACCAGGTGGCTGGGATTCAAGGATCCTCTTAGTTGGAGCATTCTCGTCTATTCGCTCGATGTGGCCGAGCCATTGCAGTCGACGAATTTTTGTCTTCCGGACTACATCCACATCTTTGTATAGCTCGTAAAGTTCGCGGTTATACATATCTTCTCCTGCATTCGCCCTCCTCGCAGAATACGACACACTGTGGTTAAATTACCGGTCGAAACATGCAAATTTGAATAGGTCTGATGGTGAACCGTCAAATTGTTCATCGATATGATCGAGGAAAAATGTGCCTAGGGTTAATCGACAGTGTCCTCATGTACCTTAATAGAGCCAATAGTCTCAATCTCCTTAAAGGCCTGGCTAAGAGCTTTTTGGATAGCAGGCCACGGGGGTTTCGAGGGCCATGAAAGCTGAGACTAATAATCATCTCTGTGGTGTAGAGGAAGACTCACTGGGGAACATACTCTAGAAATACGCCGCCACGGCTATCATATACCGCCGTGAAATATGGATTATAAACACCATCACCATGGCACATCGAAATCCGCTCGTCGAAATCCAGTAAAGGGCCTCAGTATCGTACTCAAAATATTGACTGATTATTTCTAGGACAAGAAAATTAAATCCGACAGCTTTCCGGCGCTCAAGAACCCACCCACGCCTCAACGCCTACCTGAATCTACCCCCAAAGGAATACACCCAAGTATTGAGTTAAATCAACCCTCCTCGCAGCCGTACATAAATTTCACTCCTCCACCCTGAAATCCATGCATACAATTAAAATTATCTTAATTACCACTCAGATTTACAATACAAAAGGGTTGAACATACAAATTGCATTTGGAGCCTCCTCCGGGAAAGGATTTATATGAGAGAGTGAACGCAATGTACACTTTACACCCACTCACTGGATACGGATATTTTATCTTAAGGAGAATATATCTCCTTGGAGGTTATTTGCATACGGCGCGGCAGAACCTTTTGGCCTGTGGCCATTCAAAAATTAATTTAAATGGCCACTTTGTCTTTTTGCACGCTCATAAAGCACTGGAAGCGCAGCACAAAATTAAGCAGTCCTTGGATTCGCAGAAGCCATTTAGATAAACATCGAAATTATGAAATATGTATATTTGTTGGATATTTATTGTCCATATATTCTCGGTTTTCTTCTTGTTGTTTAGTCGCTGTGAATGAACTTGCCAGTTGGTGGCTCATGAACAGAGCAGATGTATGTAGCTACCACTGGAGCAACAGCAACTACTACCTGCAACTGGAAGTTGAAGATATTTATTTCAAAAAGTTATTCTGTTCGATTGTCGATTAATTGTTGTTTGACTTATCGTCGAGCATTTATTATTTATAATTGCCTGGTAGTTAAAAGTTATTACCCTACTGTCTGGGGAGTGGAGATCAACAGAAAGACTCCTTATTAGGGCGAGGGTTGTTAACTATGTAAGAAATACCATGCAGTCGGGGAGACCTTCTTTCTTTTCTTTGGTGTTCTACTCTATCTTAACAATTGCTGACGTACTTTTAATCGCAGCTCAAACTTCTATCAATGTTAAACTGATGTCATCCTATTTCGCATGCAGTCTTCAACGATCTATGACTAATCTCAGGGAGCTTTAGATATTCTAGTTTCGCCACATATGGAACAACCGTACCCGTGCTCACAGAAGGAGACACCCTGTACCGATCGCTACATGTAAACTTAAACTCAAGCTGGATGCTATCGGGAAAATTAATTCTAGGTGGACAAATGGTATAACATGTCTAGCGACAAAGCGGATTTGGCCACGGTTGGATCTAAACCGCTCTAAGAATTTAATTTCTCTCACCAGATCGCATATCAGATCCGTAATAGGTGTCATCACGGGACACTGTCTAATAGGCAACCGCAACAAGGCTTGGCTGCCATTCAAACGATTTCTGTAGAAGCTGCATACCTTCTTGGTAACTGTTCAGCTCTCTCCCGTAAAAGAAGACTCCATTTAGGGGAATTCTACTTTAACGACTCAGGCGATCTGATAAACATGGATATCAGAAACCTCCTTCGCTTCATAAAAGCTCGAATTGGTTTAAGGATTAGGTAAGGAGATCTCTCCAGACCAAGGTGGTATCACAATGGATCTACCACTGGTCTAAGTGTGCTGGTTATAGCTGGTAGCCATTTCAACCTAACCTAACCTATATTCTTGTTCTCTTTTACAAGTTCCTCCTAGAAAGAGGGTCATAGTGCCCAAACCGGGATAGATAGGCACGGAAGCACAAGTAAGTATTTAACTCTGTTTTGGAAGAGAGCATATCCCAATTAATTCGCCGACTATTTGTCTGATGAATTGATTCTCAGCATCGTTTTCTCGATCCATAAGAATGGAGTCTACAGAGCCATCTACAGAAGCATCAGTCTCCTCAGAATCGTGTACAAGATCTTATCTGCCACACTAAGTGAATGCCTGAAACCTTCCGTCAACAATCTGATTGCTCCCTTTCAGTGCGTTTTTGGGCCAATAAAGTCCACAAGCTCTCCTTACCTAATCATCCCAGAACTACTCTATGGTGCTAAAACATGAACTCTATCGAGGGCGGATACTGTTATCCTTCGTCATTTCGAGCGAAATATACTTCGTAAAATATTTGTTTGGGCTAAAAGGCTTTAAGAGGAGGAGATTCAACGACGAACTATACGAGCTGTACAGCGACCTAGTTAGAGGTTTGTTGGTTAAGCAATAGGTTCATTCCGAACTGTAGCGCAACCAGTGGAAGTAAGTTAAAATTCAACTTTCGACGGTTAATTCTCGTTTTTACGTTCCTTTTCAGACGCAATCATTTCTTCAAGACTAGATAGATATTTCCTGTTTTTCTAGTTCAGTCTGTCGGTTCTTCCTCTAATGAGAACATGCCATTATTTCCTGGGTGTAGCATAACGAAGTCTATCTGTTACTTGCCTCAATTAGAGTTTATTCCCAGTTTCTCAGCTAAGTGTACAAAGTGGGATCTTGATCTGGAGATCACCTTGCATTGGGTTTAGTGCTGAGCGGAATTCGTCCGTGTTCCATATCCGGGGACCCAGCAGAACTTTATCTTATGTTGTGTTCCAAGACCATCCTCTCGTTTTAATTGTCGTTGAAGAAGGTGATATAATCTCGAGGTATTGCTCTCATCGTAGTCTTACAGTCCAATGAGTGACCAACTCTGAAAAGTGCTTGCTCCATCTGCACAACATGTCATCTTTATTGGATAGAAGTGTACAATCTTGGAATTTGACTTCCTTCACTTGAAACTGAACATCATAACTTTAATAAGATTAAAGGGTTATGCAAATAATAACTGTCTACTCTCAGTTAGAAGTCTAAAGACGAAAAAGATAGCTACATACATATCCGACATGATATTCATGTTTATCTTGCAATGGGCTTTATTGTCACGAACACTTAACACCATCGGTCGGCTTTTATTACCCCCGAGCATACGAATAAGACATTTAAATCCCCTCGGAGGATATTTAAGAAATGCAAATAAGCCAAAGATTAATCTTAGTTACATCAAACACTCACCGAAAAGGCTATGCATACTAAACAAAGGGTAAATTTACATTTTATGGAGAGAGCTTCAGTGTCGATTGACGCAAAACCGACTCACTGACAGACGGCAAGTCATCCGCTAAATGTAAGCTGAAGATTATAGTTCACCCTTTTCCCTTGGAATCCTGGTGACATTTCATTACGATCTGCTTCATACATCACAGCCACTGGAACGAGCCACTCAGCTCCGGAGGAACTTCAATTAAATTTTCTCAAAAGAAAACCAAAACGCTGGTGCTCTGGTCATATTTCAGTACTCCGAGGTCATTTATCATATGACACATATTCCTTCGAAGTACCGTGCTCCGAGGGGGTTGATTACGGCGTGTGGAAGAAAAAAAAAAATATGTCGCATGAAAAATTATAGCCACATACACTTAGCTCTTCGATTTATTTCTGGGATTTGAGGAACGATGATAAATCTTAAAGGACAACAATGTCAATAAGCGTGTACGTCCGCATCGAGAACAAATGACCGAAGCGAAAGGGTCTAGGCTGCGATTAAAGCAATTTTTCAATCGAGATGAAGTTTTATCACTGTCAACTGTCCAGAGTTGTGATGGAATGCATGTGAGTTGTGGCTTCAAAAAACACGTTCCACATTGTCCTAATGCTCTAGTCCTAGTCTATTCTTCAGCGATTTACTTTCCTTTCATATTTCGAGATGAGGAATCCTTGGAGAAAGAGATTCCAATCGGATTTTCATTTCCGCAGAGTGAAAATTCATTTCCAGCAACTGCGTTCGACTTCGACCCTTGGCGAGGGGTGCATAATTTTAAAGTAAGTTCCTTGTAAATTTTTGGACTTGAGACTTCCGTTGATTGTGCGTTGTAGTAGGGTGGAAGCTTGCTACTGCCGATCAATGGAAAAGTCTTGTAATCCAATTTTTATTGAAAATCAATGATGAAAGGAGAGAAAACTGTGGAAGGTGAAGGATGAACTAAACCCAGTTGATTTTGTAGAGAAAGTCTGTGCAGTTGAAGTATAATGAATAATTTGAGGATACGCATTTAAGGTTTGGTTTTGCCAACGTCAACAGCATATTTGGGCAGAAATTGAGGAACATATATGTATACTTAAGCAAAACCAGGAATGAGAAAAATACCCAACGATTCTGGATTACGTAAGAAATTCTTAAAAAGAAAAATTTGCATGGACAATGATGTCTAGACAAACGTCCAACAAGTGCGAAGCCAGTATATACCAAGTATTCACAGCATCGTCATTCCATAGGCCATATAGCACATAAATGGCCGAATTTATACTGGAAATGATGTAAGTAAACGTGAACTGGCAAACAAGTCGCTGTAAAATTCAGTTGTGTTCTTAACCATAGGATAGAAAGTGAATAACAAATGCCACCCCCACAACAAAACTGTCCCTTCCTGTCTGTTTTTTGGTGACCACTGTAATGGAAAAAGCAACCGTCACCAACTTTAAAAGCAAAGACTAACGTACCTGGGTATTAAAGGAGCTATGTACCATGGCACGATAGTCCTAGAAGAGTCTAATATTGTACTCACTCCGCACAGTGCAGTCAGGCTCGAAAATTCGGAATAATTACTTGAGATGTTCAGTTGGTTTTGGCAGAAGGTTAAGATTCAGAACCGTAATACTTGGGCTATTGGCAATCAGCTATTCAGCCCATCTTGTGGCATAAGCATAATTCTCACATCTTGAAATTGGGTTTTTGGGAACCATTCCTTCAGCAATGGGTGTAACCGAAACTTAAAAGAACAACATCTGCCCCACATCCATGTTTTGCTTACTGAAAATTTCGTAATAAATCACTAACACAAGAGAAAGTTTGTAAACCAGTGTCCCTCTCCCATAGGAAACGGGTACAATTCGAAGGTTATGTAAGTTTATAGTAGCAACTGGCATTCACTTGCACACTTAGACCAAGAAAGGTCCATTGTGTTACCACGACCTCGGAGGGAATGTCCCAACCAACTCGTTTAACCCCTTGGAGCTTCGAAAGAAACGTAGAAAACAATAAACCTTTTTACGTAGTTGCTAGATCCGAGATGGTGTCGAAGAAGAATGGTGAAGGATACTCTCCTCCTCTTGGTCTATACAGATCCCACAGACCAAACTCCAGTACAGAAGTTCATTAATACTCTATCTACTTACCGGATTCCATCGCACAGGCGACCCCAGAGCCTTCCCCAATTAAGAAAGCGTAAATATCACTTTATACCAACTCGGCTTAGAGATCTTCCTCTTCGGCCATTGAAGCCTTCTAGTTACCATATAGCGAGGGCACTATTCCCTAGAAAATCAATTGTAGAACAAGTATAATGCGTAAAAACAAATGTGCAGCATAGATGCATGCAGCAATGCAATTGAATTTCGAAAACAAATTTTTTGACAAGGATATGGAAAGACGTGATAAGTTAGAAAAAATAATTATTTTATTATTAATTTTCAAAACTTATTTGAAATTTGAGTACCTACTCTGTTTCGTTTCTTCCTTAGCGGACTTCAAATTGTAAAATGTCTCTTACCTACATGAAACATCAAAACACAAAAATTGTACTAAATTGTACTATTTTGCTGTTCTACTACTGTGGGTTTGCATTGAAATTAGAAGTAGAGACAACTTGCGTTGATGCATGGCCGTGCAGCAAACACATGTGTCCTCTTCCATATAAAGTCATGTTCTCTAATTTTGCTGCACGCATTTTGTTGCACATCTGTTTCGGGCATAAGGAGTTGTTCAACCTTCCTAATGAAGCTAAGAACAATTCCTGTGGATGCACCATTTAAATCTTACCGAAGATTTGCAATCCAGTTTATTTTGTTTAAGTGATTGGCAGTGGTCGGCAAGGAAGCTTGTCTGAGCCCTTGAATATTTTCCAAATAGGATAAGGACATGTTACTGTTCCACACATTCAGAATTCGTTGAAAAGCGGTATCGTAGATTCCACAGAAGACTTCCGAAAAGCACTTTCTGGTTAGCTAATTACCACTACGGAGTTAGTTTAAATTTATCAAGTTGGAACTTAGTGTTTTAAGGGCCGCTTGACCCTCCTTGAATATAGACACCGCGAATGGTATGTTGGTTTCTCTTGTTTTTCTCGTTTCCTGGGGGACAGCTGATTCCTCCATGGCAATTCCATGACCTGTATTATATTTCTTTGGCTCGATCTGCTCTTGAACCGGAACCGCGAAAGTCTAGCTATATTCGAACCTCGAATCCGAAATTTTTTATTTTTTTTTTTCAATTTATTTATTTATTTTTTGATGCAGTTTTGCTTCGCCATGTTAGAACTCCACAGCTCCACAGCCACTGCTTGCTACGAGCATGATCTCGTATGATACTCTGGATAAAGTAATGCAGCAGTCCTTAATTTGTTGCTTTTTAGTCAGCAAGCAAGTCTACAAGATCTATTGTTCCCGCGTAGTCTAAACAAGTCATTGCAGCTTAAGACTCAACACCAAGTCAAGAAGTCTGTTGAGGAACAGATAAAATCTACTACTAGTAGATTTACCAGACCTCTTATTAGCTCTGCTTTCCATCAAGTCCTACATATATTCAGGGAACGAAAAAACAAAACAAAAACGACCATATGTGTACTTCAGTGAAAACAATATTTAACCCTAATTGTCGACAGCAAAACACCCCATTACTCTGAAATATCAACAGATATTCTCTCTTTTTGATTATATTGCAGTTTTCTTTGAACACTCATTACATAATGAAACCACTAATTTGCCTCGAAGTTCCCAACGACAAACAAAATTAAATTAGTCGTACCTTCGACCCTCGAAAGCGAACGTGTTGACATTTCAGCTGACTGACTGCGGACTCATCTAAGCATACGTGCCCAGGTCAGGTTACGTCCATAATCGCATTAAAACTGGCAACCCTCTGATTTTAAACTTTGCCATCCAACGCAACAACCCTCGGTCCTCCTTCCATGGCCTGTATTTATCTGCGGGGTTAAATGACACAGAAATCAAATAACGGTAATAAAATCAAAAATTAGCATACAGAGTGTTCTAGGAATGAGTGTGGACAGCTTACAATGTAAATACTAATTGTTCGGCATTTTCCAGCGGATGTAACAGAAAAATATTGGATCCTTGTCCCACCCACATGAGAAATAACCTCTGTCAGTTAAAAGGGAGCAGGAGCAGGAGTGCAAAAGTGTTCTAACTTACGCGAACATTTATTAAACTAAAACTGGGCACTAAGTCCATGGCATAAATCATCAAAATGGCATCAGATGGCTATGGCATCTCTCAAGGATTCCCAATCGATGTCGTTTTTCTTTGCAACATGTCGATAAAGGGGATGGAGTTGTTGTCCTCTCCAAGAACCCGCAGAACCACCAGTTCAGTGAGTTTCAGTGTTGGTCATGTTTCATACGCAGGAGCGGTATGTTTACATACTGGAATCTGACAAGGGCGTTCGAAGAAAATTCAATTACCCAACCGCGCTCGTGTTCAATGCCTCCAGTTGTCGTTCAAGTTGCGGCTTCAGTTTTTGTTGTAGTTTGCTTCATTTGCAGTTGAATGCTGTCAATTTGTGTCAAATTGTAACCAAAAGCAAGTGACGTGCATGTGTTTCTTTCATGTGGTCGTGTGTGAATACATTCTTTCGCCATTTGTGCCACCCCTTCGCATACAGGATTAAGGGTCAATCAAATATACCTAAGCCAACGTGAATTCAAGTTATAACGCCAGGGGCAATCTTACGTTATTAAAAGCGATGAGAAGGAGTGTCGCTAAAATGACATGCTTTCCTAATTTTTTTATTTTTTATTCTTCAAAATTTGGCCAAGGGTGGTTTCGCTTAAGTGTTAGAAATTTAAATTAAAATTTCATCAGTTTTGGAAAATCTTGTTTCCTACTATAGTGTCCCGTTGCAAAGGTAAACTCTATTAAATTATCTTATCACAGAGGATGACTGCAAGTGGAATTTACGTTTACTTGTCGAGCGGTTGTGGAAGATGAATGTCTATCGTGGGTGCTGTAAAATAGAATCAGAGTTAAGGTCCTTGGGGGTGGCAATTAATCATAGATATACATTTTTTTCTTGTACAGATAATGTCAACAAAAATGGGTTCAGTAATTTCATTCTTATTTGCATAGCCATTAGTAATCTTAGATGTTGACTTCATCCCACTGGAGTTAAAGGTAGCTAGGCCATACTTCATATCCTTTTTGTATGAATAAATCATTGGAAATTGGTTTAAGAAAGAAGCCAAGCCATGCTTTTGATGGTGGCAACTTCATATTTTTTAAAAGAGAGGAAAAAAATGAATGTACATACGTATATATTTACGTTCCCTGAATGTAACAGAAAGGAAAAGTGGCAAAAATATTGAGAAAAACATGTGTACGAGAGTAAATACTTTTTATTGGACTTGCATCCACTGAAGGTTATTGGAGTTTTCACTTTTTATCTAGAGTTTATTCTCGGAGTAGAGGATATTCTAGGACGTTGGGTATAAGCTGTTAGTTAATTTTTATAATAACAATTAAATAGAGACCTTCAGCCTTGGTGCTGTTCCAATGCCGAGTGCGTTGCTAATACCTATAGATTCTCTAACATGATTTTTGACCACATTTATAGGGTGACCAGATTAGAACGGTAGGAAAAAAAATTTAAATAAAACAATAACGGTGTGAGATATGAAATTGATTCTGGCTTTATTTTCAAGCTTCATTTATACCATGTAGCACATCATTCAAATAGCAGTGCTTCAAGCGGTCGGTCCAATTTTTGATGACTTGGTCCAATATGTACGGCGTTATTCCGACAATAGCATCTCGAATGTTGGCCTCGAGCTTGTCTAAAGTGGTTGGGTTGTTTGTGTAGACTAAGAACTTGACGTAGCCCCAGAGAAAATAATCGAGTGGTGTCAAGTCCCATAATCACGGCGCCCAATTGATGAACGTACCCCGTGAGATGACCCAGTCGCCAAATTTCTCCTTCACAACTTTAAGCATTGCGTCGCTTGTAGCGCCGTCTTGTTACACAACCACAGCTCGGACATATCGATGTTGTCGAGCTCCAGCCACAGAAAGTCAGTTAACATCGCTCTATACTTGAGACCATTGACGGTAACGGTGTCTCCTTCCTCATTACGAAAGAAATAAGGTCCGATGATGCCGCCATGCCATAAACCGCATCAAACAGTCAATCTTTGTGGATGCATTGATGCTTGGTCGAACACGTGTGGATTGTGTTCCCTCCAAGCTTTTCCACGGTGCGACGAATTGCCTGCACACTGAAGCCATGATGACGACCGAATTCACGTTGCGTATTTACAACTGGTCCAGAATTTCCATAATATTTTTGAATAATTTCCGCACTGTCGGCAAGCGTGAAACGATGTATGGTGAAATGGCAAACCTTACTGAATATTTTGACAGCTGGGTGTCATTCGTAACTTTGACAGGTGCTGAAACATAACAATTGGAAAAAGTATCATTACTATCTGGTCACCCTTTATGGAAAACTCTGACGACTGCAATAGTAGATCTCTTGAGACTCTATTAAATGATTTTTCAAGATCTACGAAGGTAAGCAGTAGGTCCTTGGTGATTTTCTTTTCTTTTTATAACGAAAACTAAATTGTTTTTGGGTTAAAATTCCTATACTACATTCTGTAGGACCTTTTGGCTTTGAGGCAGTAAACGCGTCATTACACAATGGAACGAATGCTGCAATCAGTTCAGACATAAAAAATTTCCATCGTTTTTGACACTCTTTTTCAAGCTTCACAAGTGAGTACAAATATCTCGCCCAACAGGTGAAAGAACCCATAGATCTTCTACCATCCCTAGTGGCAGTGCTAATATTGAAATCAAAATGCAATCTATCATTAAAGCTACTCCTGAGAGTAGCGGGAAAAAGGTTTCTTGACTTTCCTTGTATAACTTAAAAATAAATTACACTTTCAAAAGAATGTGATACATTCCGGAAAACGAGGAACCCTTTCTTTCCTTTGAGAAAACCAGTCAATTATTCTATCGATTATTGCAGGCAATCACACAAAACGAGAATTTATGTCTCGCACCTCGGCAATAAATCCTCTTAAGCGGTTCTCCCATCTCCCCCGGTTCCGGATTTACACATGTTCAAAAATACGATTTTTTTTTTACCATACTTTCTGGCTGGCATTACATGAGCCTCTGGCAGCGGCTTCACACCCTTATTTAAAAAAAAAATATAAGAAGGGTTGAAAGGGTTCACAACACGCGGACATCCCCAGCCTCTGTCATTCAAAAGCAGCAACCAGTTGCGAAATGTTTGAATGGCAACACACTTTGATATTACGTTCGTACAAGCTCCCATGAGGCTCCAATTTGGGAGCTATGTGAGTAGAAGTGTTATTTAGAAAGTTCGGTTCATATCCTTGCAGTTTTTAACTCATTTTTTTTTTCTTTTGAAAAAGACCAATTTAACGGTAATTCGCAACACACCACAGGATACGAATCTCCAAATCGCATCAATACGTCATCTTTAAGATTTTCTTTGTGATTTATCTTAACAAATCGTTCATATACAAAGAAGAGTCATCTAAACATATCCCGCATCATTTGTCATCTGCCACTAAACGCAACCCCTACGGTGTTGGGTAGAGTGTGCAACCCTTGGCAACGTCCAAAAAAAAATATTTATAATCCGATGATAAAATTATTATAAATGATTTTTGAATTGCTTGATGTGTTTCCAAAGGCACGTATCCTGAAACGATATGGTGTACATGTACAACCTCCTCAAAGCGCACTGCAAAATATAAACAACCGTCTTCGTCGCTGGTCGGAAGAAGGACTTTATGACACCGCATAAAATTCATATGGAAATTTCCGGCAATAATGACAATAATACGCATTCAAAAATGGACTTATTTGGGCATTCCCACGAAGCCAACACATGTCGAAATGGAGCAGAGGAAAATTCATCATTTCGTAATTAGAAGTCGTAAATTACACATGACCACATACGAGTATTACTGAGGATAGGTGGTGGATGTGGTCGCAAGTGTAAACTATTGCTTGTATAAAACGAAGCCACTGGCAATCGTAAATTAGTTTTATAGGAAGGACATAAAGCATTGGCAGTAGCAGGAGCAGGAGTAGGAGCAGGCGTTTGTTTTTCTAATTGTTTTGGTGGAGCTTTGTCACTCGGATCGCAAATAGAGACGTAAAGGATACGTGTGGGAGTGCTGTTGGAAGAGGATTTTATTAGATTTGCTCATTAAGGACAATAAATTACACATGGTCATGTGGTGGATTACAAATTAAATCAAACAGCAATTGAATATGTAAACATGTTGTGGTTACTCGGATTTAATTGAAAGTGGATGGGGGTAGCCAAGGATATATCCATGCGGAAGAAAAATGGCAGTCCAGCATCACATTGACTCATGTGATATGTGTCTGGTAGTGGGAATTGAACAAGATTCTACCTTTATTTCTGATTATGTATCCAAGAAGCCAGCTTAAAACCACCAGGACCGTGCATCTTTTTTATGTAGCAATCGACCATATGTCTAAAACTGCAAAATCAACGTCGAAGAAGTTTAGCTATCTGTTTAAAGCAAAGACAGAGAATGATCCCGGGTTGGCAAGTATAAGCGTCCATCATCTTTATCTTAACCTTAAAGTTATAATATATCTGTCTATCAGCTCATTGCCTTGTCTAAATCTTTTTCGGGTAAACAATGCTGAGATTCCATCCGTAGGGAATTTTTTCGTCCCACCATATTTTACAGATGCGTTGGTGCATGCTCTGCGGCATATAAAAAATGGATGAAGGTGCTCTTGGCTGCTTCGAGAGGAAATTTCTTCGGGTGATTTTCAGTCCCGTCTGCATAGACGGTGAGCGGAGGAGGAGATACAACGACGAACTCTACGGGCTGTACAGCGATAACAACTTAGCCTGACGAGAAGAAGGTCCAACGACTGAGGTGGCTGGGTCATGTAGAGCGGATGGACACCAATGCTCCGGTCCGAAAAATCTTCGAATGCGCAGTAGAGGAAGACCAACTTAGCATGCGAGACTGGAGGTAGCTAGCTAAAGATCGAGCTGGCTGGAGACGCTTGTTGGTTGAGGCCCAGGTCCAACCCGGACCTTAGCGCCACCTTAAGTAAGTAAGTTGGTGCATGCTCCTTACAAACTTATCCCCCGCTGCTTTAAATAGATCGGCGACTAGGCGGCCGTCATAACCAGCAGCTTTATAGAACTTAAGTTTAGATATACATTTCTTTACTTCATCCAGGTCTGGTGGACGGAATTGATCGAGATTGAATGGTTCATTCTGCCTGACAGCGGAATTTGAATCTTTGTCGCCGTTATACAGTTTGTTCCTTCCTCCTACTGCGATTCTGCCTCTATGTTCCCTTGTTCGTCTTTGCAGACTTCAGTTCGGGCTTTGTAGTATTGACACGTTCTTTTAACCCTTTCATAAAACTTCTAAACATTATTCCTGCAGTTGCATCCCTCTATGTGGTCGAAGACATGGTCCTTCTTTTTCCTTCTGAGAAGTCGGTTCTTATGTCTTCTCTTCTACTCATAAAACCCTGCGTCAGTTCTGATCCTTCTATGCTGTGTCAACGTTCTTCGTCGAACCATGGATAACGTTGTGGTGGCCTCTCTAATGACTTTTGGCAGTACTTTCACTGGTCGTCAGTACTTTTTTTTTAATTTATTCATTCCAACGCGCATTTTATAGTTTCACTGGCTTGGATTTGCTGGCACGACCAGCCAATCGCTCCTCGAAGCACTTCTTAGCCTCCTCGCCGGACAGATTGCCCTTGCGACAGAACTTTTGGTTCATCAAAAACTTCTGATCCATGCCCAAGGTGGATTCATGACTTGTTTCTGACGGCATAAGATCTCTTAATTAATTAAGCGACACTCGATTTAAAAAGGTTCTGACGTTCTGTTACGATTGTAGCCAAGTGTTAGACAGAGTTTCGAGAGATTCATCCTGCAAATTTAGAACAGTCCTTTCAAAAATTAGATTAAAGAAGTTGCATCGTCTTTTTGTAGTCATTGTTATGGCATTTAAGAACCAATCAGGGTCTTGACCAAAAACTTTAATAAAGAGTAAACCTCTGATTTCTGCAAATCTTAAATAAATTTAAAATTATACCATTCCTATTGCACATATGTATGTATTTGAACATACATCTCACCTAATCGCTAAAATGGGAGAAAATGTTCATGAAATATTGCAAAGTACTCATTAAATAGAACTTATTTTATTTAACGTTTATTATCCGCCTTCCCCCTAAACATCACCCCATAACACCGACCAAGTTTATTGTTCCATTGAACAGTGTGTGCGCAATAAAAAAAAACGCACTTGCCTTCCTTCATATATCAGTTATCTGAAAATGGTGACAATAATTTCGAAATATTGACTTCCATCCCTGTTGCAAATAAAAATGTAAAATCAAAAGGAGCAACAAAAAAGAAGGAGCTAATATCCTTTTGCCTATTCGCTCATGCTGGCATTGTTCGATTCGATTGTTAGACTTCGCATGGAACATAATATATTTTAAATTCGCGCACGTTTCATTCGAGTTTGAGAGGTAATAATCGATCCCTGAGGCACTTTAAAAATAAATCGGATTTAAAGTTGCCTTTTTGCTTCCCCCATCTCTTGTGTTTTATCGAAAGGAGATGTACTGGAAAAATAAAGGAAAGCCTTTTGCATTTTTTTGCAAGAGAAACCATATGCCAGACAGAGATCCCGGAACAGGGGTGAAGTGGGCCATGTAAGAGCTATAGAAATTGGCGAACTTTTTTTTAAAAATGAATTCGATTCCTTATGGGACTGTTATCTTATTTGTTTGAGTTAGATAGCTATGCTATCTAAGAAGCATTGATAAATGACATTTTGTATGCATTTGGGGTATATTCGTCACGTGTTTTTTTTTTGTTTTGTTTGGGATTATTTATTTTTGTCTTGTGTGCATCTAAAGAAAGTCAAATTCAAAGTTAAAAATTAGAGCACTCATTTCGTTTTAGAACTTGGACCATCTTTAGTTTCTCGATCTACTGACTCAATTTGTCTACAGGAAACAAACCAGGAGTAAAAAACTCTTGTTCATTCTTGTTCGAAGTTAGAGAGAAGCAAGTGAAATTGGGTTCCAAGAAGTTGAATAAAAAAAATAGGTCCTAATTTTTAAACTTGAAATATTCTCAGTCCTTTAACAGATGTGTTTGTTTCCACTGACTGTCCTCTCTATTTGCTACGCACGATTCAACAGTCGAACAGATCTTGTGATACAACACATGGTCAATCGAATGATAACCAGAAGCCGCCCTAAAATTTCAAACAGTATTTGATTTTCATCCAGATAAACGCCACATACGATTAAATCGATCAAACAGACATCACTGACTGCCCAAAGAGCCAAAAAAGGAGAATTTGTATTCGAGAGTTTGATGAAAATAAATAATAAAGAGATTCCTGACAATTCGTTTCTATCCGGGTATACCACGGATAGGTGGGTAGTAGTCGAGGTCGAGTCTACTAACGTGAGGTTTCGGTTAAAGCGTCGCTTTGGCCAATAAAACCAAAACCACTATTGATCATCTAGAGGACAGTTGAATTCTTCTGAAAAGTCGCCAGCAATTTAAGGCTCTTTCATTACTGTTAATCCACCCCCACATCACTGGATCCCACCAAAGCTAACGCGCCGAAATGTTGATGCCTGTCATCGAGGATTGTACCATCTTCATTCCCCCGCAAAGCCTTTTCCAGCTCGACTTTCTTACTCAATCGGTAGCGCCAAAACTTCTTCACATTTCCGCATGGGTCCGCATTAATTCGATCTGCGTTACGCTAATTCTGCTTCCACTTTCTTCTTATGTTTTTGGGTTCTTGGTAGGCAGCACAAAGTAAGACTCTGCTGGGTCCCCGGCCACAAACGGGTGCCTGGGAACTAGACAGCTGATGAGCTGGCAAGGAAAGGATCCTCATTAGACCACGATCATGCCGATATCACCGCCAAAATCCCTCCTTTTATCCTAAAACAAGAAATTGGGTGCAAAATTAAAAGAACTGCCATCGAAAGATGGAATGCGCTCAGCTCCTGTGTCATAACCATGAAACTATGGCCATTCTACAATAAACAGAAAATCGATAAAATCTTACAAATGAATAAAAAATCCCTGTCTTCCCTAATAGGTATCATCACCGGGCATAACATGCTAAACTACCATGCAAGAAGAGTGGAGCTGAACACAGACGAGCTATGCAAGGGATGCGGTGACGAGGAAGTAGATGAGGACACATTTCCTCTGCCATTGCCTGGCACTCTGCCATACACTTTTTCCAGGATCTGGAAGAACTGTCCAGCAAGTCGGTGCTTGATATACACAGATTTATCAGCGCTGATGGCTGGCTTATGGTTCCTAGTAAGGGGGCTGCAGCTCCTAGGGCATCACAATGGGTCTACATTGACCTAAGTGTGACGGGGAACGGACTTCCTTCCCCGTCAACCCTCCTACCTAACCTAACCTAACCTTCTTCTCATGTACTGCGATATTTTCAACTTAAATGCGTCAAAGTTTTGCCATATTTAATAGGACACCTATAGCTCTGAATAGCTTGAAACAATGACCAGCGCTCACCAAGACCAATCGGCCTGCACTGACTCGCCATTTAATTACTATTCCTCTCCTCCCCTGTGTATGGTGTCGCTCATAATTTTCAAAATAATAGATTTGAATTCCGCATGGTCTACATGAGGTAATGAGAACATTGGAAATCGCCGAATAACCTTACCAGCGCATTACCAAGTGCAGATATGGAGGTACAAGATCCGAAGCTCACTGATTGCACATAAAGCCTAGGTATTGAAGCTTATTAACTGAGGGTGTCGTCAAAAAGGTTGCCATCGAACGTCACATTGGAAAACATACACATTGTTGACAGAAGAGGAATTTGTTACAGCTACGAAACTTTACCAGACTCCCACTACCAACAGCTTGCACCTGTAGAAATCTTTGCCCGTCTGCTTTGTAACCGGCGTTACGCACCGATCAATTTTATTCGTGAAAGACGTGTGATGGAGCAGCAAAAGGCTGCCCACACAAAAAAAAACGTTCTGTCTTCACTGTGGATACAGCATATGGACCAATTCTCTGCTAAATACGCTGTAGAGTTCTAATGCTGATCCTTATTTGTTGAATCTTCCTCAAATCACTGTCCAAGATAACTCAACTTTAAAGCCAGTGCTATACGAGCTCCTTTGGACGCGCTCCCATTTGGCCGGAAAGCAATGGAGCTGTTCACATGAGATCCCGCGACCCAATGGGAGTCGGTGTGGTCGCGCTCACAATTTTATCGAGCGCCTCCCCTTCAGGACGCGCGAACTGAAGGGTACTGTTTTATATCACGAGCGTCCAAATGGGAGCGTGTCCTTTAAGTGTATGGCTTTGTCCAAAAATTTGATATCAACTTTTAAAACTGTGTTCAAAACTTAATCTGTTATCAATTGCATCCGGTAGTAGTAAGCATAACGGTAGTAATGGTTTTCTCTGTAATTTTATGCTGACTTCTGATTCTTATTCCAGGGTTAGTTGCAATGCAAATGGTTAACTAACTTTTAATACGCAACAATAACCAAGCCAACGAACTACATCCCATTTGGAGCCTTAAAATAAATCAGCGAATCCTTTCTTGTCTCTCCTCAACTTAGCAGTAATGAACAATTAAAAACGCAACATAAATTTGCCTCTTCGGTTCGTTAACGGTCATTTTATTACTGTCGCCAGTATAAATGACAAAACAACACGGTACCAATGGGAGTCGTTTTCTGCGAAACAAATTTCTCCTAATTTCCCAATTCAAAGACCTGCAATATGCCAAATGCCAACCCTTTCCACAAGTTCGTCCGCCCAATACCAGGTTTCAACCCCTTCCCACCATTCGTCTCTGCCATTTTTACGTCTTTTCTATGCAAATTCTTTTCTTGATATTGCATTAGCATACGATTTCCAGACAAAAAAGGAAACACGCTCACCCGTACACCATAAGGTCCTTTTGTTTGGGTGGGGGCCATCCAACAATGGTGGTGAATTTTTCCGCGTTTTAATTTTATTTTTTGTTAAACGTTGTCGAATTTCCGTTTTAGAACACTTTTAATTATGTACAAAAAGAAAATTACATGAATTTCTGTAAAAATGCGTGAAATAGGATGAAATTCACATCCACCCCTGGGGTGGGTCAGACAAAAGAAAAAGAAAAAAAGAAAGAAAAAACAAATTAGAGAATCTACCAGAATCGAAATTACCATTGCGACTTGGAAGTTCTTACATTTTTTTTATTTTTTTTAATTAGATCAACGTGAAACGGATAATTACAAAGAAAATAAATCGAATAAAAATTCTGCGAATTTAAAATCCAAAGGAGAACGAAAGACGATAATTTTTATTTATTTGTTTAGGCTTTACATATGGAAAGTGCATTCCCATACTCCAAGGCATTTTGACCGTTCTAAAGCTTTGGCGAATCTAAGTCTTATTGAGCATGGCAGAAAGAAGATGCTTTTAAGTATTTTCTATATCGGCATGAGAAGGTTTATAAGAGTCGAGTTCATAAATGTAAAAAACATGCAGTCCTGCAAATTTTGCGTTCATTTTTGTAAAATGATTGCATTATCATTGCATGAGTCTGGCAACATTGGTGTTCATAAAAGTAAAATTACAGTCAGCATGCTGTCAAATCGGCATGTGTTTTTGTTTTGTTGCCGCATTGCAGGAAAAAATGATTTCTAAAAGCGTCATCCGGAAATTCATAAATTGTACTGCGGAAATTCATATTTTTTGGAATACGTCTTGATATCACTCTCCAATTCTTGTATTCAAAACTATCTTCCTTTTTCTTGGGGTTTTTGCTCGTCTTCTGTCCGACAATTTTGTTTGGATACTTTCAAAGTTTATGCCATCCAAGCGATTTAGAATAAATCTCAATATAATTTTTTTAGCCATTATAAAATGCTAGCGCACGTATCTAAATTATTCAATTTCCAAAATTTATTCGAGGGTCCTTGACACGCTTCATTTCTGTCATTTTTTAACAGTCAGTTACATTGACATTTATGAACTCATTTTTGCCAATGTATAACTGCCGCATTCATGCAGCTATGTTTTGTGTTCATAAATGTATTCAAAGAATTGGGTTGCATGGTTTGGGCAACAAAGTTTACAATTATGAACTCGACCAAGGGTTAACCTAACTGCCGAGTTATTTTAGGATGACATGGTAAAGAGCATACACTAACTCATCTGCAAAATATGGCCGGACGAAAGCGTGCCCTACGAATGGAGCTTCGGTATTGTTTGCCCGATCCTCGAATTTTGGTATCCCTGGCAAACTCGTCCATCTGTGCAGGATAACATTGGAGAACGCACGCTGGAAAATACATGGTCCAATGTGCATTTTGGAAACAGCTCCTCTGAACTTTTTTTTAAACAAGCACCAGATTTCGGCAAAAGGACGCATTATAATGTGATTTCTTTAGTTACGTGCTGGAACCGATAGTTCACAGGGCAGTTGTTAACAAAGAAGGCACTATCTTCAACAAATCTGTCTGTCCGCTGGGAAACGCAGACGACTTTGCAATCATCGGTCGCTTCCTGCGTGCCGTCATAGAGGTTTTTACGGCAAACGAGTTAGTCTTGAAATAAATGAGGACAAATCCAAGTTCATGTTGTCAACTAACGAAGAAACATCGATTCACCGCCTAGGACAAAACGTCACTATTGACAACATTAACTTAAAAGTGGTTAAGAAGTTTACGTAGGTACCTCAGAATAAACATTAACTCCACAAATGACTCACTAGGGAAAAATCGACGAAAATTTTCCCTGAAACCGGGTTCCCTTCGGCGAAACGATGGAGTTCAAAATTCTTCTTAACCCGGAACACGAAAGACATGCTCTATACACTCATCCTGTCCATTTTGCTATATGGTGCCGACTGCTGGACTATAAGAATACCGATAATTCTCCGCAGTCATTCTGGACACCACCCTCGTAGCAAATACTAGATCCTAATACCACCCGAGCTTCAAAATCACTACACCAATACTAGCGCTGTGTGAATAGCATTATAAGGGCATTCATAACCCTTTTAGCACTAGTGAATTATAAAAATAAAAATAATAAACAGGAAAGCAGATGAGATATTAAGCAAGAGAGACAAATTCTTCGTCGTATTTTTGATCTCTATAAGCTGTAGATATCACAATGTGGATGTAGTCCAAAAGTCCAAAGCACGTCGACTACATTGGTTCGGCCACATCAAGGCAATCGACAATAGCCCAAAGGATTCTCGAATCACAGCCCCAGGTTCGAAGCGCCCAGGAAGACTGAACCACTGTTTTAAGGACCAACCCATTGTGGATGCCAGAGCGCTAAGTTTGCAAAACTGAAAATTGGGTGCCCGGGATCGAAGGGGATGGAAGGCTGCAGTGTCTCAGGCAGAGACCCACCAAGGGTCGGAAAGTCATAAGGTCTGAAAGTAAAGAAAGAAACACTGGCAATTCAGAAAGCTCCAGCAAAAGGGCAATAGCATTCTTGGTAAATATTCATACTACACTGAAATCGCTGCAAACATTGCTAGGGGCACAACTGAGTGGAGAGACTTAACGGATATAAGCGTAAATTAGCCACAAACTTCGGTAGCAAAATCGAAAAAGAATGCATACTTCGGTCAACAAGATGATGAAAATGATCCTCTGGCTCTCCGTAGCTGCGTTCTACCTCAAACAGCCGGAGCTAGATACACACAATAGTTCTAGAAAATACCCATATGTGCCATTGCAACCATGTTCCGAAAATTTGACTATTATAGATTAGCATCAAATGGTCCATAACCCGGGAGTAAATGAATTACAATTGAGATTAAACACGGCAAAGGCAAAATCCTTCAGTCCCGAAACGAAAAAATATACCCTCCATTCGGTATGTTCACAATGTGGCAGTACAATGTTTTGAACACGAAGCCCAAGTTGAGACTCGGAATATTTTTCTCCTAATCGAGTGCCTTTTCGCACTATGTACGCCTGCAAACATTGTATGGAGCGAATTTGTAAAAAATGCCAAACTGCTCAAACAATCTCCTTGTGACTTTGAAAAATTTGAATAATCTACATTTTTGCATAACATTGCAAAAGAAAAATGAGTCCCAACAATAAATTATCCTTCCTCATCGAAAATCTAACTCACACACACCGGCATTCGAACCCAATTCAAAGAAGAAATACAAAATTCCAAAAGGAAATTTTGCATTAGAAGTGTAACAGTCTATCATGTTGATCACTCAGCCATGTGTCACCCTTCCGCAGGACAACAACGAAACATTACTCAAGGAGTGAAGTGCATTGAATCGTGCAAATGATATATTCCTTGATTATTATCCTTTTCTATGCCCCGTCCTCTCTGGTCCTTTTGCTGGTGTCTGAAAGGGATAAGAAATCAAAAAAAATGTTAAGCGAATTTTCCATGCGATTTCAGTTCAATGCATAGTAATGAAGGGATACCGGACATCCCGACTAACTCATATGTATGTCCTTGCATGAGAATATACTAGTATAAATTCTTCGAATAAGAGTATGTAAACTTGTTCGTATATCAGAATTCGTTTCAGTGACTGGACATGGACAGTTTTCTTCCGGAATTTCTTACAATTTCTGATTTTTTACAGTCGTCTTCTTAAGTATTTTCCTATTTTCTTGCTTATCGCATAGTACTCAGTTCCATATATCCCCTTTGATCTTAGCTAAACCCATATTGCATCGTTTTCCTATCATGGTCAGTTTTCGTCGGACCACTCATCCGATTTTGTATAGTTATCATACAACATAATTCGACAATCTTTGTTTTTCATATACGTTACCACTCCAGTTCTGCACTTGATGCAGGCAGCACTGGATTTCTCGATGGGCCTGGGGATCACATGATCAGCAAAGATTTTGGAAGTATACAATTGTGGCTATCTAACAGCTAGATAGTGGTCCAAATCAATGTTATCGGCTCAGAAAATCCTCGTCGAAAGCAATTTGTTCAATTTGGTTCTTTGTGTTTTGATTAGAAGGACCCCAATGGACTTGATGTCTTGACTTCTGTAGATTGCATAATGATGACGAAGTCAAAAATCCCGCTGTCCAATCATTCAACCTATATGAAGATGATCGAAACTTTTATCCACTTGATAAAAACAAAGGGAGGATGTCCAAGCTAAAATTTAATAAAGGGCACCAGGCGACACGGCCTGGGGACGCCATTTGGAGCGAGCAACTTTTTTTTTTCTTTTTTCACTATTGACGGGGGCAAGGCGGTATTTTACGAATTTGCTCTGTCAGTGTACAGTGTACTTCGGTCGAGCTGATTTTCTCAGGGGGCCGAGTGATTTTCTCAGGTGGCCGGGTGGTATAATCATGGGCGTCACTTCGGGAAATTTTGCACCGGCGGCACATAGGCAAATCGCAACAAATCGCTACAGACTCAAATTCTGCGTTCTCTCTACCTGATTTTTGCAAAACATAATTATATACGTATAGTTTGTCCGTTTGCAACCATAAGTATAGTATAAGTGTCCGCACCTGAACCATCTGTGAAAATTCGACGATATTCTTTACTCGGATTAAAGTTGACCTAATTGGAACACCCTTTCCAGAAAAAGTTTGACTGGTTTCCTAACTTTACACTGGTATCCAATTTGAAGTAATGAATCCAAACAAATTATAAACGTTTCATCTGAAACATATCCCCAAATTAAATCTGTCGCATCCTCTTTTCAAACAGTAAGAACAACTGCAATAAATATTTCACTGTCTAATAATGAAGAGATCATCGTTACACACCCACCATTGGCATTTAATTGACCCAAGTGTAAGGCAGATCCTAGTTCGGTGTATGACAACAATTTTACCCTCAGGACGACAGTGAGTCTGAGCAAACCCCCAAAAATATATAATGACAGCTAAATTAAGTGTAATCATGATTTACAGCATCGAAGAATTTTTCATTAGTCAGATAGGAATTCCTGCGGAAAGCGGGAGCACCCACTCACTTTAGGCAGAGAATTGACTTTGCCGAATCAAGGTACAAATTACTAGTCTACATACTGACAAGGGGTGAAAGCGGACAGTCATGATGTATTCCCCTTTCGAATAATCGTCACCATCACAGTCGCTGTTACTGGTTCCGGTACAAGAGATGCATATTAATGAGCCTTCGATACAATTTTAGACGCTGTTATTATAAAATAACTTAATTACTGCAATTGAATTTCGGTCGTACAATAATCCACTGAAGCGCCACTCTTCAATTTAATTGTTTTACATCCCTGCACATGAGTTACCTTCTATAGAATTAACCCTTTTTGTTTTGAAATGCGTGTAAGTTGATTTAATTTAAATTATTTGATTCAGTATGTGTAATGGAAGCGAATTTGGTAAATTTAAAAGGTAACCAGCTTTGACCATTGGCGAGGGCACTACGACCTCGAAGATTTATTGCACCACAAAAGCTAGTTTCAACTTTTATGACTAATATTTCATAATTAGTGAAACCATAAACTTCCCGATATCGATTTTAAGTTGAATTCGACCCTAAATAACAAAATCTTTCCGCCATTTTATAGTTCGTTATCTGCCATCTTGAAACCCCCACGCATGATTAAAACTAAAAACCATAAATGCCAAATTCGTCTGCCATATTCAAACCGCCATTTTAAATGTATTATACTTACGTTCTTATTAGGACAGCGACCCTTGGAGGGTCTGAGCCTGAACTAATGCCGCTTTCCATCCTTCACGGTCCCGGTCACCCTGCTTCAAAATTACTTGACCAAAGTTTCTAGCGTCCGCGATTGCCTGATCTTTAAACCGGAGGTTCGGTCTTCATTCTCTTTGTGAACCAGGTGGCTGGGATTCAAAGATCCTCATAGCTGGAGCATTCTCGTCCATTTGATCGATGTGGCCGAGCCAGTGCAGTCGACAGATTTTTGCCTTCCGGACTACATCCACATCTTTGTACAGCTGGTGGAGTTCGCGGTTATATCTCCCCCTCGCAGACAGGACCAAATATTCGACGTAGAATGTTTCTTTCTAAGGATTCCAAGATCTGCTCCGCTGTCTTACTTATCGTCCAGCATTCAGCTCCATAAAGCAAGACTGGCAAGATCAGGGTTTTGGACCTTCGAGGACCAAACTGCACGGTGCATTGCGAGTTCCCTAGCGTGGCGCGACACAACCGGATCAGTTTTCTCTGGATCCCGAATTCCGTAATATATTTCGAGGCGATGAATGCTGTCTTGTGCGGCTTTGAAGTCGATGAAAAGATGGTGAGTATCGGCTTTGAACTCGTTGGTCTTTTCCAGGATTTGCCGCAGTGTGAAGATTTGGTCTATCGTCGATTTGCCGGGCCGGAAACCACACTGATAGGTGCCGATGAGTGTGGTGCAAAACGGCATTAGTCGTTCACACAGTACACTGGACAGGATCTTGTAGGCTTCATTAAACAGGGATATGCCTCGGTAGTTTTGACAAGACATAGGATCGCCTTTCTTGAAGATGAGGCAGATAGAGCTGATAGTCCAGTCATCGGGGATGCTTTTGTCCTCCCATACTTTGCAGATGATCTGGTGCATACTCCCTATCAAAACATCGCCACCAGCTTTGAAGGGCTCTGACGGTTATCCGTCCGAGCTGCGGCCTTCTTGTTCTTCAGCTTTTTAATGGCTGTGCCGAATTCCTATACTTCATCGACTGAAGTTGAGTTTTCGTCATACTCTATCACTCTCTCCTGGTCATGTCCATTAAGCAGCGGCTGGAAATGCTGCTTAAATACATTCATAATTCCCTGCGGGTCGATGACAAAATTACCCGCACTGTTTCGCAGGGCCTGAGTTCCTTCTTCGATATCCTTGAGCTGGGAGACTGCGAACGCTCTTTTCTTTTTTCGCAGTATCTTTTTCTCCTCCCTCCTTTTGGCTCTGTACTCGTCCCACGTTGCCCGGGTTGTTCTTTGCAACGTCTTCTTATATGCATTTTGAATTAGGACACCGAAATCTATCGAAATCAGAGGTCGAATTACGGCATCAGTGATCGAGTAACTCTTCAAGTAGAAATGAGCATTATTACATATAAACGATCATTCCGATGTAATAATGCTCGTTTATTTATTTTATTTTATTTATTTATTTGTTTATTTAAGTATTTCTTTATCTTTTACATAGACTTACAGCCTTTAATCGCAAAAGTTAGGTTTATTTACAAAAGTTAAACAATTTGAAAAATTTTATAAAGATTAGTGGAAGGAAAGCTTCCCTAATTCAGAGCAAAAAATTTACTTTTAATTCTAATTCAAAAATATGAGAAATTCAATATTAATAATTTTTAACCATTAGCCAAATACGCGAATAGGACCCTCTCAAAATGTTTGGTGCCACATAGTTTTCTAATGTCTAAGGGTAAGGAATTCCAGTGACGGACAGCACAAACAAAAAATTGACGTTCGCTGTTTAAGCACGTGAACCTTGGTTGAATAAGTATAAATGAACGAGTGGATACCGGAAAATTTATTTTTTCATAGAGAAACGACGGCTCTTTAATCATTAGCAGATTATTCAGTGTTTTTATTGCGCAGTATTGAAAGTATATGTGTAGCGTACAACCTAAAATATCGTTCCTGTAATTTGATTGTGGTCAAAGCGTTTGAGATTGTACACGTATTGAATTATGTTATTGAAAGCCACTGTGAGGTTTCTTCTGGTTTCTGAGCTGTGACTACAGAAAATTTGGCACCCATAGGTGATGATCGGAATAATCAGCGTTTTCGCTAGTCTCATCCTGATAGGTTGAGGTGTAAAAGTCTTTGAAAATGATAAGCTTCGAAGGCAGCCATATATTTTCCCAATTACTAATTGAAGGTGGTAGTCCCAGCTGAGCGTTGAAGTAAACCAGATACCTAAATTTTTGGCTTTTTCGACATACTCTATTGTCGTGTTCCCTAGGTATAGACTTGGAAAATAGCTCAGGTCAAGTTTATTTTTATAAATAACCAAGCACTTCGATTTGGTTGGGTTTAAATGAAGGTTATTTTGTTCAGACCACTGCAGGATACTGCAGAGATCACTATTTAATTTGTCGGCTCCATCTTCAATCATTCCCAGCTTGCAACTAAGGTGAATCTGGGCATCATCAGCATACATATGTATCGACGCGTTATGGACTACAAGCGCGAGATCATCAATGAACATGCTAAACAGCAAAGGGCCGAGTATCGATCCCTGTGGTACTCCAGATAATAACTCTAGGAAACGAGATGAGTTTTTTCCTACTACTACGGCTTGACTTCTTCCAGTAAGGTAAGAAAGCATCAAATCAACAGCTGACTTTGAAAACCGGAAACGATTTTTCATTTTAGATATAAGTATTTGGTGATTGACCGTATCGAATGCTTTAGAGAAATCAAGAAGCCCGAGAAACGACACTAAGTCTTGATCCATGGATTGCCTAATATCATCTGTTACCTTGAGAATTGCCGAAACGCAACTATGATTTCTCCTAAATCCGGACTGATGAACACTTAAAAGTTTATTGTTATTTAGGAAACTCGACATTTGTTCATGCAGAAGTCTTTCCAAAACTTTTGATAAAAAGGGAAGGATAGATATAGGTCTATATTCAGGTGATGACAGGCGTGTAGCGGATTTTTTTAAAATTGGTATTACCTTAGCGACCTTCCAAGCCAAGGGGAAAACACTCGTCATAATGGTGTTAAAAATGTGTGTGAGAGCAGGTAGTATGTGTCGTTTTTACGTGACGAGTTACTTGATCCCTGATGCCGTTTGATTTTACCCCAGATCTTGTAGCCCCGGAAATCGTAATTGTTTCGTACTTAAATTCTAATTTAAGTAAAAAATTTCGTAAATACTATTAATTTTTTTTAAACTTTTTTTGCAGCTGAGCTGTACCGGAGTTTTGCAACCGACTACGGGGGTACATACAGTTACAAGTGAAGCTAATAGAAATATTTGAAAAACGCAGGTTGTACGATAGTGTGGGAATCTTACTCACTAAACCTAAACTTGGTTAGCTCAAAAGCTCGCTCCGACTTGCAGCGTATTCTCAACTACGATTTAAGCTCTTATTGAACTATTTATTTCTTCTTCCGGTCTTCATTTTTCTTCGACAATTATGACAGTAAAAAACCACATGCTCCGGGACCTCTTCATATGCACCTGATCATTATGGAGAGTCGTAATGCCCAAAGCGATGTGTAGGGATGATTACGGCCATGGCCCATTAGGAATTGCCTCAATTGATAAAAATTTGCTTCTCATTGTTTTCTACTTATCCTACCTTGTATATTTCAAATTGAAATAAGCTTACCTATAGATCCATCTTACTTCATGTGTTGCGTTTCAACGTTGTTGGCCATGACGCAATTTCGCACCTTGACTTTTATGTTTTCTTTGATTCTGCTAACTGGGAGCACTACTGCCACGAGAATCGATGAGCATGAAAGACTTAACCAAGCGACGATCAGTTAATCCATGAGTTCAGTAGCCGCACAAAGTGAAGCTATTAAAAAACAGCGTATTCACTGCATCTTCATACATATGTACGTGGTTTTCATCAATTAAACAAAAATCTTAGATTTTATTTATTTATTATTTTAAGATCAACAAATATAATGAACATTTTAACTCTTTGCGATTCCTAGCATTAACTTTACTTCATCTTTGTACTTCTGTATATTGTACTCATTCTCTCCTTCGTTAATAAGGTTCTCTACGCTTCTCGCGAAGTCCTCACTGACAGCTACTTTTTTATCATTGGGTTTACCCCAGTTTAATATTGCTTCTGAGGAAACTTTTGATTTATTTCGGTTGAAATAGTAGGTCTCCATGTCTGCCTCAGTCTTTGTAGCTTCCCAAGGCTCAGTAATAAAAGACTCGTGATAACATGCTGTAAGCAGATACAATGCGTAATCATAATTCTGTTTCTTAAGAGGACAACTGTCAGTATTAATTGTTATAACATCACTCTCCGGATCATATCGATCTCCAATCAAACGTAAAAACTTGTCTTTAGCATGCTGGTCGAACTTCAATGTGGAGAGTTTCAATTTCAAAGTAACTTTTCGAGCCTCAATATTACGAACTGTCGGCAAACCATGCACATAATCTGTAGTGATGGCATCAATTGGAAAATGTTTTTTCCATTTATCTTCTGTTTCCAAGCCTTTAGGCCATGGTGTACAGAACTTTTTTAAAGCTTCACATTGTTGTTTAATTGCTCGCGGTGTCAAGTGGAGGAAATTGGGGATTTTCATTAATTCTGCATTTCCAAATTTGGATGGAGCTGGAGCACCCTTTTCAGTGAAACCCTGCCTTATAGGTAGAGGCACTGTTGCAGGATGAAATGATCTTGGGCCGGGCCAAACCGCTGTCCAATCTTGATCAGTAGCCATTTTATTCGTTCGAGGGGGTGGAACTGGGTCCTTTTTGAATGCTCTTCGTTTCGTTTGCACATTTTTCACGGCACGCAAATTCAACACACGGAATTCTGTAAGTAGTTTATGTTAGAAATGTGAAACTAAGTAAAGATTCGTGAGTTAATAACCTTCTTCAGAGTCGTTTGAAGTATTTTCTGTTGACTGCGATGACAAAAGCCGTACTTGATGCCTCGAGTATTTTGCACTTGAACAACGCAGATTATGCTCAATTAGTCGTGTTAATGAAGACATATTACCAAATTATTTTATAAATATTCCACTTTTATGCAATTAGAACATTTGTATCTCGAATTTTTTCAAAAGAAAATCGTGTGAGATATTCTACTGTCATAAAATTTTTGACATCTGTCACAAACTGAAAAGTACTAGAGGAGAAATGTCCGCTAGGTACAGTTGTAACTAAAGTCATACACCCATCTACAATATTTCGTTGTAATTTTAGTTAAAAGATTATTTTATACTTATATGTAAAAAAACCCAAATCATTGAGTTTTATTCCAGTTTATTTGCATGTGCACATATGTATGTAAATCTTTTATTGTTTTTGTTCTTTTGCTTATTCGTTACGTTTACATTCTGTTTTTTTCTGTTTCTTTTCAAATAAGAAAGACAGTTCCTTGATTGATAGATTGTGTGATGTAATGTTGTGCCAGAAAGAATTGTACATACATATATCTTCATGCATATATGCATAGGTACATGTACACATTTCGCTCCTCCTTAAATTTAACGAACCATAACAAAATATTTCAATCGTCTCACTTTGCGAACACCTCCATAAGCTCTGCAGACAATCTGAACATATCCCGAGGCACCAGCTGATTGGTAATTTGTAAGATGTCATATTCTAAAACATTAGCGGTTCGTTATCAAAAATGCTTTGTTTACTTCTACGCCATGCTCGCTTTTCAACTAAATTACTTTATAAAAGTTCACCGAGCATAAACCGCATCCAGCCGAATCAATGGCTTCACTCAACAAAGTGTATGTACATCACTTAGTACCACTCGCAAAATATTTTAATCAATTTGTTTTTCACTGAAAAAAACTACGAATTTATTTCAGCTTTATTTCATGGCGATTACGAATGGCAGGACCCAAAATCTGATGATGAAATGTAAGCATATTTCTCACATTATAAATTGATCAACAATTTATTAGAAGTTCTATCAATTACAGTGTTAATATAATATACATTGACAAGGATGACAAACGGACACCGGTAAAGGGGAAAATCGGTGACAACATTCTTTATTTGGCCCACAGGCACGGAATAGAAATGGAAGGTGAGCGCTACAAATTACGTTGAATGGAAACATGATCCGTTCGTGTCAAATCTAGGTGCGTGTGAAGCATCTTTAGCCTGCACAACTTGCCACGTCTATGTAAACGATGATTACTTAGATAAACTCCCCGAGGCCGAAGAGAAAGAAGACGATCTCCTAGATATGGCTCCATTTTTGAAACAAAACTCTCGCCTAGGATGTCAAATTATCCTTACGAAAGACTTGGACGGTATTGAAGTAAAATTACCAAAGGCAACTAGAAATTTCTATGTTGACGGTCACAAGCCCAAGCCACACTGATGAAAGCACTCAACCCAACGTTTAGCCTAGTTGTAGTATTTTAGAATAGGTAAAGCATGCAAATTAAATAAATTATCTCAAATGCAAAAGATGTTTTTGTTTTTGTCAAATTAAGTTTATTTACAGTGGTAAATAAAAAGTAAAAATTAAAAAAATAAAATTACGCTACAGCAGATAACGAATGCGAGTACTATCCACGATGAAACTTTGAGATAGTAACCCTCATTAGATGATTGTTTTTTTTTTTTTTTAATTGATAACTGATCCAAATTAAATTAAGAAAATAAATCAATTTTCCGCCCAGAATTCCGGCAACAATGTTGCTTAATAAATCTTTAACGGACTTCTTTGCTGAGGTTCCAGCTTTAATAAATGATAGTGCAAGTATTAAATTTCACTAATTCGTTGACGGGCTGTCTGTTCCAGAGCCTCCACTGTCTTTTCCCGAAGTAGCCTCCTTGTCTTTCTCCTTCACACCACCAGCAGTACCATTTTTCTTGCTAACCCTTTTTAAAGTTGCAACTTCCTTCAATAAATTTGTTATTCTCTGGTTTAGTTGATCGACTTTCATGTCATGTATTCTGTCATTTTCCTTTAACTTATTGCGCATTTCATTTTCCTTCTCGAAGTTTATTCCTTTTAGCTCGGTTAACTATAATAAAAAAAAAAAACATGAGTGTGTTTAAGATTATGAAGATAAGAAATGTTTAGAAGTTTATTTTTAAGAACATCTTCGACTTTTGTAAAGAAACATATCGCAATCAGGATAAATTTATACGATCACTTTCCAAAAGACAAACTACTCCAAATTGAAGGTTTATACATGCATATTTGGACAATGGTACAGCTTTAGCCAGACTCGACAGCAAGTGACAAGATGTTTGAACGCAAAACAGACTCATTCTATGACATCAGTCCCATCCTATCTCATCAATTTTCATTTACTCTAGTGTTTCTAAGAAAGCACATTATGTCACACTGCACTTAGCGTTGCTTATCAATTACGTATGGAATAAACGGGGTATGCAGAAGCAGAGGGAGATTTAAAACTTACTGTTGAGAGTTGATGAATAGCAACAATTTTATTTTATTAATGCGGATTGCCACCAGAATTTTCTGCTGACTAATACGTTGTTTTTATTCAATATTCAGCCGTGACTTTTAAGATTTAGAAAACCTAGATCGACATTGAATAGAGCCATTACCCGCCAGTAAAATTAATGGAAAAAAGAAAAAATTAAATGAGTACACCTGTCCATATGTATTGTGACGGGACGATCAACAAATGCAATGATACTGGACGATCGTCGAATCAAGGTTAGAGAGATGTCAAGGCACAAAGAAGGAACGGATTCATCATGATTTACATGCAGAATTGAGCATGAGAAAGGTGTTTACGCGTTGGTCGTTGAGCTTGCTCACATTGGGAAAACATATTCAAGTAAGCATTTCCAAATGCCTGTTGAAGCGTTTTAAGCGAAACGAGTCTAATTTTTTTTGTCGATTCATCTGTTGATGAAACATCTCAATTCATGAGACGAAGTTTTATCGAAGGGGCGATGGGTTATGAAGGCGACTGTTTTTTGGAATAGTCATTGTTAATCGGTTATTTTGATAATGCAGAAACGTAATGATTGACTTGACAAGCAGAAAGTCGCAAGGCCAAAATCTCATAATTCACGAGGTACAAATTGAAGCTGATCGACCGCCCACCGTATTCACCATACTTGTCTCCACACGACTTTTTAAAGTGAAACCCCTTTAGCCACGGAAGAGTAAAGATATCTCCAAGTCCGAGAAGCTGCGGCTCGGTAGAGAGGTGTGATTTTTTACTTTATATCTGTATTTTCTACTGCGAAACTGAAATAATAATCTGATTGTACAGGCTTTTGGATAATAAAAAAATTCCTAACTTCAGAACCAAATTATGTCCTTGTATGTACACGTGTACATTTTCCTAGTATCTTACCTGCTTATCTTTTTCCAACAAATCTTTATCTTTAAGTACCAGTTTTCTTTCGAGGCTGGCAATTCGTTCCTTTAACTCGGTCATAGCAACCACGTGGTCTGAACTATTTGGATCAATTGTCACAACGGCTGGAGCAATAGTCGGACCAATAGACGCTAAATCTCTCCCACCACCACCGCTTCCGCCTCCTGATGATGCATTCTGACGCGACAACTTATCAGGTACATCTACGCTAGATGAATTCTTTGACATATCAGAGCGCGATTGTAGTGACTTCTTGCTATTGTCCTTGTGTGTTTTCTCATGGGGTCGTTTCTTTGCCAATCGACCTTCCTGATGTGCCTTCACTAAGGCACGTTTATATGCGCAGGTACACAACCAACATAGAAGTTTCCCGTTAACCTGAAAACAAAATAAAAGGAATTCCATAGTAAATAGCTCAATAGATCAATACAAATACATATGTAGATAATTTTTAGCTTTGCTTTTCTTCTAGCTTATGAACGCAAACATACAAAAATATGATTTATGTCTACGTTTAAGCCTCGTAACAAAATAATTAGGGTTTTTATACATTCAACGTATCAATGTAGACACGTATGCATGTAATATGATTTTAGTGCGGCCCTTTAATGCACCCTCTCAGATACATGCACACACCTTTTTATTCTCGTCGTGTTTATCGAATGCCGATCGCTGTTTACATTCATCGCAGGTAACTGGTTGACCATATTTTGCTTCATAGCTTGCGCACCTAATGATCGAAGAAAAATGTAAAGAGAAAATGTTTGCGTTCATAAGCTTTGCATAGACTAACGTGTATGTACTATATTATCTACAGTCTCAAGTGATCCATTTGCAAAAATGTAAAGAAAAAAGCGTTATTTCTTGAAAACATGAAAATATCCACTTTCATTTAGGAAACAACAATAACAACAACAAATTTATGACCCTAAAGTAATTCATTTGTTCTTTCCTTTTAACTCAGAGAAACAAAAACTATATTCGATTGTTGAAATATAATTTTTAGGAACTAAGTGGGTAAGGACGATTTTACATGTTGAACACATTTTAAGGAGCCATAAACTTTGGGTAAACAAAATTTTCTTTTTTCTTTTGTTTTTTTGCAATAGAGAACATGGTAAAGAGGATTTCATACAAACCTTTGACATTTGGAACCGCCAAAAGCAGCAACAATGTTACAGCATTCGCAGGCACTTGGTTTACCATATTGCTTGAGATTGTGTTCGCATTTTTTGCACACGCTTGATTTACTGAAATTATAATTAATTGAGTATTCATATGGGTTATGGTGTAGATTTAACTTACCTTGACTGTTGATGCTCGGAACGGCAATAAGTACACTTGACAATTGCTGAATAGGATGCGCGACACTTCTAAAAAACGGAAGACAAAATTAAAGATTTGCTATTAGTAGAACGAGCATTTATCTGATGTTGAAAAAAGAGTTGTGTTGATTTTATCTAGGCCAATGAATACTTTTTTTTTTTCTTTTTTTTTCCTTTACATTAATAAAGGTGAGCTACAGTTTTAAATGCCGAATCTAAACAACGTATTGGGAGTTTTTTTTTATGACAGATTAGACTCTCGGAGGTTTGTCATTACCTACGACGGCTGGAAGGCCTGTTGCTCGTCTATCTTATCTTCCTTCGCTTTCCATTTTCCCTTTCATTCAAATGCAAAACATTCGACTGTGTTAAAGCGATCCAGATTCTTCTTTTTTTTTTTTTTTTAACTAGCCCGCACTTAAAGGGGTTGATAAGCCTTGAACTAGTAAAGAGCACGGGCGGTAGGAAACAGAAGAAGCCGAGGATATAGTAGTGCTAGTGATGTGGAAAAACAGAGCTACATAGAGTAGATCGTTCCGCATTCGTGTGATACGGCTTTGGAAAAAGTCCTATACATATTTGCACTCGTGGCCTGACGCGTTTTTCGGGTAAAATGTTGAAGAGACAGAGAATGCTACTTGCAGAGAATCTATTGACTCCACAAAGACCCGAGCGTCATTTTGGTTCTTATCTAGATTGTGCAGACTTAGTTTTGTACTCGACCTTTGGACAAATGACAGCCTTGCAATTCAAAAAGGGTTTCTTTTGTTGTGCACCATCTGAGGAAACATGCAATTCTGGATGCGTTTCTAACAAAAAAAATCTCAAAAGATTTGAACATTTTTGAACCTGTTTAACGTTTGATATTTTTCGTGCAAACTATTTGACAGCGTTTGATATTTCACAATCAAATTAAACTGGCAAATTAATTCGTTTCGTTTTATTTTTTATTAAAATTAAAATACCGATTTGTCAGCGCTAAAAATGGAGAACAAATTACAAAAACCCCCTGCAGAGGTGAATAAAACACGAATGGTCGAAGAAGGAAATTTGAAGAATTGTTTCCACAGTAAATGTGATCGTTGTGTCCTTGAAATGTGATTTGACGGAAAAAAATAATTGAATTGGTCATGCAGCCAAAGGCCATCAGAGTTTTTCTGAAGCTCCGCGCTTAGACAGAATTTCAAAGTCGGTGTTCTAAAACGAACAACTCACGCACAAATAAAAGTCATAAATAAAACATAAATCCAGTTGCTTGCATTGGAGCCAGCGCAGCAAGCGACTACTCGAAAATGAAATACTTGGAGTTTTAAGTCCATTACAAAGCTCAGCGACTTATCCACAAATCGGGTGAGGATGTGGATGATAGAAACATGAAGTTACGTTTTAGAAGATAGAAACACGTGGTTACGTTTGAGCGAATGTAAATAAATTTGTTCGCCTTCGGTATCTGGAGAACCGAGTGGTCGCCGTGGCTTAGTGGTTAGTGAGTTTGACTGCTAAACGAGAGGACACAAGTTCGACTCTCAAAACAGCCAAACGTTTTTTTGCGGCACCACCTCTTCGCAAGCATGACAAACTCGCGAGAATATACTCCATTCATGAAAAAGCTCTCAATCCGCCGTCCGAAGTCGGCAATAAAACTGTAGGTCCCTTCCATTTGGCTCTCTATGAACTGACGCACCAAATATTTGTTTATGTATCTGCGGAACAAAACGACGATTTGTAAGGATGAGACTTAAGAAACAATATTTTTCAAGCGAATACTGAAAAACGGTGTGGTTGGACAACGCAACCACATTGTAGTGTATATTGGAAACAATTTTAGCCGTGATATAACAATAGGAAGTGGGAAGTACAGGACTGGCTTCTCAAGCGAATTTTTTTAATTGCAAGAGTCACAAGTTAAATGGCATCATTAGGACTGCATAACACAACGGACTTATGTTGAGCTCAAATTGATCTCCTCTAAGGTGATTTGAAGTAGTTTTTCAGTTAGTTACGCATATTTTTTCTTACTTTCTCTCAGCTCAAACTCCATCATAATTTATTCAACACTCACTTCGTCCGAAATACAAAGGAAAACAATATGAGTTGAACGTATAGAGCTAAGCAAATTAGTACAAAAATGTGTATGACTAAAATATATTGTTAAACCGACGTATTAACTTATTTTATACCGATATCCACCCAATTTTTTGTGCAAAAAAAAAACAAAAAAAAGCGAATTTCATACTACATGGATTTTTATTCAGTCGCAAAATCTTTCACCGACACACTTGCTTCATTCTGAGCTCTATTAAATGGCTGTACAGAGGCAACCACATGAAAGAAACTAAAGCGCTTGACCATGCGAAATCTGCGCGTTACAACCAAACATTGGTACAACGGTAGTATCATATATTTCCCATACAAGCTGTTAATGCCATCCTTAAACTAAAATCATTTTTGGACTTACATAAGTATCTAGATTAGTTTGAACAGACTGCAACTGTTCATTAATCAGAGTATATTGACCCGTCAGTGGCTAGAGATTCCTAGACACCCAATGTCAAACTTTTTGGTTGTAAAATTGCACAAAATTGAACCTTTCAGTACACTTTCGTTTTACCGTCTTATGAACTTTACGACAACCACTTTCTTTTGCTTAAATGGATCGTTGAAAGTAGGCATAATTCATAGGATTGCCCAAATTAAAAGGGGATTTCGTTTCATTTAACTAAAATAATTCATGTTACCTGTACATGCAAACGATTTCATTCGAGTGGCTTTTTTACAATTTGGTTTTCATTCTTTGTCTTAAAAAGTTAGTTATTTTGTTGTTTATTTATTTATTAAAGTTTTGATATTATGCCAACCTGTTTAATCGTTACTTAATGACTGAAACTAGAAGCTCCCGAAATTTCAAATGACTCATTTTAAGGCGTTGACAATTGTTAATCTTTTTATATCTGGGTATTATTGCTGAGACAGAAAAACTATCATATTCGGAAAGCTAGCTAAACAAACTATTTGCCTTTGACGTATTCTATAATACGTACATCAATTCTCTTTGTAGATAATTTGCTCGTAATTGGATTTTATTAGTTCGCTGTTATTTTGCTCATTTCCGATCTGAATTCGCCGAAAGGTGCAATGAGGTAATTTGGGTCCCAACGCGGAATATTATGCCCAAATGTTTAGATTGTGGGCTTTCCACCAAATGACTTCAAATAAATATTTATGTAAGTGAACCTGGGTTATACTCACCACATTTAGTTTTGCATGTAAGTAACGCTCAGCTGGTCAAGAAAGTTTAATATGTATTTACAAAACTCAACAGGTATTGGCTTACGCCTGTATTCGACAGATTACTGGATTATTCAAGATCTTATCAAAAGCAAGAGTAATCAACAACGACGATACTTTGTCCTAATCATGTTGATGGTCTATATTCTTTGGCTTTTGACCAAGAATGCCGATGCTTTCTGTACATGAACATTTAAGAGCAAACAAATCAGAGGTAAGAGGAACCAAAAGCTTGTGTTTAATTAAGATCTAAGAAGGTTCTTTGGATTAGGTGTCGAAAATATTTCATTAGCCTGTAACTTATATGGTTTATAGCAAACAGTAGTCTGCAGGAATTCTTATTGTCGTTTAATTTGCATTTCCCGCGCACCGACCTTATGAACCACCAGTCGTGTAATTTTGTTCGTGCATGACGGGGCCAACCCGAAGAATAAACCTACAAGAATTGGTCTGTATGCTCGCATAACTTTGACCATAATCAAGAAGTTCTCACGGAGAAGGAACCTACTTCCAAACATTTTGAAAACTCGTTGTGCCTTTATTTATTTTAATTTTTTTTTTTTAACTGCGTCACAACGTAATTTAAATCGTCACTGAATTTTATCCTTGGATGAATGCTCCAAAGCGACGCAACACCAAATTAAATTTCTGATACATTTTTTAACCGTGATAAACAACAGTGAATCATCTATTTTCTTTAAATTTTTGTTCGATGGATACGATACCACGTCTGCAGAACTTCATGCACAAAGGAATAACCGCGCCATCTTTTGCTTCACTCCTTTATACGCAAAATATGTTTATATAAACAGATTTCATTTTCGCGGCCTAGCTATTTATTACCTTGCAAAGTTGCTGTCCAGCCGATAATTCCTCAAACGGATGCCTTGAGAAACATTTAGAACAAGCGAATAGCACTTTTGCGCTCATTTTATTTTAATGTGATCACTTTTTGATTTTCTTCTTATTTTTTTATACAAATTTGTTTATAATGCCGATAAATAACTTTGATTAAAGTAACACAAATATATTTAAGTATTTTACAAATTAACTTTTTATTCTTTTCAGAAGGACGCAGTCAAACTTTTCTTGTCAAAATGTTGAAGTAAAAATGGCGTGAATTTCTGCAATATCTGCAAGAATAGGATGTGTTCAAAATTCCTCGTAAATATGAGTTTTGTGTGATCGAAGATGAGTGCATTCAGCCACTTTGAGTTTGGTACGCTGTAAGATTGTACTAAAAAAGGCGAACTAATATATTTTTTTATATGGTAGGAAATTCTGAAAGGTAGTTTATTTTCTGTGATATTATATGTTATCAGCTATTGCTCATAAAAGAAATGTTTTGTATCATGCATAATCAATGCATAATAATAATACATTCTTCATTCCTTCCTACAGAATCGGTTTTGGTCTGAAATTGCATATGCATATGCATATGTCGATGCAAACAAAATGGGCAAATATGTAGAAGAAAAATATCCTGAATCTCCGGGAATTGATATTGGTTTTCACTCAATAGAGGCGATTGCTACGTCTAATGATACAACTATACAAGATATCGCAATCACGCAGTTCATTTTTATTTTGTTCTGCGAACTTACATAACATCACAATCAATGAAGATGATTTGTCACTTTTTGTTTTTTTTTTCGAAATGAAGTAAAATGCGGGAAATATTTTAGTATGACTACGTCCTTGTTACTTCGTTTTTTTTTTTGTCAGGAAATGCGCATGGTATTATCTGTTTAGTTGTGATCGTTTTGCTACGCATCGATTCCAGTTGGAAGTTGGTTGATTATCAACATGGACTGTGATTACGTTTCAGATATGGAACTTGAACTCCATATTTTTCCATACAAAATTCTAGCCAATGCGCTATGAGCATTAGATGGCAACGAAGCGAAGCAGAAGAAATATACTAGCAACTTCGACATTTCTTCAGATTTTTATAATAATAACAAAAGGTTCTGTAAACATTTTTGTATGTGATGTGCAGCTTGGTTGACACAATGTGCTATAAAACTGTAAATAAATTTATGAGCGATTTGCCATAGAATTCTACATACAAAACATTACGACAATGGCTTTTAAAATTGTCTACATCCATTAGAAATATCTCGCAAATGTATTCGAAAATAAACTCGCAGCAATTGACATGGTGAAGAAACGGTGTAATTCTAAACAAAAGCTTTATTTCTTTTCAACATTTGATTATATAAAATACCTAGAGCTGCCATAATATCTTAACGACATATTTTGTTTTCTATAAGTTGAATTCACCCATTTTAGTTTCAGCTTCAGTATTAAGACAGTTGTGCCAACCCCTCCAAACTGTCAAATACGAATTTGAAATGCAAATGCAAACGGAGTTTTTGGCTTTTCGTTCGCTGTTTTTGAATTGTTTTTACTTCGAATTGTCTTAACATTTTATCAAGTTATATTTATATTTCACTTAATTTATACTTACATTAACATTATATGAAAAAATGGTGAATAGTGAACAGAAGAATATTAGGGTGGTGGTCCGTGTGCGACCATATAATCGCCGCGAATTGGAGCAAAATCAAAGATCAATCATAAAAGTGATGGATAAAACGACTTTATTATTTGATCCAGACGAAGAGGATGATGAATTCTTTTTCCAAGGAATGAAGCAGAACTATCGTGACTTGACTAAAAGAGTCAACAAAAAATTGAGCATGGAGTTCGACAGAGTTTTCGATACGGATTCGTCAAACTATGATGTCTTTGAGGAGTCCACAATGCCTCTGGTTGATTCTGTTATGAATGGGTAAAAACATTATTTCAGTTCCAATCTTGATTTCATTGTGAAAGCAATGAATAACAAACATAAGAGGAAATATAATAAAACTATGGGAGCTGTGCCTTAGTCCAGAGTTGGCAAGCTTTATTTGATTGTTCTAAACGACCACAAGTGCTTGCTTATTGGAAAAAAAAACCTAATTCATTTAAAATAGGAAAATGAACACCTGATATACTGGTTTATTAGAAATCCAAGTTCTTTTACGAATTGTGTGGATAAACGTTCAGATTTCTCTAACGATAAACTTATGCTACAGTTTCTCTTTAATTTTAATATTTTTGATTCATTTAAGGAGTACAAAAATGTTTGTTTAGAATATCGTACAAATAACACAATCTCTTTTATTTTCAGATACAATTGTTCAGTTTTTGTATATGGAGCAACAGGAGCTGGCAAAACATTTACAATGCTGGGAAGCGAACATTGTCGAGGTATCACATATCTAACAATGCAAGATCTCTTTGCTAGAATCGATCAGCTAAGTGATAGTCGTAAATTTGACATTGGCGTAAGCTATTTAGAGGTTTACAATGAACAAGTTATGAATTTACTTACAAAGAGTGGTCCATTAAAACTGCGCGAGGATTCAAACGGCGTAGTGGTCAGCGGCCTTGTATTGAAACCCATCTTCAGCGCAGAGGAACTACTCGAAATGCTTGCTCAAGGCAATAACAATAGAACACAACATCCAACGGATGCGAATGCGGAAAGTAGTCGTAGCCATGCAATTTTTCAAGTTCATATTCGAATGACAGAGAAGAAGACTGGGCAAAAACGAACTGTAAAATTATCAATGATTGATTTGGCTGGCAGCGAGAGAGCAGCAAGTACACGAGGCATTGGTGTACGTTTTAAGGAAGGTGCAAGCATTAATAAGTCCTTGTTGGCGCTCGGAAATTGCATTAATAAATTGGCCGACGGCATGAAACATATTCCGTATCGTGATTCGAATCTCACTCGCATTTTAAAGGATTCTTTAGGGGGGAACTGCCAAACTTTAATGGTAGCTAATATATCACAAAGTTCCCTCACATATGAGGATACTTATAATACGTTAAAGGTTTGTCTTAAACATTTGTGATTTTACTTATTCATGCAGGTATAAACTGGTGTTGGTCAGGTTGTATTCGTTATATAGTGTAAGAATAGATAAAACAAATTTTGTTATTAGCCATTCAATATATCTATTGTCCTCAAATCACTCTTAAATAGTTTTGTTTAGAATCCTAAGGTAATCATTTTGTCTCATCAATATGTTCTGCGCCTGCAGCTTTTATGTAGGGCAACAGTGTCCAAACACAAGGAGCGGTTTCAATTCTATGGTTCAGGGTTTTACTTGTTTTCAATGCTACCCTCAACACACTATCTACTGTCGATTAAGTTGAAGAACATCTGTACTCACTTACACACAAGCAATCCTAAGGTAAACCTTAGGCATTGTTCTTGTTCTGACAATCAAGTTGTTGACGGAGGGTTTCGGGCGTTCACACAGATAGGCCGGGAAGATCTCATACGCGATGTTGTGGAGACTGATGACTCCGTAGTTGACGTAGTTGAGCGGATCTCCTTGTAGATCAGACAAACAATGCTAAGATTCCATAAAACAGACATTCACTTGTTGAGTTGGTATATCCACTCTACTAAATCATACAAATATTTGAGGCCTATCAGGAGCCGCACTAACCACTAAACCATGGTGACCAGAAAAAAAATATAAATAGTAGTCAAGTTTTCACATTTCGCTGAACTAAAAAGTTTAGGTGCGTTTGGCACCTGAGTTATTTTATGCATATTGCTAGAAGTAAGAGTTATATAGTTATACGTGCAAGTTCAAAATGATTTATTTATATGTATATTCGTACACATTTTCAGTATGCCAGTCGAGCGAAGAAGATTCGTACCACTCTCCGGCAGAATGTTATGAAGTCCAATATGCCTAAAGAATTCTACGTTAAGAAGGTCAACGAATTAATGGATGAACTAGAACGACTTAAAGCAAACAATAAGATCCTAGAAACCAAGATGTTGACTTCAAAGCCAACGGCACCATCAACAACAAAGGCCTACGATGACAGTGAAATACAATGCTGGTATCGTAAGATCGACGCCGTATACTCTGCTGTGATAAAATCTCAGGAATACTACTACGGTATGCAGAGCAAAGAGAAAATTCTAAAGTTTCGTAGCCGGTTAAAGGAGAAGGCTGAGGAATGTAAGAAAATTCTAACTCTTGATAATGCCACACTACAAGTTGTAAGTAATTCATCTTTAACTATTTTTTATTCATTCAAAAAGCACATGTTATAATCTTATTATCACTAATCCTTTGATCCAATTAGTTCGTTTTGTTTGGCTGCTAAAACTTTATCTGCGTCTGCAATAAACTTATCGGCAATAGATGTCACTTGAGTTTGGATTGCAAACATATCATCCTTGGCAATGTCCGATTGTTTCTTCATCTTTTTTATAGCATTATTTTGAACATCTCTGATGGCATCGCGGTATTTGATAAACAGTGATTTAGCATTCTTTGAAAGATTTTCACGGTGCTCTTTTGTGACCTTTGGGATAGGTATGAACAAAGTCGTTCCATCCTGTTGCGGATTCAGGTTCATACCGCTCTTCTCGATAGCTTTCAGAACATCAGGAATTGTTTGAGGAAATGCTATCATATTTACAACAATAGTCTTTGGATTTTTCCTTGAGATTTGTGCCAGCTCTTGAAGTTCATGCTCCTTTCCGTCAACAGATATTTTAAGTGTGTCGATGGAACCCGTTGTGGAGCGCAGTGAAAGCTGCTTGACGAAATCGTCTTTCATTTGATCGATGGCTCGAGTCATCTGTGCATTAAGGTTGTCGAGATTTATTGCTTCACGCAATAGATTTTCGTTTATTTCAACTTTCGCGGGTTTTTTACCTTTCTCCTTCTTTTTATCCTTGCTTTTTGCATAACAACGTATTTGTTGACTGGCAGAAAATGAGTTTTGGTTGATTATGCGACTATAAATTGTTAGAGGTTCGTATATTACTGGTAGACGGAGGCAGGTAGATACTTTAATTTCTCTTAAAGCTATGCTCCGAAGCGAAATTAAATTCTTTACCAACATTTTTGTTTTTATTAAATAATGAACACGTATTTAAATTATTTTTCTGTGATCCTGTGAGTTTCGGTGTTTAATTTAAGAATGACAACCTTGGAAACATCTGTTTGATGGAATGTCAAAATTCAGATATAACCTACTTATTCTGACAAAAGTCCCCTTGTCAGTGCTACCACTTAATGAATGTGTTTCGTAGTAAATGTTAGTGTACAATAAGCAAACTAAAGTATGCTTTCTTGTCTAATTTGTTCGAAAGTTGTAATTATGAAAGATTAGCAATATCTTTTCTATGAATCGTGTTATTGACTTTATCAATACTGGACTATCTATGTGCAATAGCTTTGCGTTGCGTTGAGTAAAAGCTTGAAAAACTAGCTTTCGCAAAGGTCCAATCTTCATTCGCTACTTGATTTATAATTCCATAAGATACCACTCCCAACAATATCGCTAAAACCAACTTGTATATATATATATAACATTTCTTGAAATAATTCCAGGATATTGATCGTTTTGAGGCATCAATTGATCGCTTCGGAAAGCAAATATTTAAACAAAAGGAGGACTTATCACGTTGGCGTAAGAAACTCCAAGAGGCAATGAGAGATTTAACAAAGCTTCATAAGGAAATCACAGAAGCCAAATGTGGCAGCATTCTCCAAATATATCAACGCAGTAAGGATTTGGAAATTCAGAGCTCAAAGCAAAACATAAAAACCAATCATATTGCCAAGATTAACGCCTTCTATCACATGGACTCGGAAAATTTGAGAAGAATGTTTTTGCTGGCCTGTGAGGTCATTCAGAAGAATTATCTTATCCTTAGTTATGACAACGGCGTCGATTCGGAGCTCAAATCAAAACTTCAAAAGCTTAGCCGGCTAATGAACGGATATGGTATTAAGTTTAAAGATGACGAAAACAAGGAGAGTGGTGATGAATTGGATTTGAGTTTCGATGTAGTCGGTTCCGATGTTGAAAAGGGTATTGAGTTACAGTTAAATGGGAAACGAATGCTTACAACTGATGATGATACTGGTTCCTCCCATAAGCGCAATAAAAAACTCTTCGATGATACCATGGATTTAGGTGTAGTTGCCATTAGTAACGAATCTGAAATGTTTAAGCGTCCAACCGATACAAATCCTGACGAAACCCAAGTGTTGTCCAGTGCAGCTGACGATCATGATGAGTATAACTCCACCTTTGAGATATCGACTGCTGGTGGTAAGAAAAGAGCGGAATTTATTTCAAATATTTTGTCCGAACAAAATGTTAGTGCATCTAATCGAGTACAAATCAAAAATGGTAAGTGACTCATTAAATTGTATGTTGATTTATTGTTATACTTTGCCATGTTTGGTACAGTTCTGTTGAAGTCAAATATCACACGGGAGGGAGTCTTAAAGACAGTAACGGCCGGAATTCAAAAGGAAAATAAAAAATTTAGCCCAAATCGAATAAGGAAAAGTCCCAGATCGACGAATATTACAGCCCGTGGTAATTAATCATTTAAAGTTACGTGATATTTCATTTTATTAATAACTGTTTAATCCAGCATTAACATCAACGGCTAACTTTCTCAAGCGACAGAAAGCTAAGGCAGTAACGTCTAGTTCAACGGGACCAGCTATTGTGAAAATTAATCGAACGGCATCACTTAGGATTAAAAAATAATATGTTTCTTAAGATTCAGTTTACATACATATTTTTATTCATTGATTTAGTTATATTTAAACGCTTTTTTTTATAATCCATTACTAAGAAATGCATATCCTATAAAATCTTATATAATATTAGTGAAACAATGCTTATCTAATCATTTCTATTCGAGAATAAATTGCTCTGCAACGCTTTTTGCTTTTAAGCACAATCAAACATGTGTTGTTTTTTGAGAGCGTTTGAGGGCCAATCGAATGGAGATAGAGTAACCGAATTCTCTTGAGCCATCTAGCGGACCTTCAAATATTGAGTTAAGTAGCCTCTTGTTCATATTCCAATCCGTGTGACTTTATTTCAATAGTCATTTCTCATTTTGGATTTTCACAGATAGCTTATTATGTGAGTAAGTAATGGTGTCCGTGAGCCGATGACGAATGTCCCAAAGCACTCATTAACAAACTTACCTACTTCAGATACTAAGCCGAAGAGAAAAATCTACCCTCAGTTTAATAACTATTTACCACTTAAAGTTTGAATAAATAATATATGAACAAATACCAATACAATTTTAAGAAATAAATGCATTATCCAGTTCAAAATCACTTCACATTTATTTGGCATATGTAGGTATAACACACAACTTGCAATCATATTATTCTTTATTGTCAATCTGAAACAAAATGCATAACAACCATGAATGAAACATTAAAGATAAGGTACGACGTTTCGTTGTTCAAATATGAAATTTTTTTTCTTTGCGCAACTTACAGATTTTCAATAATTTTATACGTACAGTCTAATCTTTATTATTTCATTCATGAACTGAATATATATTTAACAACTATTTACTGACGTTTGATTTCTTTTGCCTTCAGAAGTACTTTTGGGCATTCAATATCAGTTTTACTCTGAATGAGTTTTAGTTCGATTTCATTACTTAAAGCTTTCCGTTTTCCAGAAAGAACTTCTTCCGGCATGGCTTCAATAGTGCGCTTAATAACAGCTTGTAAGCTTGCTATTGTGTTTTCTAAGGCAACGTTTAAGTTTTCGTTTTTATAACTATGGGCTAGGAAAAGCGAAGCGACTATGTCACCCGCTCCAGTAAAAGAACAAACACCGTTTGCTTGTATTGGGATGTTAATTGTGCAACGAGGTCCATTCTTTTTGCTAAGAAAAGCCAAAAGTTCACCTGGAGGTCCTAAGTTTGTACTTGAAAGAACAACTGTGTCAATGTTCTTATTGTGAAACCATTCCATTGCGTCCAAAGCATCACTTTCATTTGTGATTTTTCGTTCAGTTAGAAGCTCAACTTCGTATTGATTTGGTGTTATAATGTCAGCAAGTGGAATAATTTCATCTCTATAAATTGGCAGCAGCTCCTTTGGCACGTACATTTCTCCATTGTCTCCCATTACAGGATCGCAAACTATGAATAGATGGAGGAATATTTAATAAAAGCTAATGGTAGTAATCTGCTATATTAAGAACGAAAAAGACGAGTAAAATATTTATCGTGGTAAGCGATTTTAAGCTGTGCATAAGTCGTTTTGACATCGGAAACCAGATCTTATGTTTTGTGTAAATGACTAAAACCTTTCAGTTCTGGTCCTTGCTGGTTCTGATAGGACATGTTTCTTAAGCTTACAGACAATGCTTTGTAGGTAAAGACAATATGATTTTTAACCATGTGAATGCGTCTATGATTTTTTATTAAGTACCTGATGCACACCGATGCTCCGTTGGAATTTTATCTTATCATAGATGGCAGCAGTTATAATAAACAAGACAATCGATCACCATGTAGAGGCTAAATTCCAATCATGTGAGATTCAAGGAATATCTATAAATGTAAAAACTAAAAGTGGGCGAATATCCGTCGGATCAATTTACTGCTCTCCTAGCTATAATATCAAAAAACATGACTTTAGTAACCTCTTCCGCATATTTTGCAATAGATATATCGCAGGTGGAGATTTTAATGCCAAAAATAAGTATTGGGGATCTAGATTGACAAATAAGAGAGGAAAAGAATTATATGAAATGATTAAAGAAACTGGCGGCAAATATCACTCAACGGGAAAACCTACCTACTGGCCAACAGATAGGAATAAAACCCCGGATCTTGTCGACTTTTTCGTAACAAAGAATATCTCGTCAAACACTATAAAAGTAGAAGAAGGACCAGATCTTGACTCAGATCATTCCACAATACTTATGACACTTGGCGAAAAAATCACTCTCAAAGAAAATATCCCAAGACTAGCTAATAAACTGACTGACTGGAACTACTTCAGACATAATCTTGAGGATAGTATCCACCTTTTAGGAACAATTGAAACAAAAGATCAATTAGAGGAGGCTGTACAAACTTTTACAGTTAATATCCAAAAAGCTGCATGGGCTGCAACACCTAAAACAAAAACCAAACTAAAACAGAATTCTTACCCAAAGGAAATATGTGAAATAATTGCAAAAAAGAGAAAAGCTAGAAAACGCTGGCAACAATCAAGGGCGCCAAGCGACAAAACAAGGCTCAATAATCTAGTCAGTAAACTCAAAAGATCGGTAAGAGAATTTAAAAATGAATCTCTTAAATCATACCTTTCCAATTTGACGAATGATGCTAGTACCGACTACTCGCTCTGGAAGGCGACAAAGAGAATGAATAGGCCAATAGCACATATTCCACCAGTTAAAACCAGGGAAGGTAACTGGGCAAAAAGCAACAAAGAAAAAGCGAATTTATTTGCTGAGTATCTTGAAGGCGTCTTCCAACCGTATGAAGATAAAGACTGTCAAGAAACGGAAGAACTGTGCGAAGAAGAGGGACATATTCAACCGGTAACGGCAAAAGAAATTGCCAAAGAAATAACAGAAGGCATCAATATCAAAAAAGCCCCGGGATTTGATTTGATAACAGGGGAAATCCTACGACAATTCCCAAAAAAAGGCCTAAAGAAACTAGCGCAGATTATAAATGCTGCATTCAGGATAAGGTATGTACCCAGCATGTGGAAAGTCGCGGAGGTAATTATGATACCAAAACCAGGCAAGCCACCTAGTGAAGTCGCCTCCTATCGCCCCATATCGATACTGCCTATGTTGTCCAAGCTATTTGAAAAGATGTTGATTAAACGTCTGCATAAAATCATTGAAGAAAAATCACTTATTCCAAACCATCAATTTGGTTTTAGGAATAAGCACTCCACGGTTGATCAGGTGCACAGAATAACAGATAAAATCGAAAAAGCATTTGAAGAGAAAAAGATATGCTCTACTATATTTCTCGATAAAGCACAAGCTTTCGATAAAGTATGGCACAAAGGACGGATCCATAAATTGCAAAAGCATCTGCCTAAGCAATACTCAGATATTCTAGAATCCTATATATTGCAGCGATTTTTTAGAATTAAACAAGGAGATGATTACTCCACACTGAGAGAAATAGATGCTGGAGTGCCACAAGGTAGTGTGCTAGGCCCTGTATTATATCTTCTGTTTACCAGGGATCTGCCAAATAGCGATGAAACAACCGTGGCAACATTTGCAGATGATACTGCTATCCTTGCTGTGGGAGCAAATGTCGAAGAAGCGACAAAAAAGCTACAGATGGCAGTAAATAACATATCAAAATGGACAAAAAAATGGCAAATTAAATTAAATGACCTAAAGTCGGTCCATATTAATTACACCAATAAGAATGTTCAGCATATCCCAGTGTTCATAAATGGTAATGCAGTAGAATATGCAAACACAGCCAAATATCTAGGCATGACCTTAGATGCAAAACTGCTCTGGAAACAGCATGTAAAGAAAAAAAGAGAGGAACTGAACATGCGTTACAATAAAATGTATTGGCTTATCGGGAGATACTCTTGTCTGTCAAATTACAATAAACTGCTTCTTTATAAGCAAGTTATAAAACCAGTATGGACTTATGGGCTCCAGCTGTGGGCATGCACATGCAAAACAAATTTAAAAAAAATACAAACATTCCAAAGTAAAGTACTACGAAACATAGTAAATGCACCATGGTACATAAGAAACGCTGATCTACATAGAGATCTAAATGTTGAAATGGTTGAAGATGAAGTAAAAACAGTTGCAAATAGACATAGACTCAGACTTCTCAACCACGTCAACGTAGAAATGACAGATTTATTAAATACTGACAATCTTGTTAGAAGATTAAGAAGGAAAAAACCATTTGAACTAACTACCTATAGATAGTTAGAGTAAAAGAAAGGGAACTAAAACAATAGCATATAGTAGACCCAACACAACATTAAATAATTATATGAAAGACAAATTGCTGATTAGTCGAACGACTAGGTGCAATAATTGGAAAGGCTGGCTTCTCCCCCTCCTGCGATGAAATGCCAAGATGGCCTTACCGTAGGGAAAAGGGGAAGAAGGGAGAAGGGGTTAGTGGGTAGAAATCCCACACTGTTACTGAGTACGGGCTCAGTTTCGTCTTTTGAAGATTACCACCTCCCAGCGCAAAAAAAAAAAAAAAAAATCAGATGGCAACATCTTGGCAATTGCAACAACGTTTATTTGTCCTTGTGGGAATATTGAGCGTTATCGCCCGAGCGATTGGTTGAGAAAATGCTATTATCAAGTGCTGTTCGTCGTAGTATTTTGCTTGAAAGTCGGGTTCATACTTAAAGATTTATTATACGGTAAAAAAAAACTAAAATTGCGTGTTCATCCTATAAATCGAGAAATAACAGATTACGGTGAATTTCATCATTTATATAAAAATCTTCCCAAGTATCCAGACCGATTTTGGCAATACCTTCGTATGTCAGTACCATCTTCTGATTTACTGCTAGAAAACGTTCGACCAAGATTAATGAGACAAAGGAAATCAATTTTTGTAGGCCACTTAACTCCACTACTTATCTGCAATATTTTTATTTTTAAAGTCTTTATGGTTGTCCTGCCATAAAACCGGGCGGCTTGGGATAGCTGAAATTAAGCATTCCGACATTATTTTTTTCATCTTCATACTTTGTCGCTCAGCGAGAAACGAAAAATTTAAAACAAATTTGCATGCAAAGCGACGTGTCTCTGTCGCTAACCGAAATCGCTCATCACTCAGCAATGCGATTTCATATATTAATTTTGTTGCGTCGCTCTATCGCTCATCATCCAGCCGCTCGCCGCTCAGTGCGTGGCCTTAGCTTAGCTTAATACGGCCGATCTACATTATACTGTTACGTTAAAAAACTTCAATGGTTCCAGAGAGGATTCGGTTTTCCAAATGCACTCACAGTGGTGCCACAATGGACAAATCCAAACTAACTAACTACGCAGATCTTCTCATACTTTCGAGAAAAATTTAATTGAAACGATTAAATTACCTAAAAACTTGAAAATAATAGAACAGATTGCTTAAAGCCCTGTGCAAAGCTAGGAGTGGTTTCTTAAAAAATACATACCTATGTGACAATAAAGTTAAACTACATATGAACGTCTGTACCTACTTATAGTGATATGACGTAATGTAATTTTATGGATTTATCGTGATGATTCTGGAAACAGCACATTAGCAAGATAAAAAAAAAATTTTACAACCCAGTCTGAGTAGAATAAACCCCTATTTAAATTGTACATATTTAATGAACATGTTTGTGGTGTAGGTACTTACCATAAATCAGATTGGGATTTATTTCCTTCAATTTTTTTACAATGTGTCCGATGCGTTTTAAGAATGATACATTGCCAATGTAGCCAGTGAGTAAGTGCGAATAATATTGCAACAAATTGTTTAATTCCAGACCCTCAAAAAGTTCCGCTGCACAATGTAAACAGATAAAATAGTTATGTTCTTGCATTTACAATGTCATTATTTACCCAACTCCTTCTCTTCAAGCACTTGACCCCTGATTGACTTATAACCTGTATGGTTGGAAAATTGCACCGAATTTATTGCATCCACCTCAAAACCCAGAAGCTAGAAGAGCAAAAGCTTCAGTAAAATTAAACAAAATAAAAATGTGAATGCATATATACCTGCAATGGGAATGTAGCACTTTTGTTTCCAACATATCCATGGACGACATGACTTTGTATTGATAAAACACGCTTCAATAAACTGTTTGACATGTTTTTGGAGAAAATAAAAAAAACGAGAACCAACGCGCTTGAGATCTAAATACCAACTGACTGATAAGAAAACAACTCTATAACCTTGATTACACCAGTGCATATATTGAGAGAATTATTTATCAAATATACATCCATTTGTATGTACAACGACTACATTGCGAATTGAATTCAAATTTGATGTCATGTAAAAGCAGATCGAACTGAAAATTGTTCGATTCGATTGCAAATTTTTGTGATTGAACTGATATGTGTATGTATTCGTAAAAGCAAATTGAGAAATTGCATTTGACAGCTAGAAAAAGTGGTGGGAAAGTTTCAAGTGACGAAAGAGAGCACAGCCTGGTTGTGTACTGTTCGTTTTACAATAATTAGTTTACCTCTTACCAGTGTTGCCATGAAATTAAAATCTCGAAGTCTTGTTCTCTTCTCTTGCTTACTATACCGAAAAATAAATGAAAATGATTACGACAAAAAAACGGGATATAAACACTTATACAATTTTTGGCTAACGTCATAGTACTACAATGGCTAATGCGGGTCCTTTTTTTTTGGCGTGAATGTCAAAAGGAGCAAGTTTACAAGCGAAAATGCAAATCAAATACCAATTCGAATTTAATTTAGATTTTCAATTTTGCGTGCAAATGTGGTACTGTAATGTAAGTAATTTTCATTTAACAGAATGTAGCAAAAGTTTGGAAGGTATAAGCGGTTGTATGTGACGATTGTATGGTGTGTTTCCACACAACCGACCGTTGTACCGATATTGTACGGTGGCATGCTCTTGAGTGTACAACCGCTGTCGCATGCTTCAGATTGTATGCACGCTGTATGGTGTGTATTCGCACTAGTGTTGGGAACTATCGAATAAAAACTATCTAGTTATTCGATAGTAGCAGAAAATTCGTTCATTCGATAGTTATTCAAAAATCATTCATTGAAATATTCGTTCATTGAACTATCGAATGAAATATCAAAGTCAAAGCCTATTCGAATGAATTCGAATAATTCGTTCATTCAAAAAATTTGACTTTGATATTTTCATTCGATAGTTCATATGAACGAATAATTCGAATGATTCGTTCATAAGAACTATCGAAGCCAATTTGAATGAACGAATAATTCGAATGATTCGTTCATAAGAACTATCGAAGCCAATTCGAATGAACGAATAATTCGAATGATTCGTTCATAAGAACTATCGAAGCCAATTCGAATGAACGAATAATTCGAATGATTCGTTCATAAGAACTATCGAAGCCAATTCGAATGAACGAATAATTCGAATGATTCGTTCATAAGAACTATCGTAGCCAATTTGAATGAACGAATAATTCGAATTATTCGTTCATATGAACTGTCGAAGCCTATTCTAGTCTGCCAAAATTTGTTGTTGCCTTGCATTGACATTTTTCACTCATTTGGACTTTGGACTATCGGTGGAAAAAATGTTCGATTGTTTTTACATTTGAATGAATGATTTTTTCGCTCCTTTGGACTTTGAACTATCGGACTATTTGAATGTTTTTACATAGGAGTGAATGAGCTTCAGCTGTATTGATCAAAGTTATTTCGCGCATATTTTCCTTTTTAGGAAAGATAAATTTCAGTTTTTCCGATTAGTTTTTCGTGAGCGGTTATTTTGTTTTTCAAACCAGGTAAAAGGTATTTGTTTTGTTCAGTGTTAATTATTTAAGTGTTACTTGTTTCATCAGTGGTTCCCCTGCAGGATTTAATATTTTCGTATATGGACATGTATAGAGGACTAGGCCTCACGATGGGTGATGTAGAAGCGGAGTTTTTTTTTTTTATTCACTAGCGCAAAAGGGGTTATAAATATCCCCCCTCTTCCTGAATGAATGAATGAATAAAACTATTCGATAGTTGAAATCATTCAGTTACTAACTATCGATAGTCGAATTCATTCGATAGCTCCCATCGCTAATTCGCACATACAATTGTTGTACCGATTTCAGTTGTATTTCGGCTGGCGGGTTAGTATGGTTTCGCTTGGAGAAAATAATTTTTGCCGGATTTCATGGGCCTAAATAGGTACTTCCCCTGTTTGTGGGATGTGCATGCAAAGGAATATAGCAACACACACATCTCTCATCAATTTCTTGGAAATAACTGAATATAATTACTGGTTGTACGTAAATCGCACGCAGATTGTATAATGTGTGTGCTGCATACAACGGTTGAGCCGACGTTGGCACAACGCAGGTCGGTACAACGGTTGTATCGTGCATTTCCAGCTTTATATCAGTTCACACAATATACCAACCTCACGCAATAGCTTAAAAAAACGTGATTCAAATTGTGTCCCACTTGCGCCATAAGAGTTAAATAGTTCATCTACTACATTTTCAATTATACAGCTTTTTCTAATAGAACTGCTCTCTACGGACACAGTCCAGGTTACCAAAGTTGACAGTTAAAAATCCTATTTGTCACATTTTAGCTGGTTCAGGCACGAAATAAATCAAAATAAACAAAATCATTAATCTTAATAACGATACTAATTTGTTAGTGGTGACTAAATTTCTAAATTAAAATATAAAGGAATTGTTTTACCGCATGTGGTATTATATAGAATTGCATATTTCACTTCCAAATTTAATGTATTAAGTGAACATATCTTGCGCAACATCGATTTGTTCTTACAAAAAGTGGAGCAAAATGTGAACAGAAAAATTAAAAAATTTACAATAACTGAGCAATAAGGTATGCATTTGATTTGTTTATGTCATTTCTTTGAAAAAACCTACATCAATCGCGTTTTGGTAAACGTATGACTTCATCATCTACATCGAAAAGTGGAGCTGCGTGTGACAAAAATTTGGGTGCGACCGCCTTACACACAACGACGGGTTAATCATATTCAAACTAGATGGATTATACTCAACCTAATTAGTTATTGTCTGACATAATTCGTCTAACCAGAAAGTGGATCACATTACGGGCGTATTCTTCTGGAGTAGTTCAACTGTGAATAGGACATTCTGTTTAACTGAACAAGATGGTAAAAGTCGTGCAAGCGTACAATTTTCCCAAGCAAAGCACATATTCTGTATTTGGCGAAATACTCGCTTCAACATTGATTGGGACGGACAGAATTGCAGTCAGTAGTGCTGGACACTTTGTTGAAATTTACAATATTGGTGACAAAGGTGTACCTTCGTCCTTAGACACTGAACTAAGCAGGGAGTCTTCGCCCACGAAATACTCCTTGCCCACGGTCGGCGAGGTAATTGACCTGATATACAATGATGCTGGTAAGTTAATGTGTATGCATATGCATTTTGGTTTAAACTCACAGTTTTTTGTTTTTTTTTCTCAGGAAAATACATTGTTACTTTGGAGAAGGACAACATTAATTGTCCCCTTTATGGGGAAGGAGACAAGATGTTCGTTCGAGTTTACCCAAATTTTTGGAAGTTCTCAGAGGAGAAATTGATAGACTATCCAATCACAATAAGAATCGCTTCAATGACTACACCTAAACTGCCTCTTGTAGACAGTCTCGATGTAATAGAATTACCATTGAGGAATCCTCCAGAAATGATAGAGTGTTGTCAGTCGTCAGGAAACATAATTGTCTCGAGCAAAGATAAACTCTTCCTCTACGAATACACTACATGTACACATGAAACGCATCGCTTCACGTATGTGGATTTCCTACCTTTCAAATTCTTTGTCAGCTTAAATTTTGTGCCACTAAAAATTCTATTGTGTGAAAATGTTATTGCATGCTTGAACAAAATGTTTGTTGTGGCTTTTAAAATTGTTGACATTGTGGCTATGGATGCCGATGAAGATGCTGATAGCAATTCTAATGCGAGTCACTTGAGTAAAATGAGTGGAGGGCAATCGAGTAATAACAGCTTCGAGACTGATTCGCTGGAAACTTGCTCACGGATTGGATTTAACGGTACTCCGGTTGATTTTAATGTGGCTCGTATTGTTAACTCAGCCTGCGGACGGGAATTTGAAATGGAATTGAAGTCACAATGGGAACAAGAGGATACAAATGCTCGTGACATCAATATAGTTCCAACTCGAGCAAGTGACATCAAAATTAAACTGGTGAATGAAGCAAAGGCCATGAATGTTGCCGTGAGTATAATTTGTTGAATATTAATGTTAATTTAAGGGGGGCTTTCGTTTACTTAAGATTCATGCAAACCGAGACATAACGGATAAGGGTTTTGCCATGGCATTAGGATTATGTACTTACATTGGTACAATAGTTATGCCTTCCACGCATCCTAAAATTAAGTTAATGGATGAATCCAAGAAGTGGGAAAAGAATATTTGGCATATTTGGAAAATCGCCTCATGCGAAATTCCCAGTCAACCTAGGAAAACATTCCTTCATACACCAGACAGAAACAACATCATCGTTGTTATTAACCCGCTGGGCAAATCGCATTCTGAAATTGCAAAAAAACAAACAATTTATTAATCTTTTAATGGATAGCACTAGATTTTCTGGTAATGAAAGATTTACTTGTCAAAGATGTGAAATTCGCATGTCACACGTGAAAGATGTACCTGCTCTTCTTTGTGTCAGTAAAAATTTGAGAATAGTTTTTTCTTATACATCCGATGATGCCTGGTGAAACTCACCAGACAGTTACAGTACATTAAGATTCTTTTTCCAAATAATTCACACAGGACTTTGTCTTTAAAGCGATAAATGCATACGTAAACAAATACTTAATAACGAATTTGTCTCTACAGAGATCTTATAGCCATCAGCAAAGTTAATTGGCTCTCAGACTATCCCGCTATTCACTTCTCGTCCATTAATGTAACAAGTTTCTGAATCTTGGCCAATTTCGTTTGTAACGTTAAGATTATTTTTATGAGGCAAATAGCCGGTGTTCCAGCAGCATGTAATAAGTGTTTAAAGTTGTATTTATCGCAAGGAATTTCAAGCTTGCCAGTAAGTTTCCTTACCTTCTATTGCATGGTTTGAAATATTGGCCAACATACCTCTGTAGATGATTTCTATTACTTGAGTCTTTCATTCTTACTTATGAGAGGTGTTTTATTCTATTATCGGTCACGATATCTGCACCGTGAAGGCAGTTACTCAAATTTGCCTAAAAAGCTTTCATTTGCATTAGAATTAATATTTATTTTTTAATACACCTTGAAGCAAATTTCAACAAGCAACAAAGATGATTTTACCGTTCAGTACGACATCAAGAAGCTACTCCAATTGTGCATGAAATCAACGGACCCCAATCATCGCATCATGGATATACTCAAATGTATGGATTTGAAACCAATCTACCAGCGAATGCCAGAGAATGGAAACAATGAGCATTTAGGACATGCAATGATTAAAGAAAGTCACCCCTCAAACATCCGCTCGTTAAAATCGAATATGTATCAATACTGCGTTGGCTATTCGCTTTTGATAGCAACTAGTGTTGATGGTTACCTATATCAATTCTGCGCTCAAGGTTTGTTTTGACTTAACACTTGATATTTCAAAGTACATATTGTGTTATATTTTTATTTTATTTTAGGAAAATGGTACAACGAAAACGAAAAACCTATTGCTACATATTCCTTCACAGCACCTGTGATAAAAGTTCACATTAATGATTTTGTCATCCACGCAATAACTACAGAATCAGTTGAAACCCATACATCGCGAGTTGGACACAAACTGTTTGCCAATCGATTTGAATATCCAACAGTCAGTAGTATGTTTCCAGAAGAGTCTAGTCCAGATATCAAAGCTTCGATATCAGTTATAGGTCTGTGCTCTTTCATAAATGTGCAGTTTGTGTGCATAACACGAGAAAGTTTAGTGTTGATAAGCAATAGTTTATTTGGTGATGTTGAAGAATTTGGATCGAAAACGAAAAAACGCAATATAGTTCGAGGAGGAGCTAAAATCGGAAGTGGTGTTGTATCGCGAACTAATGGACCAACTGTAATCAGCGAATGGACATTATACAAACTGACTGTTCCGAGTGTTGGAGTGGTTGTTGATGATTTGGAAAATATTGCTAGCGGATATAGAACGAGCAGTCCACACACATTTTATGAATTGATGGAAGAAGCACATGTAATGCTTCGACAAAGCAACAGTTTGCAGTTTAATTTTTCCCCAGAGGAGCGTCGTATATTAAAAGAAAAATTTGCGAAAAATTGTAGAAGTCTGGCAGATTTCTCGATAAGGTAAGTAGAACAATGCAAAACGGATAATGTTATTATAGGCTGAAGCGATATATTCATGTATGTGTATATGCATATATTATACGGAGATATGTAACGAAACAAGCCTCTTCCACGAGTTGTCTCAGTCGGAGAGGTACCCTCCGGATTTTTTCGCAGTCCCTTAACCGCGATTCCTCATGTTAACGCTTGCATTTGTTTGAAAGATGTTTAGCTAATCCATTGGCAGCCGAAATATTATTTCTTCTTCTGGCTTGACACTCAACTAGTATATGCCCAGCTGTTTCCTCATCGTATAGCCACTGTCTGCAGGCATCGCCATCTAGAAGACCCATCTTCTTCAGATGGTATCTGAAGTTTTCGTATCTTGTGGATAACGTTACTATGTATTTAAGTTTCTCAATCATTGTCTTATCTCCATTTTGCCACTCTAAGAGGGTGGAACTCTTAGATGTTCATTCGTGGCTCACTGGTTGATCACGTCCATCGCCATTCCTCTACCTGAGGCAGTAAATGGTTTAGAACCCAGAAAGTCAGAAGCCGACCCCTGCTTTGTCAGGTTGTCCGCCTTTTCATTTTCTTTAATGCTAAGTGGTCCAGCCGGTGTAGCGAGGTTTACTGAGGTTTTTTTTTTTCCTCAGACTAAGATCGCAAGCTAGATAGATCGATGTAGGTCCTTTCAATAGATACCTGCTTCCGCTCTATCACAAATTCATCCGTTAAGATAGCTAAGTCTCCTCAATCCTTACTGCATATCAAAGCTTCTAATCTCGTTTTTCATAAGATCCAGAGATGCGACAAAATTCCCAAAATCAATTCCATTGCACATGTCGTTGTCGTCCGTCAAACACATGTCAGTCATTGTTCCCGATCCAAACATTTTTTGGTGGTTGATTGTGAAGATTTCTGCCACCATACTACCGAGGCATTAGAAGTAATGGGTCTAACTAGCAGTGAGATGTCCACACTATCCTGTCCTCGGTGAAATTCTCTGACGCTGTTCACTAATATAAAACCCTTTTTGCTTTTCGGATCTTCTCTTCAACGTAAAAATGACTGGAGGGGTAAAAATGGCAGAAGTTTGGGTGGACTAGGTTCTAGCACCCGTTAACTACTGGGGTAGCATCTCTTTTTATACTGTTACGCAGTAAACTTTTTGTCAACGTATTGTGAATTGTAGTTTATCCATCCATTAATTTACAAAAGGTTGAGATTATAAAAGGGATTTGGGACACAAAAAGTGCCTGAACACAGGTCTCTTTCCCTTCAAATTAATGCATGCTTTTTTGTGAAACAAAAATAAATTTAGACAATCGTGTTTTATTCCTAATGTGTGTACAATTTTAATTTATTTATTTAAAGGTCATGCAAGAAGGAAGTATACGTTCAGGCAACGGGTTTTTACAAGATGTGCAATATGCAGCTGTCTGAAATTTATGCCAATTTCATGGAAGAGCATATTGCCCAACCGATAGTCTCACCAAGTGAACAAGTTTTTGTTGGACTCATTTACACTGTAAAACTATTCCTTTTAAGTCTGGGTGTTGATCGCAACAAGGCATCCTACCTATATCAGAGCGTTAGATCGCTTTTTGTTGAAGGAAAGCAGGATGCTTACCTTGCACTAGAAATACTTAATATGTTTATAAAATACTCGCCAAACGATATTCCTGCAGTGATGCTGGGCTCACCGGTTGTAAGCGATATGGTTAGTTTAGAGTTGCTGGCCTATCTTAATGCGAAGAAAAAACTGTAAGTATGATTCTTTGTTACGTATGTTGAAATAATAATGTTATTTTATTTAAAAGGTCTTCCGAGGAGAACCTGCTTTTGGCCGTGTGTGCATGTCGGTCTTCCAATTTCGATCTTTCGAGACAGGTTGTCGGGCGATCAAGTCGTAAATCGTTAGCTGTAGCGCTCATTGGTCACAAGAACGTTCTCTTTGATGATCATTTTAGTCGTGAAAATGGTACACGATCATCGTTTTCTGACTTCACGGAAAATGTGCTCATGTCTGTTGAGAGAACTGATCTCATCGAAGCGATTAGTGATGTTTTCATCCACGCACTGTGTATTGAACATAGTATTTCGTTGGAATCTCTTCTAACGCTATTTCTAAACTTCATTGCTACACACATTGGACTAAAAGGCTATCATACTTCGCAAAAGGTGTTCGTGAATACTCTTCAAGTGTATTTCTACGACATATACGATGTTAGCCCGAATACAAATCACACTAAATCTAAAATCTCTGAAGAGTATTCCTCGCAAGCGGTTTCTCTGTATGAAGATTCTGTGAATTCTGAGGGAAGTCATATCATTTTTGAAGAGCGGCGTAATTCAGTAAGTGGTGTGTGGGAACCTCAGGTAAGACATCGTAGACTATCGTTGCGAAATGAAGATGCAGCAGTCGATGCTAATGGATCGGACTCAGCCAACGGGAGTCTTGTTGATGTCGTAAATACATCTGATGTTAACCTAAAAGGTCTTAAGATACTCTTTCGTGTTTATCTTGGACAGTTGAAAGCAATAACTGAGAATTGCGAGCCTGAACCTATGGTTAAAATAGTCGAACATTCAGAAGAGGCTCTCAGTATTCGTAGTGAGTGCTTGAAATTCATCGCCAGGCACACTGAGTCTTTGAAGCAGGTGCATTGTCAGCAGTCGACGCACAATGAAGACAGACGCTGTAATGGTGATATCGGAAAATATATTCCTTTCATTCCCGACTATAAAACTTTCGACGAAAACTCTGATGAACCATTTTTACGACCGATTGCGTGTCTTAATGATCGGCCTTCGTATCTTAACCACTTGGAACCGTTCAGTACTGAGTGCTTTAGCCAGCCTGGCGAGGGTGAACAGGACGTACATTTCCTTGGTTGGAGCAATGAAGCGCTGGTGCTGGCATTGAAAATTCAAGTAATTTACTTATGAGTATTCTTCCCCATTCTTCGTCAATTGTGTTTCATTGCATATTTCAGTCTTTATTGGCATCACCAAAAGTCGACGCTGACATCATAGATGAGTTTGTTGGGTTTGTTCAAAAGACTCCCAATTTGATCGGGATTGACAGTTTTCTAATTGTCGTTTTGCCGAAAGCTTTGTCTATTAATTATTTAATCCACCTCTCGCCTGAAACTCTTTGGCGGTATGGAAAGGTTAGTTGAGTATACTCGTTCAGCTTGGCCATTTTTCTTTAATTGTACTTATTTTCAGTCACACGGATTTGCCCCCAAGCAATGGGAAACACTGTTGAGGAAAATCGTCAGCAAAGAGAATGTATTACCGAATTGGAAAACTCATATTACTGGTAAGTTTTCAAGTACACTTAGTATTTCATTTTGCAATAAAAAAGAACTGCTTCGAGCATATTAAAATTATACCTACTATTCCAGATATACTTAATAATTTGGTAGAGGAGTTTTCATTTGAGGAATTGCTTCAGTGTTTCCCCCCCGAAGCCACCGCTGGCCGGACTGAACTTTTAGGTTGCAATCAAACGGATTTGACAAAAGAACGACACCTAGCTATGGATAACATCGACGAATCTAACGTTTTCGAGGTGACATTGCGCAAAGCTGTTTCGAAGCAGCGCAGTCTAGCACTACGTTCAATGATTGAATCTACAGGAAATCAATTATTCGATGCCACCAATAATCCTTTATATAATTTAAATTAGAAACCTTGTTGGAATGTTAGTTTGAAGCGATATATCTTTCCTTATATAAAGGTCGTGTTGTAGGTACACAGATTGAATGCTTCTTTAAAAAAATGTTAACGACTTGCATTAGATATCGAATTTATTTTGTATTGCGATTTTGTAATTTGTCGAATTTTTTTTTTATTTATTTAAGTTCTGATATTTTATTATTAATATTAGGTTTATGAAAGGAAATGGTATACATTTTACCATTGTTACAATTTAAAGTGAACTTATTAAGTGTGAAAAGTGAAAGTAATGTCTTGTATTGTTTCATGTAATACTTTTTATATTTTACTGATGAGATAATGGCACAAAATGTGATTTCATATAATTTTAACTATATCTACTTATATAGATCTATCATTGAAATAAATACATATATCATATATTCCATTATATACAGCATTAAGTTCTTTATTTGGTTTATTATTTTGTAAACAGTTTCATTGTTACATTAGGCGATTGTTGACAATTAGCTGAAGATCAACTTCCACAATATCAGCCTCATTTGCCCTCATGCATCTACACTACAGTTGAGGTAATCGATGACTACAGACTGTTTAGAAAAAAACATATGACCAATGCACGAGGAATGAGGATAGCTTCGACAAGCTTCGGAAAGTACAAGCTGTAGTAAAACAATGTGTTGAACACTGGTAAATAGAATACTAATCGTTTAGAAGTACCTGTATTGAATGTCACAGATATGACAGTTCATATTCAGCTGCTTAGCGATCAGGAATATCACTGAGGGAAATTTGAACTGGGCCCCTACTTTATATTGCGATTCTAAAGTTCGGATCGTTCGAAAGGGGGCATTTTGTATGAGCAATTTGAAACGCATTCATAAAATCCATTCAAAATTTCCGCTTTCGAACGATTCGAACTTTAGAATCGCAATACAGAGTAGGGGCCCAGGAGCAAACTATTGTAAGCTCATTGTTTGTTGTGCTACAAGGACGCTATACTCATTCAACTGTTCGAAATCCCCAGTTTGAAGGCGATTGAAAAATCGCTGCTTAAAAAGTACAAGGACCGTTCGGCCGCTCGCTCTACATACATAGGAAGTAAAATCCATACATGAGCGCATAGCCGTATGTTCGTACAGGAATTAGTTAAAACACTCACTGTAACCAGCCAAATTTTAACTAAACAAATCAATCAAAATGTCATTTTTATCGTAGGAGATCGGGGCGGGAGCAAAATAAAAAAATATTTGGAGCAAGAGCCCATAGTAGAGACTAGAGACCTCTCGCAAACATTTATGATGTGCGTTACACATCATTTTCGCCTTCATGAGTCATAAAAAATTAAACTCTACGGATTTGTAAATTGCCTACTTAAGGTAATGCCACAAGCCCGCAAAACATTATTGGCCTATTGGTACTGTCCAACAATTGGGATCTGTTTTGATATCTCTAAAAACGGACATAGCATATTATAGTTCGCAGATCGATTTCTTTATTCAGAATCGGGAAATAGTACTTCCAATGGTGAATCGGCACCACATAGCAAAACATCCACCAATAATAACAGGCCTTAGCCCTTATGTATCTTATTAGTTTAGTTCCGAAGGCTTATAAACACTTTTCATCGCTCAAAAGTGTTTAAGTCATTTTGTGGTATTTGACACGTGTAGGTCACGTTTTTATACTTAATGGAGTGCAAATTATAAATGCGCCCTTTGGTAGCATGTGGCATAAAAAAAAAGAAACAAATAGACAAGGACCTTCTTAAAAATCTGTCCATCGATATTTGTAAGTGTATCATCTTTTTGGTAGTGAGGGTAAATGAATATAATTGAGAACACGTGCTGTTGTTTAGGCTCTAACTTTTGTAAAATATTTAATGCTTCGGCCGGCTGTTTAAGTGTAATGCCTGAATCATATGTGCAGCAATGCATGCAGCAACGCATGTGAAACAGACGTGCAGTAAATTGTTGACATTTCCGTGAATAGTTTGCTGTCATCATCAGATGTGACAATTGAATTCCGAAAACAAATTTTTTGCAATGGATATGGAAAGACGTGATAAATAAAACAAAATAATTGTTTTATTATTAGTTTTCAAAACTTATTTGAAATTTGAGCATTTTCTTTCGTATTTCTTCCTCAGTCCAATTCAAATTGTAAAATGTCTCTTACATGAAACGTCAAAACACAAAAACTGTACTAAATTGTACTATTTTGCTGTTCTACTACTGTAGATTTGCATTAAAATTAGAAATAGAGACAACTTGCGTTGATGCATGGCCGTGCAGCAAACACATGTGTCCTCTTCCATATAAAGCCATGTTCTCTAATTTTGCTGCACGCATTTTGCTGCACATCTGTTTCAGGCATAAGAAATACGGTACTTAAGTGAGTATTTCAACTAAGTAGTGTTTAAAATTTTTACTGATATGACATTGTTAATAGAATTAAAATTAATCTAAAATCATTTTGAAAGGAATTGGTAAAATGCATATAGATACGTAAGTATTTTGTATGTCCTATGGCTATATGCCCAAATATTCTAAGACACTTCCTTCAGCACGCTTATCTCTTGCTCTCCAAATGAGCCACAAGTTGTAATTTGGACGTGAAATCCAATAAAACTGAACTGTTTTTTTTCACTCGGAAGTATAAAGTTTCTCTCATAGACCCGGCTACTATTTAATGGTACCTCTCTCACCTGACCTGACAAAGAAAAATATTTGGTCGATAGGAAACTTGACTCGAAAGCCAATTTACTTTACTTTTATAAAAGGGTCATTGGTAGGAGCTGGGGTATTCATTTATGCTATGATCGTTTGAAGGATGGCTCTTGCCAATTCTTTAAATTCTCAGTCTTTTAGGGAAATTGCAAAGATCCGCAGGCATGTGTATCAGTGGTGCAATAAAAACTATTTCCTCCACAGCATAAGACGTAATGGGCGCGTTCCGAAATTTGACAGATGAGCAAGACAAATTTTTGTGAGGTAGTGGACTGGTTTGTTAATCTAAAAATTCTTGTCTTACTTTCATTTGAAATTTCAAAATTGTCTGTCAGTTGAAAATCGTTACCAATCAGCTGTTATGCCAAACGTATTTTTGCACGATTGCTCAACTTTGCAAGTAACTTTTTTTTTTCGTACTTAGACGAATATTAGTTTAAATTAAAATAGATTAACAGTTCAATGGAAGTAGTTTACTTCTCCCATAGTTTTATTTTTTAATCCATTGATTTTGTAGTACTCAGCTAATTTTTGAGGTCAAATGATTACACTTAACCTGTGATATAAGTAAAATGCTTTTGCCAAAGCGCGTAAGAGCAATTCGTGTTTTATTATTTCTGCGCATATTTACAAGTTACAAAGCAACTCCAATGCGAGAACAGAAAGTAAAAATTCAGTTTTAACTTGGATGTCATATCTGACGTTGTCTTGTTTTTCAGTCAAGTTTCTGCGTTCCATATTCTAGTCTATCTGAAATTTCAGATATCTAGATATCGGAACGCGCCCAATGTTCCATCGATTGCGATTTGCCTCTAAACATTTTCGGCAAACAGATGGCGGCCGTGCAGCCATTCACCCCAAGGTCTCAGCGCAGTTGTTAAGGTAGGTTGTGTTAGGTTGAAGTGGCTGCCAGCTGAATGCCAGCACACTTAGACCAGTGATAGGTCCATTGTGATACCACATGGATCTGGGGAGATCTTCTTAACTACTCGCTGAACAAATTGGAGCTTCTGTAAAGTGAAGGAGGATTCTGACATCTGTCAGATCGCCTAAGTTGCTAAAGTAGAAATCACCTAAGTGGAGCCTTCTTTCGCGGGAGAGAGCTGGGCAGTTACAAAGAAGGTGGGGAATAGTTTCCCTCTCCTCTTCGTCCATGCAGCTTTTACAAATGGACGCCAAGCCTTGTTGCAAGCTTGCCTATTAGACAGTGTCCTGTAATGACACGGATCTGATATGCGATCTGTTGAGAGAAATAACATTCTTAGAGCGTTTCAGATTCAGCCGTGGCCAAGTGGTTTTGTCGCTAGACAGGTTATACCGTTTGTCCACCTAGAATTTGTTTTCTCGATAGCATCCAGCTTGAGTTTAAGTTTACATATAGCGATCGGTGTACTTAAGGTGTCTCTTTCTGAAAGCATGGGTACGGTTGTTCCATATCAGCCGAATTCATCAGCCTTGCAGTTCCCTGGAATATATTTGTACCAGTCGTTAAGGTACGGTCTTGATCAATTTATTTCTTCTATTCTTGATCAATATAATTCTTTACCCGGTAACGCCGACTACATCCCATTTAAACTGAGATTTGATCTCAACTTTTGGGCGACAATTTCCGCCCGTAAGAAGCTCATTTCCACACAGAGGGTTCCAAAACCGGAACTGGGATGGCAGGGGATATTTTCTTAGAAAAAGAGGTCTGTCTTCTAGGTCATTGTACCGTATTCAAGGTGGAAATAATGGCGATTAAGGAAGCTTAAATTTAATTTAATATCTATGAAGAATATTTGCATTTACTCTGAAATCATGCTCATTAACTTCTAAGGCCGCTCAGCATTGCTATTCATGTCCTGCGGAGATAGATGAGTAATTTAATATTCACCTATGTTCGGTGCGGCCACATAGACAGTCCAGAAAATTACAAGGCTGATGAGCTCACCAGAACAGGCTCTTACATCAGCATGTTGCCAAAGAAGCAACACTTAGGTGTGCCTACATGCAAACACTTATTTAAGTGGGATGCTATTAGCGAAGCCAACTACGGATGGGAGTTATGTCATATTCCGCTTGGGGGATGATTTCCCGGAGTTGTTTATATTATGAATCTCTGCGTTCTGAATAAAATCAAAACCGTGGAAAAGCAGCAAACAAACTAAGCTGCAACTGCTTCGTTTCAATGTGGGATCAGTGCTGCTCTATAAGTGTGTTAATTAAAATATTCGGCGACTTCGAATCTCACACGTAAGCTGCTATTTTTCATGATTAGATTGCTTGGTATCAGAAAGAAGTGCGTTGAAATTGTCACACTTAATTCTGTTGCTAAATTTGCTATGCAGTCGGATCCACCTACACTGCAGAAGTGAAGGTCGTCTGGAGCAAACATGACGCAGACATTTGAAGAGAAAGAGATGCTATATATGTAGAACATACTTCAGAACTTGCTTGTCCCAATCAATGCAACTAAACTAGTTAATTTAAAGCACTAAAATTGTCTTCACCAAAATTTCATTTATTTTTAAATGCATGTGCACCTACTCGTACAGACATAACGTAAATATTAATAAATGAGACGTGCATTTTTTGATACTACTGAAACCCTGTATAATCACATGGTTCGTTAGTTATTTTACATCCGATAACCCTGTACTACTTGGGATGATTATATTCTGACTGGTGCACAAGTGGGTAGCTCGTTGTCATAACAATACGCTTCGAGAAGGGCTGTTTCTATTGCAACACTTCGAGTGGTCCTTGAACCTTTTTCCTGATAAAAGATACACTGAAGAGGGATAAACAGCAATGTTGACTACATTCATTCGTATATATCTACATATCTACACTCAACCCAGGATAATTTTAAAAGTTTATTTTGGTAAAAAATAAGAACATTTTAAGGACTCTGTCCTACTTTTAGAAGGCAAAAATCTTACTGATGCTGGTAACATCTATTACTTAAATATAGTAAAACATAATATATGTACATATTTCTAATAGACTTCAATTTGCATTTTTATTCATCCCATCTACATCTCAGAATATTAATTTTTAGATTTCATCCCATAATGATGCACATCCAAATTGAAGACACACTAACTCTACACTTCTGCACAGAATTTTTATATTGAACGTCATGGGTCCTTTATCTCTACGATGCAGTCCACTTTAGCTTGATTTTTTCCATGTTTGAAGTAAATAAATTAACCATGCCTGCGAGGACAAAAACGGGAATAACCTATGTATAGGAACGTACTATAGTTAAAGAGCTGAGTACATACATATAATACATTTATAGAAAGACCATGAGTCCGACAGTCTGATAGTCTCATTCTGGAGGGCAATAGTGCGAAATTCAAGTGCACAATTTTTTATATAAGACAGTATAGCTGCATACATACATGGTTACGCAGGCTACTGTGATATAATCGTCAGAACGAGCAGTCAGTCGCTGACCGATGCTACAGCCTTAAGTTTCTTTAAATCTACCAAAAGAAAACGACCTCATCTTACATGCCTTGTGTAAGTTAAGGTTGATCTCAATCAAATCGGTGCTTGCAACTAGAGATAGTAGGCTAAGGAACGTGCTGGATCACGCTTGTTGATTGAGGCCCTGATTACCCCAAAATTTTGTCAAAAGTAAGGAAGTCAGATTTAACGGTAAATGAGGGCAAGACCAAGTATATGTTGTCAACAAGAAAGGACACTCAACATCGATGTCTCGGACAGAACGTCTCCTTCGACAGATATAACTTTGAGATAGTTAAGGCCTTTGTCTACCTATAGGCTCCACTATCAATTCAAACAACGACACCAGCGCTGAGATCAAACGAAGAATAACTTTTGTCAGTCGCTGCTTCTTTGGGCTAAGAAGGCAATTGACTAGCAAAGCCCTCTCCCGAACAACAAAAGTGACCCTACATAAAACCTTAGTAATCCCCGTCCTGCTGTATGGCGCCGAGCCATGGACTTTATCAAAAATGGACGAGCGTACTCTTGGCTACTTTGAGAAGAGAATTCTTCGGGTGATTTTTGGTGAATAGAGGAGGAGATACAACGTCGAACTGTACTGGCTGTATAGCGACATCGACTTAGTCAGAAGAGTGAAGGTCCAACAACTGAGGTGGCTGGGTTATGTAGAGCGTATGGACACCAATGCTCTGGTCCGAAAAATCTTCGAATCCGCCCCCGAGGGAAAGCGCAGTAGCGGAAGACCGCGACTCAGGTGGCGCACGCAGGTTGAATGGGACCCCAATCAACGTAGCATGCGAAACTGGAGGAAGCTAGATAAAGATCGAGCTGGCTGGAGACGCTTGTTAATTGAGGCCCAGGTCCACCCCGGATTGTAGCTCCACCTTAAGTAAATAAGTAAGTAAGAAGGCTTCGTTTTTCCCAACGCAATCATTTATTAGTCATTCTTCCAAATGATGGCATGTGATTTACAAACAATGTCAATTATGATTCGAAGATGCTCATTCAAGGGCTTGGCCATACAATGTGTAAAACAGTTTCGTACTTCAATGCAGAAAAACTAAGCATTAAATTTGTTTGCGAGTTCAAAGTTGAGGTCATAGATATAGTTAGTTTGGAGTGCTGGGGTTGAAAACTTCAATCCAATCCTGATACCATTTAGATTTCCTAACGTAACAGTTTAAGTCAGCCCTATTCAAATTTATTTAATGCTTGAAGAGGTAATCACCTAAGATGGTTTATCTGAACGGAGCGCATACAAAGGAAGCTTGTGATAGATAACATAGCTTCTCACATCATTATAAGAAACAGTGCCTTGTTTTAACGTTTATTAGTTTCAAAAGGTTATCTTTTCTTCGTCAAACTAACGCTCTCGTTCTCGAGGATAAAAAGCTGGCGTTGTGGCGAGTAAATGTAGTCATGTATGATTAACTTTTTACAGAACATCGTTGTGGATCAGTAATTTAACAAAAAACATATGTATGTAGACTCATTCCTATTATTTGTATCAAGGGAGTCTTGTTTGGTTAGTTTGTTCCTAGAGTTTCGAAATGATTTGGAGCTCAGCCGAGTAACCTTGTACTATTTAGCGATCTGGACAAATAGTAGTCGTTTAGATCTTACTTTGGACTGAAAGATGCCGACTTGGGAATCTGAAGAGGGTGAGAGCGTCAGGGTCTTTCGAAAGAACGCCAGGAGCGGCTTATGTTAAAAAAAAATTAAGTGGACAACAGATCAGATCAGATTCTGGTACAAAATGTTTCCGAACCGTAAGCCTTCTTGATATTCATCATTCAATCTATTTAAAAAAAAATGCATATACATGTACCTCTAGGTGCAACCACAAACAGAATTAACAACCACGTGGTTATCTTGCATCTTTAAATTGCATGTCGTTCGAAAATCACTGCGTGAAATCTATAACCTCCGGCTAATTACATTTCAACAGCCGAAAAAAATCACCACGAAATGCAAACGTACCCAGAGGTGTACTCTTACGTTTTCAGAAGCAACCAACGCCTAGTTTAGCTGATGGTATAAAATTCTTGCCCGATGGCATAAGTAAACACACTTTGAAATCCGATATCCTTCAGAATATGTAAGCGTATGAATTTTAATTGAAGCGAGTACGTGAAACAAATTACACCCCATTTTCATGACCGCACCTGGCTTGTAGCACGTCAATAAGATTTCTATTCTTTCACGGACAACCAGAGGAACAAAAAAATGGGAAATATTGTTGGGTTGTATGCACATACATATGTACCTACATACATATGCGTTTCTGTACCAGCATATAAACTCATATTGCCCGGATTTCTCTTAGAAAATTGGTGTTTTTGTAGAAAAAAAAAAAAAAATTGCATCAATCATTTCTCGGGGTAGATTCGAATTTTGGGATTTTCCCTTCTATGCTGCATTTGCAGGAAATGGTGAGGGCGACATCGACCTCAGGATCTAATTTTGGTGGCCTTTTGTAACCGAAAAGTGTTTGCTTTCGAAATTGGAGGATTATACGCTTTTGACGTTTGAATGCGAAAATGTTCGGAAGCTGCATTCCGGATGACATTTTGGTATGGGATACGGAACAAGACAAACGTACTTGTGTGTTTGCCGATTGAAAAGTAAACAAAGATTACATGTGATACAAACTGGGTGCATCCCTAGAGGGTAAACCGAATGAATTTTAATGTGATAAGGTTTTTGTTTGCGATTTGGATGCCTTATTAACAATTCATTGGTGTCTGAAATTTGGATAAGCGGACGAGCCGTGAAAATTATTTAGATATGGTTAATCAATTCGATTGTGATTTTTGTGTTCGTAAACATTTAGATAGCTGCATGCAGCTATTTGAATTCTATTAATATGTAAATGTTCTCTGTATGGCCTTAGCTGACTTGTTTTGTTTTACACTTGTAAGCCATATGAGGTCTAGAATAAATAGGTGCTGTGTGGTTTCTAGCAATTATTTAACTTTTCTAAGCTTTGCATTTCCCTTTCAACACGCTTCTCTGCTTTCTTGCGTTAACGGGTGAGATTGCATCGCATAGTTAGCTTTGTGATTTGCGCCTTTTCAAAATGTGTGTTTAATCTAGTGTCCCTTTTGTCTTTGAATAGTTATATTATAGGCACAGGGACATAAGACCCACTTCAGTGGGATGCAAACCGAAAATCGAAGTATGGTCTTATATCCCATCTCATCGGGATACAAGTCCAGCAATTTTTTATCGAGGATGGGAAATAAGTTCATAATTGATTATGTCCCTGCATCTATATTACATCTATCGGTTCTTATAGGTACTTTTATGAACTTGCTGGTTTGAAATACGATCAGACCAGAACATTTTTATAGCGGAACGGAACAGTCGTAATTGGGGAGCTTGCATTGCTTGGCTATGTTTTGGACAAAATTCTAAATGCAAATCTTGTTTTGCTAATTCGGCTGGCGACGCAAAGTGGATCGAGTAGAACATGCTATGTGGACAAAATTATGTTTGGTCTTTAGGTGATTCAAATGAGTATGTTTTATAAGAAAACATGTCTATTTTTATAAAATTTGCTGGTAGGAAGTTGATGAAAATGAAGCAAATTTTGTTTTAAGTTCACGGAAACTATTCAGAAGTAATGAGCAACATTGCTAACAAATTGAAATTAGTTGACGTTTTTGCGATTTTTCACGCATGTTTTTCTCTACACTTGCGACAATTTCTATAAAGTGCTTCAAGGTGCCTCTTCTGAAAACTGGCCTATTGGAATTAGGCAACATTTTACAACACTTCCAGCATGATAAAACAATCTGCCTCGAACATCTACATAAAGTTATTAATTAAAAATATCATTGCAAATTTTTGCAGATTGATTTTGGTATTAAAAAAAAGAATAAGATCGAATCTTCTCAAAAATATCAAAATCATTGCGTGGAAAGGCGTGGATCTCATAGTTTTACTCTAAGAAAGCAAACAATTACGAACATTGGTAATCAAATTTAGACACTTGAATTGAAGTCTGAATATCAGCAAACCAAAATCAAAATCGGTACTTCTAGGCTTCAAATAGATATAACATACCTTGAGCTTCTTCAGCTATAAAAAAGTTCACAATATAAACAAAAATTTATATTTATTATAACTTCACTGTGCGACGTCCAGTTAGTATCCGAAACAGTAATTGTAAATTGAAGACTTTCTTAATCCCCTTTTCAGTAATACTTATTTAAACCGATGTGGCATTGAGGCCTCTTCTAAAAGATCCCAGAGCTTCAATAAGACAACCAAATTATAGATTGGTGCAGGTCCTCTCCTACACCTAGCTAAAAAAAAAAAAAATCAAAACACCATTGGTCGCAAAATATTACAGTTTTTCAGTGTTCTATCTTGACAGCTCCCGTGTGCATCATGGAAAATTTTACACCCGAACAATGCTTACAAATCTGTGGCAATAAGACAGAAGAGCTTATGTCTGAAATTACAATGTTGAGAAAACCGCCGCCGTTTTGTCTAAAATGAAGGTTTTAAATTTTTTTAATCTTCTTTTCTTGATAAAGGGTAAGGTTGGCAATCAAAAGTATTTGAGAAATATTATATACCTACATATATCTCAATATCTCAATATATCTCAATTTAACTTAAGTCGACATAAGCTTTTCTGTATTATTGCCACAGAAATTATTGAATTGTACTACTAAAATTCGTGCTCTGTGAAAAATGTTTTTCACGTACTTCGACCATTTTACGGTCGTCATAATAGACCTACTGAGCAAGCAATTGAATTGACCGGCTAGATCGTGCGATTTAATACCTTTAGACTATTTTGTATGGGGATACGTCAAATCACTCGTCTATACCGATAAGCTAGCGTTAATTGCAGTCTTGGAAGACAACATTTCACGTGTTATTAGCGAAACACCAGTCAATGTGCTCGATAAAGTGACTCAAAATTGGACGCTCCGTATAAATAAAAACTTGAAAAGTATAGCGGATCCTGAATACTTTTAAATTAAACATAACTGCGTCTGAAAAGCTAGATTACTGCGTCTGCATTGGATCGGGCACATCGAGTGAAGAGACAACATTGCTTCCGCGAAAATGGTCTTCGAATGCCACCACTCAGGTTTGAAATGACAAGGAAGACTAAACCTTTGTATTAAAGACCAAGCATGTCTAGCAAACTGGAGGGGATGAAAGGGTGCAGTGGCTTAGCCAGAGCCTTTTCAAGCATTGAGATTCTGTGAAACTGTTAGCTAATAATTGGGTTGGGGTGAAGATTGGTGAAAATAAAAATTCAAAGCAAATTCTGCTAAATCACACGCTTGTTGTTATTAGCTATATGTCATAACTATTGCAAACGCTGTAGATAAATTTAAATCCTTTTTTTAAAAATGCATACGCCTTCTTTAAAAACATCGGCACGTGCTTTGCAAAAGCAACAAATTAAATCATTAGATTTGCACTGATATATCCTTATTCTCTTAGCACGCCTCCTCGTGCACGTGCACGTGACTCATAACACACCCGTAATCACTTGTAGAATAGACAGAAGACTTTCTTAAGTGTTGACACGTGGTCGCCACTTCAGAGGATCTCTTGTGGTTATTAATTTACCACCGACACCATCGATTTGCTACCGGAATTGCGTGTTAACACTCAACGTTGGTCGGTCACGTGTTGTGGTTAAGCTTGTAATCCAACCCAGTTAATAAATCGGTTATTAAGTCATCAAATTGATACGTTTGTGCCTAGGTGTATGACGGGAGCTCATCCTTCTTCAAAGTGAATGTTTTATCTGCCAATAAGCGTTTGAGCGTAATCTCAAAATTATGAAAATGGCAATAAAAATTTTGTTGGTACTCAATAACAGGTTCTACCGGTTTAAACAAATGTCAAGTTGGTTTTTGCGCCCATGTAAACATTCAAAATTAACCCTCTTCAATATTTTGAAACGCATCTACATAACCCCACAGTATATGAATCAAGAACATGTCCGCGTCACAAACAAACATGGAATGGAAATATTTAATGTGGGGTGCTAAGCACGAAAAGAAGAGAGTCGCCATACAAAATCATCCCTAAAGCATTTTCTGATAAGCCCCCGGGCGATTTAATGTCGAAATAAAAGGGAAAAAGTAATAGCCGCACTCAAAAAAAAAAAAAGAAAAGAGTAACGCGACTGCATCACAATAAATCCCTTTGATCGTAGGTCTTTCGAAGTATTCTATTGGCCGTCCATTAGAGACCAACCCCCTCGGCGATTGGTGTAACATAACGAACAAGGGTTGCTCTCTGATAAACGAAACGAAGAGTAGCAACCCCGAAACGAACATTGCACAAAACTAATGTAAACTCTTTTCCGAACGTTAGTTGGTAAAGGAAACGCGGTCCGTTAACAAGCCGACAGTATTTCTCGTATAAAGTAGTATGACTTCCGATTAGTTTCGAGTTTTTGAATTTAAAAACGAATTTTGCGAAATGTCATCGTGCTACAGTGGTTTTGACGATCGTTCTTTCGAGTTCGACGACTCGTCCTTTGACAGTGGTTACGAAAAGAGTTTCGAAACAGCCGATGGTTCCTATGCTCCGCGTAAGCTAGTTTTCGAAGGATCAGTGGATTACTACCCAGCGGATCTTGCACCCAACGTCGGAGTAGATAATGCAATACAACAAACGAACTCAGACTCATTGCCCGGCTTCGCCCCAAAGTTGGGTGTTCAAACCTCAACCCCCACAAAGGAGGCGAAACCAAAACGAAAGTATGCTGTGGGAAAAAATCGAGTGACACGTTCCAGAAGTCCAACCCAAGTGGTTCGGATTAAAAAGTTCCGTCGGATGAAGGCGAACGACCGGGAACGGAACCGAATGCATACTTTGAATGACGCGTTGGAGCGTCTGCGAAGCACTCTACCATCACTACCGGAAGAAACTAAGCTCACGAAAATCGAGATTCTTCGATTCGCCCACAACTACATCTTCGCCCTCGAGCAAGTACTCGAGAGTGGTGGCACAATCAACCTTGACCTGGAGAAATTACAAAACTTGACACTGAGTGGGGAAAGAATAACTAAGGAGCTTTTCGACGCGATTTTTGTCAACCCAAGACCGTATCACATGATGAACGCACCTGGATTTGGAACGTTCGATCTATACAGCAGTATGCGTCAATATGGTGCGTGCAGCCTACAGCAACGATCCGAGCCCACTGCAAACTTTTCTCAAGAAAAGTTTGATCTCTTCAAAGGCACCTTTGATGCCGCAGTTGTAGGATTACCATCAGCAACGCCTGCCTATCACCACTTGCATCAGTGTGAAGCATATGCGGGCCAAACACCAATCGGATATGCACCCACCGCAGAAACTCATATACCGACCGATGGTTTTAGAAATAGTGAATTGCATGACGCCTATCACAGTAATTCAATCGAGCAGGAGCAGCAGGCATCAGTTCCATTGCATCACAGTAGCAGTTTTTATTCACATACGCCGCCATGGAAGGACTACAATGAACAGGCTGTGAACAGCAGTGGGTATGGACAATTCACTGTTGCTTAGTGTAGGCTAGTCTTCAAATGTTAGGTTCGTAAGACGCGAGTGAAATTTTTTAATTCTTTTCCGATAGTTGAAAAAATGTTATTCCTTATGATTTCTAATGCTGTTAAGGATACAGTTGAGTGAGTGATCAGATAAGTGAAAATTCGGTACATCAATGAATGTCCTCAGATCTTCTTTCGTATTTTTTCTTATAAGGTTTCATGATACTACAAATCTTTATTTTGTGACATGGTTTTAAAAACAATCTAACGAAAGCATTGGAAACAAAAAAAATCTTTTAAATGAATTTTTTAAATGGATGTTCAAGTGAACTAAGGTGACATCTACATCTTAAATTTCTTATAAAAATATTCTGAAGAATTGGCTATCTTTTTTGAAATTCATTTACAATATTTTTTTTTTATAAATGTGTACTATGTATTTAATTGAATATTTCATTTCAAAAACAACGTAAATAAGTCATCTTTTCAAGAAAATAAGATTTTCTTTTTACCTTCAGAAACATTACACTAATAACTTTGAAAACATCTTTTGTGCTATACAGATTTAATAACATTCTTTAAAAAAACGCATGTGACTTGTTGAGTTTTTAAAATGACTTATTCAATTGTTTTATATTTTTGGCATTTATTTCAATATAGAACATTCGTGATGTCTACAATATAATTTTAGAAAAATAATATTGCTTCTGTGAATGCCTTTCAACATTTTAAAACTAAATCAAGTTTCGTTTTCAAAACTTTAAAATATTGACACCAAATATTTTGAATGAAAAACAATTCAACATTCTTACGATATTTTGTCTTGCAATTTTGAAGAATTTTTATAAAATGTTGAGACGAATTCGATAATAATAATTAGCGGGCTATTTTTATTTTATATTTTAATTAACTCAGTTTTAGGGAAAGGTAAAGTCTTTGCATAAAGTATTTAAATTTTCATTACAAACTTAAAAGATAATTCGCTGTTGATGAAAATCTCATAATTTGTATTAAAATGTATGCAAAGAATTTATTTATTTTTTTTTTTTTTAACAAAAAACAAACTTCAGTAGAGTTCTAAGAAGTTTAGAGTGGAAACTGAGTTTTTACCCATCAACAATTGAATACATATGAATGTCGTTGTTTTTTTTTTTTACCTTTTTCGGATATCTAATGGAAGACCCCCTTCTTTTCTTTTCTTAAATAATCTAGCTAGTTTTAGAAAATAAATTACCTACTTGTGGAAGATTTTGTCATTTGAGTTATATAATATTTTGTTTATTCACTTTTTAATTGCTGTATTCCACACAATTAAATAATGTTAACAAGCTAATAAGTTTGGGCTTTATTCCTCATTTTGTTTCGTATTCCTTTGCAGTTCAGGAATACACGTTATATAAGTCAAACACATTCGAGTAGAGTGGTCTCCCAAAATTAAAACATCAATTTTTACAGGTCAAATAAAACTTAACAATATCCAATCTTAACGGTAGAGAAAGTAATCCGCATATGGAATATCTAAGCCAAAACTTATTAAAAATAAAACTTTCCTCCCATTTTAGGCTTGCTTTTCAAATGAAGAAAACGGTAAAGATAACGACAAAAAAATTATATTCCATGTTAGGAACAAAATCACTCAAAAATTATACATATTATATAACACATTTATTTGTTAGCTCTAGGTTTAAACGAAACAGTTACATATTGAGTTGTCAGTGTGTCCTAATAGGAAGATATTTAATAATTGGTACACTTCCTTTGCTGTCATTATGCAGTCATCTTACAACATACTTCCAATATTATCCACAGATTTCTACAAAATCAGCCTCCACACTATTTTTGAAGCTTATCGAAACTAGTATAAGGCTTGAGAGTACATAGCACTTCACAATTCTATTTGATTGTTAGCTTACTTCTTGCCTTGACTGCTACTATTAAACTCTAATTCAATAAGAAATGTCTATTTGTTCTAAGATATTTCTTCTACAATACGCTAGCATGAAAGTGAATTTCTTTAGGTGGCGCAACAGTTCGAGGTTAACCTTTCTCCAGTCTGGCTTGGTGCTTAGCTTACTTCAAGTTCGTTGAGTTAGCCTTTTACTTGTAGTCTTTCTTTACTGTGTCATTTCTCCGGTTTAGATTCGAAGGCAAAGTCTTCGGAGCATTCGTTTCTATTTGATCTAAGTACATGCTCGAGTACATGGCTAATACGTCTGACATGTAGTTTTTGGACTAGGTGGATATCGATATACAGCTCGCTATACATAGTTCGTTGTTGAACATTGAACGCGAACGAAATCATATAACTTATAAAGAATTTTTCGCTCGAAAGATATTTCGCTCGGTCAAAGATATTTTCATGTACCTTCGACAGAGTCCATAAAGTCGGATTGGGATGATTAAGGTCTTAAATAAAGTCTCCTTCATAGTTTCAGCCCAAAGAAATAGCGAATGCCAAGCGCTATGCTTTGTTTGATATTTGATGAAGTATCGTCGTCAGAAGTGACAACAAAGTTCTTTACAACCTAGATAGCTGTTGTAGCTAGTTGTTGCTGTTAGATATTCTATGCAACTAACATTTGGTCAATCCTGACCTTTCGTAAGAAACTGACTAAAAATATAATGAACAGTAGATGGACCGTTGATGCTGCTTTTTTTTTTTGTTATTTACATATACAAACATGATTATTGATTTATACTGAAATAACACCTCAATTTTAAATATGAAAAATGTAAAAAAAAAAATTAAATTTGCTTGAATATTTTTGAGACCGAATTTTGTAGTATCCTTAGTTAAAATAGAGATAAATAGTTTCATCTACTATTTGCTCTATAAGCATATACATATATAGTACAGAATTTGCATTTCATCGTTTTCATGAACCTTTTTTCCCCAAAATCAATTTAAGACATTTTAAAAATCTCGAAAGCAAATTTCATTTTCATATTTTGCATTTAAAGGTTTTTGTAAGTCCTTTCTAGATTTTAGCATTTAAGATTTATGACATTACTTTTCAAGTTTTTGTTCATTCTTAAGTTTAGTCGTCCTGATAACTTCATGAGCCTGTTATCATATTTTACAATACACTTACATTTCGCACAAAATTTCTTAACTTAAAATCTAAACCCTTCCAAAGCCCGCACAGGAAGTAGTCGAGGCTGCCAAATCTCCGTGTTGAAGAGCGAGTTGATGTCACCACTTTTTTTTTTTTAAAACAGCGACCATCAGTAATTGCTACAGAATTATCTCATATGCGTTTTAAAAAAAACGGGGTTTATGATTATGCTGCCGCCTGGTCCAAATAGAGCACCATATTGTCTTTCAGAGCAGCAATAGTAGCTATTTTATTTATTAACAACACCAGCTAAGTAAAATGAACTTGTGAAAATGTGATGTGAGAATTTTATTGAAATATAACGCATGATGATGAATGATTTCATGGAACAATCAAAGTTTTGAAAGAACGTTTTATGGCAATCATATTCAAAAATAAGTTCGGGCATACGCATATGGCACCGTGGCTGATTCTGACAAACCGCATCCTGTCAGTCCTATTTGGAGTTCTTGTTTTTAGCAATTGTGATGTTATTTTTATCAAAGTCATGTTGGCTTCCAATCCGGCATTTGTTGCTGCAATGGGCTCTATTGAATCAGCTAAGGATTAGTGTGATTCCGTACGTGTTAATTTTGCTTATTAACTAACGTAAAATCATAAATTAGCAAACAGAATACTGATTTTAAAAATAATTTTTGCAATTTTTAAGGGGTTACTCAAAAGCCAAACGTACAATGTCAGTTTGAGAAAATACTCTGAATACATATATGTCAATCTAATCGAATAAAATTTAGGGCAATGCCACACGAGTTTCTCTTGCCGCGCTTCCATTTTGTCGCACCAATAGGAGTCGGTGTGGTCGCGCGAACTATTTTACCAAACTGTAGGACGTCATGAGTACTATTTTGATCACCATGAACACACGAGCGTCCAAATGGTTGCGCGTCCCTTTAAATTTAAAACACAATATACAAAAAAAAACATTATTCTGAGCTGAGTTAGCCAATTTTCTATATAAATTCAATAAGTAAATTCAAAATAAACGCATAAGAGTCTAGTAATGTTTTAAAACTATTATTTAGTTGAAGTAAAATTTAAATATTTTTAAATTTACTAAATGGTTTAAATCTAAATTGAAAATACTGTTTTCTTTTATTTACAAAATATACGAGTATTTTAATGCCCTTTTAACTAAATGATACGAAATACCATGTTTAAGAGTATAGATTTGGAGTATCATCACACCATTTTAACGCAAGTTAGAAAAAATCAAAGCACACGAAAATCTCACATATGACATGTATTTTACAATTTTTCAACCATCGGAAAATGATTAAAGTTAATTAATACTATATTTAAAATGAAATCTAACATTTAGATTAAAATATGTTGCAAATGGTTTAGTTTTATCATCGAGTAATTTATTTATTTTTTTTAAATAAATCTTATTTCTGTTGTATAAATACGCCTTAGAAAAAAAGAAAAAAAAAAAAAAAAAGAAACAAATATGTACCTAAAAATGAGCAAACTAAAATATATAACAAATAATATTGTAATTATGATTAAAAAAAAACTTGCAATCATATTTTTATATTAAACAATTACTTTTGTAAAGTAAGCTAGTCATTTTACTTGTGCACGTAGAGAACGAGGTTATATTTTTAAGAAAGTTCAAATTATATATTTTTGGAAATAAAATAATAAACGATTATAAATTTGAATAAAAATTACTTTTCTTTCTAAATTTTAAATTTTTTTACATTTTGCAGGGCTTTTGAATCACTGTGGTTCTGGGGCTGACATTTTTGGGGAATTTGCAAAGAAAGTTTACTTCTCGTTCTTGTTCTTCCAACTGCTGTAATAGGTGTGAAAGTGGGTGTTTATTTTGGTCGCATGTGTTCCTAGCGAAATAAATAGCTACTGATGCTTCATCATAACCGTGGCGATGGGAATGCAGTGGAACTTTCATGCATTGATTTTGTCATAGTTTACTTATTGCCTTGTATCTATTTGGGAGTGAGACAGGAAACCATGAAAAGAGGTTGCAACTTCAGTTGCAGTTTGAGTAACTTTTGCTGGGAGCAGAATAATAGACAAAGTGGACGTCATATTCAAATTTGGACGTATCTCTTGATAGCTGATAATTGAAAGTTACTAGATAGCAAAGACAACCTTAGACGGATATTATGCCTCAGGCTTAAAATAAGTATCACCAAGAGATATTCCTGATATACAACTTCTGTAGCAACGAACTTACGAGCAGTTGACAGAAGGCAGAAGAGACAAATAGTACTTTCGTAGGTTCTAATGTTTTAACAGAAATTATAATAAAGTTGTAATTAGTGGTTGGGCATTAGGTTTAGCTTTCACTCTCCTTTATTTTTTTAATCGTTTTGTATTACTTGTGACAGTGCCCTTAAAAGTTTATACAAAAACAAAACCAGTGATGGAGAGAAAGGAATGTTAAAAAATTGAGTTGATAGGTTGAAGGGTTCATATTCTTCTTGCGTGGTTCGACGCAAAATTTCACTGTTCGCCCGAAAGCAGGCTTTAAGATATAAGAACATCTGTGGTGGAAGTATCATTACAGGAGCGCTAAGCATCAAACGTTCCAACGGTGATGGAGTAAAGGGATTTCGTTTCAAATAGATTGATCATCGGTCAGTCTGCTATCGCTGAACACGACCGAGAAAGCTTAAGCTTAAGCTCAACATGCGAGTTATATTCGAGTTCTAGATGAACGTAGGATGTAAAGATCGTTGCTTATTTATCATCTTTAGTTTGTTAGTTCAAACTAGTTAAAAGTAGAAATACATCTTTTACTTCTTTTTTGTATTGATCGATTTCTTAAAAAGCTCGCAATCCATTTTCAGAAGCCAACTAGAACAATATGTTTGAAACTTGTTTACGAGGGCGCTGTGCCACACACACTTTATCAAAAGCTTTGAAGATATTTAAGGCGACTATACATTTTATGATGCATTTAACAGCTACGATAAATTAAAAAAAATTAAATTTGTATTTATGGATGTACCTAGGTACATCCTTGTAGTTGAAGATGTAAAAGAATGCTTGGATCACACATCTGCTTGATTTCATTCGTCAACACAAACTCCTACTGTTTACAGGACAACAAGAGAAATAAATTCTCTTGAATTTTTCTGTTTCCAAGGTCCACACGGCCAACGAGTATCGACTGCATTTAACATTTTGCTTTCCGTGTCTCATATTTTATTTTAGGAAATCCCGACTCCTGATTCATTCAACTGTGCGTAGTATTTAATTTGCTTTGTGTGCGGCAGGTGACGTGAAATCGTCCATTGTTTGCACTCACCCCATGTCGAATCGGATGTTGAAAACATTGTTAAGGAGGGTTGCTGTTTTTTTTATACCTAGGGGTTCAGCAAACACTGGCTCTCATGAAAACGTTGTTAAAGATGAGATAAATGTTGCAGTCAGTTACTGCCTAGAAATAACTTTTGTTTATGGAACGTAAAGAAATGGAGTGATTTTAGGGAGTAGACCTACATTTTTATAGGGTCCTTTATTTTACAAAAGAAAAATAAATTTCTGGTTTTGAAATGTATGGTTATTAAGTAGTATTCCACAAAGATCTCTGGATGCCATCTTATGATGATGTGGGTTTAGTTAAAAGTTTGAGTTAGGAAGACTTCGATTAAGAGGGATTCAACTGAACTTAAGCGATATACGCTTAGAAAGTCAACTGAATTTTATATTTATAGCTTTGAGGGTATGTAAAAAAGCAAACTTCTATCTATGTAGGTACCTAATTAAAAAGAGTCCTGCACACGAATTTAAATAGCAATTACAGTTCAATCCTCGTGATATTTTATAATCACTACATAGTAGGTAACATAAAAATGAAGTCTGTTGAGGAAGTCGAAGCTTGTAAGGTGTTATCGAGAGGCGAAGAATCTTTTAGGTCTTTGGATATGTGGGATTGACTTGGAATGAGAAAACTGACGAATAAGCAAGGAAAGACTAGGCACCGAATAGAGAGCATGCTGATCTCACGAAACAGGGAAAACCAAAGGTGGAAATTATAGTCTGAGGTTGACAATGGGAGAACCGACAGACTCATAAGAAAAGATGGGAAATCCCTGTTTGCCTTTGTAGAAGTGATTTGAAAGCAAAACTATGACTTACTGATGAAGATTTCTGTAGAGATTGCGGTAAAGAGGAACAGGAAGCACTAGAGAACACAACGCATTTACTTTGTTGCTTCCATCTTAGAAGATATACATTTCTAGGGAAGGCGCTTTTTCCAGGACTTCGATGAATTATAAGTTAAAGCGACGAACGAGATCACTCATTTTTGGGCATTTAATACTCCACGAGCAAATTGTATCTTTTCTTTCAATGGGAATCACAATGGGAATGTATTGACTCGAGTATTTCCTGAAAGAGTTGGTTTCCTTCTTCGCTAAGCTCACCAACATAAATTTATCTTACCTTAGACATCGAACGCGACTGAGGGGATAAGAATTTTGGTCAAAGTCCCCTTAGTGATTGGCTCGCTACTAAATTGACTCTAAGCCCAAAGAATTAGTGGTTGGCTAGAATTATATTTCATTTTAGCCCTTTTCTGATGGCAATTACAGAAGAAAACTTCAAATTTTAGTAGACAAAGTCCTTGAAATACAAATTGCAGCAATCAATGGCGACATTCTGCCTTCCTTGTCTAAAACCTCTTAAAGATTTCGTTGGGGTTATTACTGACTTTGATAGAGCAACATCTCGAATTCAGCAATCGAAAAAGTGTTTTTACTGGGGATGCCTTTCTGGTTCTTCTGACGCTAGTGCATTCACAGAAAGTATGTCGTTCTGCTCTTTTTTTTTTTTTTTTTCTAAGACTGCCAGGAGGTTAAGATCGTTTATGACGCAGTGCAATCTGTCATTTATTTTTCTTTATTACACTGTGAATCATTGTTCGGGAACATGCTAGTTCGTCAGCTTTTCGATTGATTCATATGTGTCCGGAGATCCAACCGAGCGCTGTGGATGACACAGCTTTGATAGCAGGTTGCAAATGTCAAGATTTCTCCTGGAAAGCGTTTATATGAACAGTTCTACTGTAATTTGTGGGTTATAATGGGAAACATATCTCCACACTATCTTAAAATACATAGATGTGTTAATTAATTCGATGAAGCTTTCTACAGACTGACTTTCTGTACTTGAAGGATACTTGGAGGTTAGTCAGAGTATGTTGTTCACTTCAGTCCTGTTTAACAATAGTACTGTCACAAATTTGACACTTTTTCTAAGGGTTGGGTACAAAAAAAAAAAAACTTCTAGGATGAACGGAGATAAAAAGGCTATGAACATATACATACATATAATTGATTATGGCGGACCTATGGCCTCTATACTTCTTTTAGTATTTGAAGATCAAATGGCAGTATTCCTTCATGAACAAAAGCTGTTAGCGACAGGGAAATGCAGAGGAGAAGCATGCAAATAAAAACGAGTCGAATACTTTTCGCAATCAAATTCTTGACAGTCATCGTTTTGTTGTTTTGATCGGTGCTTCAGTATCATCGAAAGATTAACATCTTCCCAAAGAACAAGATCTTTGTACGTAGATCCAAGCAAAAGAGTGGTCGGAGCTGCATGTTCTGCGAAGTCGGAGTTCTGGAAGACTTGTCTTTAAATGTCCACGATTTCATGCTTAAATTGAAAAAGACTCTGCAGCCTCTGAACACTTAGTTAAAGCTTTTGTGCACGGAGTACGAAACTATATATATAAATTTCTTTTTTTCACATAGCCCAACCGTTCGCAGAAATATCCATACCTATGAATGCATGATCAGAGAAAAAACATTTTTATTTTTTATTTATGCACAAACTTGTACAACCACTTTATGCTTCGAATTTCTTCTCCAGAATTTGTTCAAGTTTCTAGAAATCATAATGAACCCCATAGTACTTCGTTCAAACAAAAGTGTTATTTCCATTAGGAATACAAAATAATTTGGGTTACTAGTTCTTCTTATGCTACTGCTTTACCCCATTTCTCAAACCCATTTGAGAGATTATTCCAGCGGACTGATCTGATCCAAATTAGGGAAGTTGACAGTAAAAGTGGACGACAGAAAAATTGAAAAAGAGATTTTTGTCATAAGGTGTTAGGACTTACCGGCAATCGTTTGTATTTACAAAAGACCACCACAGCAGGATAAAATGATACAAAGGCCAATGTGTCCCAATCCCAATCTTTGCACCCTGCATACAAAATGGGGTTGTAAGTACAAATGACAGCATGCGGTCCTTTGAAGAACTGAGCATCATAGATTTTGTATGTGCTGGTGAATATTTTAGCGAGGGTTCGATATCTATGGAAAGAATCTTTGCAGTTTCCTATAACAATCCATTAGAAATGAGTCTACAAACTGATACATACATATTGAGTATATGTATTGGCAATAAAAAACTATTTTCCGATTTGAGAGTGATGATAAGAAACCGAATGTACTTAAATTACTCACATTAGGCTCTGGGGAATGCTCTTATTAATCTAAGATAATATCTTCAGATAAGTAGTGCAGAACATTTGTGAGGAGAACGATTCGAGTTCTAGATAATTGTTCGTTATGCTCTTGATAATATCAAGAATTTGTTTCGTAAACAGGTATCGATTACGGGTACTAGCACCTAGAGAGTTAGTTACAGTTGATCAAGATACTCTTGCTCAGAGCTGCTAGGTCCAGGGACCTCATGGACTTTCTCATCACTGCAGCCTCTACAGAGGTCTTCTTTTGTTAGTCGTAGTTTTTTCATGTGGTAGCACAAAATTGTATGGCTTGTGATCACTCCTGCGATGGTAGATAGCGTTTTCCTGTCTTTTTGTATAACTTTATCAGTTCTTCCACTGTTAAACAGAGTCCATAATTTGCTTGTTGTACCACAAGTGTCTTAAAGCCTCCATCTATAACTGAAGTTGTATTACCTGTTTAGTGCCGAAGTGTGGGCTGCGGGATATTTACCAAATGGTCGGCTTGTTATGAACTCAGTGCCGAGCCTTTACTTGCTGATTCATCAGTTGACTTATTTTCTGATATGCCCTTATGGCGAGGGGCCTAGCAGAGTTTTACATCATGTTGTTTGGATTTAATTACTGTAGCGGTTATCGCTGCCTGCCTATCGATGAAAAAATTGGTAAACTCTCGTGTTATTGCCGTTATCATAGTCTTATGGGCGGCTATTATTACTTCAAGGACCTTCATCTGAAAGACACTGCTGGGATTGGGAAATCTGATACTGTCCGGCTTACCAATTTTTCTCTACTGAATCAGAGGCTTGAGAAAGGTTGCTCAGTTTAAGTATGGGATTGTGGTTGAAATTGCGGTTTGTTAGCATGGTATACACCGCATCCGTTCTGATATTTTTGAAGGCCCCTTCAATGTTTAAGGAGCTGATAATGTATATTCTTTATCTTTCAGCGTTTATTTGATTGATCCGACGATGCAGGGTAGAGCTATCTCCATACTTTTTCCCTTGGTATAAATGTTTATGTTGCCTCGAATACGTGTGTATGTGCCTTTTGTTTTATAGCCCTTTGGTATGAAGACCTCCCTAACCTCCCTTTAGAAAACTCACTCCCATTTCCGACAAATGTCCGGCTCCAGTAAGAGCCAGACAGCGTGCACTAACCCAACCATTCTTCGACGACCTTAACGACAGCTCTGTTAAAGGAATACAAGATCTAATGCGTTTTCTTAACTCCACAGGCTCGATCTAGGCACCGACTGTTTCACATCCTCAACAACACACATCATTAGCCGGGTTACACGAGTCGTGGCGCATTCTAGTACTTGGGTTCATGTTGATCCGCCACCTCTACCTCTACCTACCTAACCTCCCTAAGTTTTTGGTAGATGTCCCCAAATGTCCCCCATTTGACTACTAAGGCAAAGTCTAATTTCCTTTGAGATCTTTGAGAGAGATCCTAAGAGATTCTTAAGTTAAGCTCTTCAGGAATTACTGCGTTTTTTCATGAGCCATAGCTATCACTTGTAAGCCCTGTCATTGCTAATCTACTAGTTTCTAAATGTGAATGGTATACAAAATTGGCTTGAATGCCTAAGGTTCATTGACCTGGATTATTTTTTTCAAATTGACCTTCTACCGTCCTCATAAGATCGAACAAAATCATGCAGAAATTCGGTACATCATTAGGCCCAACGCAGCCATTATTGCATTTCTCCCCTCAAAGAGGTTTTCGTAAAAAAAAGTAATGTTTTCGCGGTAAAAAACGCCATTAATTCTACTAGGGGTGTGATAAGCCCTCGTAAAAAGGATCTAAATACCTTTTTACACCATTTCTGCTCTCATTCTTTTCATTTGTTTGAATTGCCTAAGAGTAGCGGCACACATCTGCCAAATTTTGCTCGCTACATGTCATTACTATGTGTCGTTCTGATTTTAGAAATAAAGGTGTCCTTTCCACTAAGCTCTACCATGCTCAGTAAGCATTTGTTTTGACAGTTTCAGTTGATTTTTTGAAACTAACAACAGCAGGTGTTCCTGCGATTTCAATGTTCAACAGACATTGTTTTTAAAAATGTTAGCTTACTAATTTCAACGGCGCCTTCAACGTAACACCACTTTCAACAATTAACTTTTAATGTGTACAATGATTACATGACAGGTTTCCCCTCATGACTAACGCAAGTGTTTCCACCGCATCTGAATATCGAGTGATAGTTTAGCGACAAAATCAACGGTGCAGAACATTCATGCAACAACTGTGAGGGTCTAACTGTAAAAAAAAAAAAATTAACTGATTGACGGCAGGGAAAAGTAATGGTTCTTGATTAAGCGGAAGGATTTCTTGTTGATTTGCATGAGAACTACTCATTAACTAAATGTACATATGTATCTATAGCATAGTTCATAACATACAAAAACTTTCAATAAAGTGCCTAATAGTAACAGTGTCGTAGCCTTTGGTCACTTCAATGCAAAGACAATGACAACATTTCATTCAAACATGCGAAGGACATCAATCGCAATGATTTCTTGATTATCGAAGTCTAGAGTTTTATCTTACCACGATTGGATGAACAGTACCTCTCGCTAGCATCTAATGTCAAGTATCTGTGCACTATCATCGATCAGAAACTCAACTGTTAGAAAAACATAGAATCACGGGTGAAAAAAGCATGTATGTATGCATGTTTAGCCTTGTATGAGTGCAAGGGAAGCTTTGAGAAGAAGAGGGGACTCCGGCTGAAAATGACCCTCTGGATGACAGTCAATAGTCTGACAGCCTACACTGGTGAATGGTTACAACAGAGAAAACTGCTTGCTTATTCACCACTAGCATACTAAGGTGGTGTTCGACGGAGGCGCTGACAGTTCGTAGGCTGGGTGAAAACCCTTGACCTACATGTGAAAACTATAACATTATCATCCCACAAGCAATTGGACTCTGGGTGTTCGACTGCTAGGTCATGCGGCAATAGCAACATCCTTGACTAGTTACCGCTAGAGTGGGTATCCTGCAGACTACATCACTCTCACATTAAACAAACAGAGCGAAAAACATAGTCCAACAGGGAGGTTGCAAGTTGCATGTGATTTTTAAGTGGTACTGCTGGAGACCGTTATGGGTGCCTTGAACTGTGTAGCGACGCAACATCAAAACCCAGTATGGCTTTATGCACTGAAAGTCAGGCAGCCTTTTAGATGTCTAGATGAACTCGTGTCTCTGAGAAGTCGCTTCCCCATCGTCTTAGTCTGGGTTCCAAGTCATAGGTGCAAAGATGGAAATAAGGAATTCGACTAAGTACTCAGACATTACGTTTACTGATTACAGAAAATGGCGCCGTGGGTTAGAGAAATTTGTATTAGCTTGTCCGTCATTTAATTTCCGAGCTTCCATTTTGGGCCAGGATCCCATGCAAAATAACCAAGAATACCATAAAATGTCAGATTGTAAGAGAAGATGAACATTGTCTGCCACTACTGTTGGAGCTAAAGATTTTTATTACATACAGTAGAATCCGGTGGGACCGGCGACATAAAGTCGTTCTAAATGAACTGCAAATTTTAACTTTTTTATTGTATGCAAACCTAGCATGTTGCTGTGTCTACGTCGCTAAAAACGGTTAGTCGTTATCAACGAAGTCATAGTAAAAGGATTCCACTGCACATATTAGTTTATGATTAAGATGTCTGCCTGGAAAACTTAGAGACTCAAATGAATTGAGTCTTCAAATCTTCCACCGGACTATTTTCTCATTGGCGACGGCTTTCAAGTGAAGACATTTTGAGTAATCTAGCTTGGGGTAACGTTTAGGTAGAATATGAGCAGAAAGATTTTTATTTTTTGCCGCTCTTGCTGAGTATTTATTGCGTTAGACTATTTCGTGAGCTTACACAGCACAGTGGTTTAAAATGCAAATCTACCTGGACAAAAGTAAAAAAAATTTTTTCTCAATTTAATAATTTTTGTTATTTATGTATTGTTAAAATGTTGAAGAACAATGCTGCAAAATATTTCAAACATCCCTCCAAAAATAACGGCTATAGGAAAGATCTAAGTCATCCTAATGAATGCTATGAAACTGAATAAAATGTAGACCAATTTTATATGTCAAAGTAAGTGCATGTGATTTAGCGTGTGAAGAGTGCTTAATATAAAATCTAATTATAGAATTTGTTTCTGGAGGTAAATAGAATGTAACAATGCAGTCGGACAGATAAAAAAGTTAGTTTAAATATTTTAATTAATTTTTTTAGTAACATACTTACAATTACATGAAACCAAGTAAGTAGTCAAAAATGTCCTAAGCTTGCAAGACCAACGACTGCTGGCGACCAAATAAATTATATGTTGTCTATAAGTGGGACTAATAAACTATTCGTGTTCCAAAAATTGACTGCTTTTTGTTGCTTATTACAAAGTTATGACAGTTTGTTTCAGACCGAAACGGAATTTCCAAAATGGAATAATTTGAAATGTGGAAGAAAAGCGATATGTTGGACTTTATTTTGCAGAGGTTTAATAAAACAGATTGTGAAGCCGAGGAAAAAAAAATTATTTTATCTAGTATACATAGTTATAATGGAATTCTGGCAAGAAAACGGAAGAGGTGCAACAGGACGTATAGTGTATTCTTAAAGAAATATGAGTCGTGGGTAAATTAATATATTTTATTGCTAAATTTGCATTATTTAATAGGTAGACCACGAAAATAATTTAGCGATGTAAGCTCTAGAAGGAAAAGGCGTACAGACGTACATTTACTGGGTTCAGAAAGCCATTTGGAATGGTTGTTTGCGCAAAGAGGGGTAGTGGAAAAACAAATGACAGTAAAACGGCTCGTCGTTTTTTACGAAATCCGTCAAAATAAGCAGAGATTACTGGGATAAGCGTTGAGTTAATTGGCTCTTTTACAACAATTTCGAACACAATTTTCTGTGAATTTAGCATAAATATTGAAAAATGTAGTGCATATTGCAAAAATACGACAGTACTGTTTGTAAATTTGTATCCATGGTACTACATGTCCGCAAGTGTGCAAAAAAAACTTGAACACGTAATTGTTCCTATTGGCAAGCTGAGTGAAGGAGCGCAAGAAGCCAGAAACAAGGGCTACAAGTATAATCGGAAATGTCATACCAGAAAGTTTAGCAAAAGCAGCACCATGGGAGATTTGTTTCATATGCTCCTTATGACATGAGATCTAGTTGTTAGCCTTTTTAGCCAAGAACCAAAAAAAGAAAAAAATTACTTTCTACACTATCAGTCATCAATTTATTGGACACTTGGGAAGATGTTTTTGGGGTATTGGGGGTATTTGAAGTGAACTCTGAAGACGCTGCAGACACTAGTTTTAATTTTGATTCTGAATCTGAATAAATTTTTTATTTATTATCAATAATAAAACATACAAAATTGTTTAAATAAATGCATAAATTAAATAAGACGATTTCAGTTTCAATTAAAATTGTGGAAATGCTACTTTTTTTAAATGTTTTATGATTTTTTATCATTTTTTTACACAAAATTAATATAAACCCATAACTAATTTATGCGAAAATAGGTCAGCATCAATGCTAGTAAATAGGCAAATGATTTAAGCCCAAAAAATAATTTTGTCCAGCTAGATTCGTATTTTTGACCACTGTGCGAAGGTTCGAGCCTCAGCAAAACAACGAAATACATTTTTGCGACACCACCTCTTGGCAGGCAATGACAAACATCCGAGAGGATTTCCTGTCATGAAACGCTCCTCCATTTGCCGTTCGGAGTTGGCAACTAAAACTGTAGGTTCCTTCCATTGGTGCGAATATAATAAGCACAATATGAACGTTTGCGAGAACTTGGTGCAACTTGGTACTTTTGTGGGATGTAGCTTCTACTGGCTACAAGGGACTATGCTTAGGTAACCTACATTCTGCGCGGACTTAGTTTAGCTTCCTAAACATAGTCGAGTGTGGTATCAATATTTTCGACGTGGTTTCGCACTAATGTGTTCGATGTCATCCAGTGCTACACTGAAAACGCACTTTTTATACTGCCCTGTGTTTGATGTTCACCATGGTTCTGCACTTAACTCAGCCCAGGTATTTCCTCAGGGCAAGAAAAAAGTGCTGTCAGAAAATGTTCGTTAATTTTAAAAAAATATTCGTGCGTTTTGGAAAATAAAAGAAGCGTTGTTCGTTGGCAAACAATTTAACAAAAAAACATTCGTGCGTTGTGGAAAGTTAAAAAAGTTATTTTATTTTATCTTTTTTATTTGAAATATATCTTTTCTAGGCAACTTGAAAGAGAAAACTTTTTTATTTTTATTTTTGCTTGTCACGGCAATCTGCGTTCGATGAAGCGGGGTAGACATTTTTTTTGACATCCACGGAAATACACCGACACTAGTCAGGGCGTCCTAGGGCTTGGAACATCGAACAAACCTATTATGATGGTGGTTGCATAGTTGGGTGAAACTTAAAGTTTAAAGTTAACCGATAAGTGTTAATGCATTAGCTTAATATTATTCGCGCCGATCGTGCGGCAACATTAAAATGCAGTATATTATGCGTGTTTTCCATGACCGTGTATCGAAAAGTGCCACACCGGAAATTGTAATCATTTCATCAATAAAACAAAAATGCAAATATCCTTGTTACGTCCAAATTCATTGGAATTATGTACTTATAACAAAAGGCGTTTTGTTCAAACAAAATGAAAAGCCCGTAACATGATTGAATTAAATATGACAAATTAACCCGCACAGTATGATAAAACTAATCCATTAAAAGTAAAAATCCATTTGTAGCGAAATGGTCGTGATAACATTACATTAACCATGTTAACATTTGTGAGCGTGAAAAGTGTGCTAATCCTTTGAATTTATTACAAATTCGCCAAACCCTTTTAACAATATCAGTATGTACATATGTACACATAAAAAGAAGAGTTACGTCTAGCAAAAATTGTCTATGCAACATTAATAAAATCAAATAAAAATTAGTTCCAATAAAAAAATGCAATGATTCGAGGTGAATGCATCGATACAAGTACGAAGGGGTTACAAGCGTTCAAAATTGTCAATTTTCACGCAAATTAATAGTTTCAATGCACAATAGGTAACATTTTTTTAGAGACTGTTATTGTAATAGCAAATGTGTAAGATATATCCTATTCACATACATATGAAGGAATTGTAGGATGGTTTTCGGTGGCGTCTGACAGTTCGCTCAGCTCACTGAAGAAATATTATCCAAGGGTTGTCTTCCTGTTTCTGCTAAGGCTTGGGCATTCGCATAGGAGGTGGAAAGTGTCCTTCTTAGCGTCTGCGTTGTCACATTCTCTGCATAATTCCGTTGTGCTCAAACACATTCTCTGAAGGTGGGCCGCTTGCAGGTTTTGACCTGTCGTAATACCTATAAGAAGTGATAGGTGACTTCTGTTGAGTGCGATGATTTTCTTTGTTTTGCTGTCCAGAGTATTCTTGAGGTGCGACATGTTGTGATTGAAATCCATCTCTCGTTCGCGAGTTTTATGGATTTCGTGGTGATAGGATTGAGTCATCGGTCATTATCAGATCCATCTCAGAGCCTATTCTTGCGAGCTCGTCCGCCTTTTCATTCCCATGGATGCCCTTATGTTCCAGGACCCGGATGAGTGTAACGTCATGATTAGCGCTGAGTGCCTTAAGCACGTCGTTGCAGCAATTCATAGTTCTGGATCTGATTGTTGTGGATGAGATGGCTTTGATGGCTGCTTGACTGTCTACGTAGAGATCGGTGTGGCTTCTTGGGAGTGACTGTTGTGATAGTTCTCGCGAGGCCTCAGCGATTGCTAGAACTTCCGCCCGAAACATGCTGCTGTGATTCGGAAGTCTTATTGACCGTGCAATGCTTGGTTCTGATGCATAGATCTGATTCATTTTTGACCCATCCGTGCATCGTATTGCATTTTAGAATGGTGGACACATCGTTCAGTCTGTGAAAATAGTATTCGCCAATGGCCGTCTTTTTGGTTTTGCATAGGCTGGGGCATTCGCATAGCAAGTGAGCTATGCTCTCTTCTACATTTATATCGCCGCAACCTCTACAAAAGTCATCTGTACTTAACGCATTCTTCTTAGGCGGGCCGCCAATAGATTGTAACCTGTGATAATGCCTATCACGAACATAAAGTCTGCTTATTTCAAGAATGTACTTTACTTTTATTTTGCTGTTCCAGAGTTCTCAGAGTGAGTTGCTTCTCTCATCAGCTTGTCTTTGGAAGTGTTGTGCTATGTTGGATTTAACGAGTGCTAGGGGGGATAGTACTGAGTGATCGGGCGATTCTGTTCTGATCCGTTCCTAGCTAGCTCATCCGCCATTTCGTTCCCGTGGATGACATTGTGTCCCGGGACCCACCAGAATGTTATATTGTGGCGAGTGGTTGTGTTGAGCTAGTCGCCGCAACGTATTACAAGCTTTGACTTTACTACTGTGGCTAAAATAGCTAAAAGAGCAGTCTATGTAAATGTCAATGATTTAAATAGAAGATAGCTTCATGGATAATTCTAAGGCCGCCTCGGTGATACTAGTAATTCCGCTGGGAACATGCAACTGTGGTTCAGAAGTCTTATTGACCGAGTAATGTCAGATTCTAGCGAGTAGAACCCGGAGTCCAATCCTTCTTCGGTTCATAACTTGTCTGTGAAAATCAAAATTTTATTCGAGCTGATGGCCTTTCCGTTGGCGCAGTCATCTCTTAAGGGGATGATTGTTTCGATGCTTAGGCTAGTTAGTTTCCAGTTTTGCGCAACTTAAGACATTGCAGCGGCCCATATCGCTTGCTATCCAGAAGTTGAATTGTTTTAAATGCACTTTTAAATTAACCTTTTCAGGGCCGGTCCCCTTTAGGTTAAGGGATAGATAAAAATGCTTTGACTATTTAGTGGACGTTGAGGTGAAGCTACTCGATGTGCTTATTGAAAGGCATCTATGTATTATTTATCTATGGTACAGATCTATTGGAATCAGTGCGAGTATAGTTTAAAGGGCCGCAGTTAGAGTGATTCTAATGACGTGGTATATATGCCTGCTGGTCGTTGAATCTAAGTAAGTTTCTTGAGGTTTGTGTCAGCCATAAATCAGGATGACTGTATACATCCAGTAAATAATTGTAGGTTTAGGCAATTCACACGTTTTTTTTCTTTTTGAAGTGTTTCCTTTCCCTATTTTCAGGTACGATTCCCTAAGTCAGCTTTTTTAGGCAGTAAAAGTACAAGTAAGAAACTAAGAGATGGTGTACGTACTTGGGAAGCTAAGAATCCAATGAAACCATCTCTAATGCGAGCAAGGTGTGTAAAACTGGTTTGTGGAAGATATTTTAATAACTGACTATTTTCATAAGTGAACACAAGGCAAACTGTAACTCTGACGATCATGTGGGCCTCCTAATGATAATCTTGACTCGTCTCTGAAAAAACGTTAGTTATTAGTCAGGGGGCCCTGCCTTCTCTTCGACATCGTCTATTAAAGCATTTCTTACTGACAAAAAAGGAAGATGATATAGAGGAAGACTTATGGAACTTGACTACGCATAGTGATGACAACGAAAAACATTGTTATGTACAACTGGTTATGTCCCGTTTTTTCACCATTTTTCTGTCAGCGCCGGAAAAGACGAGCTTATATACCATTCATTCAAAATTTCGAAATCTCCCACTAGTTTTTTGAATTCAGCTGTCATAATGAGTTCACCTCACGAAAGTGGGGGAAGGTTCATGAACTACATTTGTGCCTTTGGTGATAGATCTTTGTAAATTAAGGCTTTTTAACTTTAAATTTAAAGAAATAGCTATGGTGTTATTCCCTGGCCGGTTTAAGTTAACCCATCAAAGGTGAGTTAAGAGTTAGTTCTTCTTGAGTCAATCAACAATCTAAGTTTTTCAGACGACTCTTAGATATTATCAGATGAATATATTTATGAAAACAACCAGAGGCTCACAACGAACGGATTGTGGCATCACCCAACCCTATTCTTAATCCCAAAAAAATACCTCTAAACATTGTTATGTTTATACAGCCCTAAGCAACCATGAAACCTTAAAACTCAAACAAACTATAAATCTACTGTAAAATGTCACATTAATTATTAACGTCCTTTTCAAACTCTCTCTGCATTAATTAGTTGTCCTTACAATGGCAACCAACTATTTCCCCATTGACTTACCCTGGTGCATCAAACAAAGTGCTAAACCTAAATGCGTTGGATTCTGTTTGTAATTGCCTTACTCAACATGGACAATAAAAAGGGCGAGTGAAAATGATTATTTTATGCAAAATATTTTATACAAAAAGAAAAAAATCGATGAGTTCATGATGAAGTGATGCATTGACACGGTACGTTTATGTGTATTGTACATATCCTTAGTCCAAAAATAAAGTGAATGCCTTCGGAACAAGATTCCCCGGCGGCATGAAACGAAGTTGAAGGAAATTTGAATAACAATGAAGTGAACATGAATACAAAATTTCAACTTTTAATGTTGAAGTTAACATAGATATGTACATACACATGTACTCGTACATATGAACATACAAACTTGTATGAAAATACAAAGTATGACAAGAGGAAGAGCTAACTGGCACATTTTCTTTGCGGTTACTTGTTATTTCTACATGAAGATATTTTCAGGCCAGAAAAGTTGTTCTTAAAAATTGTAGCGTACACTGGGTTAAGTCTATCGGTCTTCAAGGGAAAGCATACACATCCAGCAGCTGGGTGTTCACAATTAAATTTCCGTGTATTGGTTTCCTAGAAAAGGAGCTCAATTGACGTTCATAGGTCTGGTTTGGAGCACCAAGAGAAGCTCTCAAAGTTGTATTTTGAATTTCTTCGATCCAAAAACTTCAAGAAATGTTTACACTTAGCAAGCGTAGTGGTAAACTTCTAATGGACTACCTAACCGGATATTGCTTAATCGGCTATCATCTCTACAAGCTGGGCATAAGCCCCACGCACAATGTGTGCAAATGTCCTGCCATAGCTCAAAGCAGGCAAAACATTTCATCTTCTCAGAAACAATGATAGTAGAACTAGATTACATAGATCCGTTTATAGACCCTTCCTCTTCTGAAATCGGTTTGGCCGAAGATTCTCGCATACATGTCATACACCAATGCATTCATGCTAATTTCTAAGATAGGTTTGGCTAAAGTAAATCCAGCCTAGCCTCTTCTCAGCCGCCGCATTTTGAGCTTATGGTATGGATTCTTCTGTCACTCAAGCACACATTCCTGGAAAGTGTTGATTTATTTGCTGATTCCATCGGTACCACTTTGGATTCCACCAGCCACCCAAGCGTTATCGCACTTTACAGTACCTTCCCTAACCTCAAAGCTTGTAATGTACAGACAGTGCAACATTGCACTTCCGCAGTCAAAAAAAAAAGTGTCCCTTTAACAGTAGGTACTGTATTCAAAATAAAATCCAGCTGTCTCGTTTACCACCTCTAAGGACTCCAACGTAAATGACCTTCGAACAGAGCTACAACAAGTAAATTAAGTCGAACTCCGTTCAAATTCGGAAGTGAAAGTGATTTTTCCTGGTCCTTCGAAACCCACCCCAAAACGTAACAATTCCACCAGTTCAACAATGTGCGGGTTGAATTCGCAGATTACCCACCCCTTATTTCTGTGATAAAGATCCAGACCGGTGTGGTGCTCAAAATATCTGCTCCTTGAACCAGCACCTAGTCTCAGCGTGATTTATTATTTTCGTCTGCCTGCTGTTATACCTTTGCCAAAAGTTATAATAATATCCTTCGGGGTGTTGCTTGCATATTACAACCCTCTTGCGTGCTGCACCCTTTATTCTTGTGCTCCGAGAATTGATTGAAAGCGCCGTTGTTACCCTCGAAACGTTCATTACGGGATACGAATTGGATTTTGTTCATTCATTTGCCAAAGCAAGGACAACAATACCAACGACTGTGAATGGCTTGCTTTTAACGAGCCCAGGGAACTCTAAATTCTACCATCAACAAGAAGGTAAGGTGATCGCCGAAGGATTGCAGTTTCCATTATTGTTTCCAGTTGACACGAAGGAAACCCTTTGCGCGGCCCCGCCGCCGCCATCAGTATAAAGCCAATGTTTCAGAGCATTGAGGCATAAACGGCTGTTGTACGATCAAATACGATGGATTTTTCTATCACACAAGATTGTAACGGTAGGTCACGAGTACAAGTATATATGGCATATCATATTTATTCTGCAGGAGCTAAGCTCCACAATGGTGTACAAAAAGATTAATGTTAATTGTAGTTGCAGTTTGAGGATTAAGCACCACTGACGGATGGGTCTATAAATCCAGCACAGCTACTTTGTAGAATGGTGAGTGTTCGGGATAGCTTTTTAATTTGGCTGCTTGAAAGAGCCGAGTGTTGTTTGCTTTGACATCGGTTAGATAATAAAGGTTTGATTGATGACTTTTGGTAGATAATAAATCATTTTGAAGTAGCGCTGACCTGGCGCCCCTTTTGTCGAATGACTTTGATTATACACATTTCGTTTTAGTTTTTCAACTCTCGGCGAATATTAATTATTCAATCGATCGCAAGGGAATTCGATAATAATTGATTAATACTCGTACTCATCTGATGCTTTTGAGACCTTTGTACTCGTAGTTGGCGGGGCCGCATTGCAATTATGGTGAGACGAAGTAAGGCACTAATGAACATCAATACGAGTATATATGTATAGCGAAATGTTATCTAGTTTTTGAATTAAGTTAGTTGAATATTAAAAATAACTTTATTCTTCCTAACATTTCAAGTAGGTACACTCTTGTGCCTCTTGAAGGGAGACGCACATAATACCCAAGCGCAAAATTTCAAAGCTTATAATCCCCAACTTTTGAAAAATCCCCCAATACAAAATCACTAAACGCACGCACTGTCCTGCGATTACCGCAACGCTTTTCTGCTCTATTCCTTGCTTGGCGAAAGCGATGTAAGGCCATAACTCGGAATACAGTGTTCTCTCTCCTTATGGGCACCTCTCATAAGCGGACACTTCCTATAACCGGACAGATTTCAAAGAACGGAAATAAAAACATGATTTTTCATATTAATAATTCCCTCATAAGCCGACTCTCTTATAACCGGACGCGGACACCAATTTTCATAACCGCAATAGAATTTCGCTCTCTCTTAAACGGACGAAATACAACTCGAACACTTTTTTAAGTTTTACATACTCCGTTATGTTGTTTTTTTCTTCTTTTTTTTCTTTACGGTTTGCCCAGAAACAAAAAAAATTAAATTGAGGAGCGTGCCTGTGCGATGTGTAAAAAATTAAAAAAAAAAAAACGTTCAGAGTAGGGTGCGGCGGCCGTTGATTATCCGTTCATGAACCCCGTTGAACTTTTTGAATAGGAATATGTACTTGAAAGTGCATGTGTAATTTTAAGCTTGAATTCCATAGACACAAATGTATTTTTTAAAGGTTGTCAACTTAGGTTTTTTCCTCATAAGTGGACACCTCTCATAAGAGGACAAATTTCCATTTACCGTTCTGTCCGCTTATGAGAGAGTTCACTTTATAACACAAACCTGTTGCTTCTAACCGATTTTGGAAATAAAAGGCCCAGAGTAGCGAAGCGGTGCAATACAGATTGGTTTTGTGAATTTTGGTTTTGGGGTTAGGTTACCCAAACCCCTCTTGAAATGTACGCAAAAAAAGGTCTCCCTATTCAAATTATTTGAAGCAGGTACCGGGGTATGACTTTATAAGTATTATGCACCGAATCATATGCAAAATATGGTCAAACGAATGGCAAAGCTTGTAGATTTTGAATTGATACTCAAATTGATACCAGACATTGTCGAATTTGTGGTTTTGTTGCATGAAGTTTTATACTTAATTTTAAATGAATTTGTCTCCCTTATTTTAAATTCGAAGCCCCTTTTCGAATAGCAGCTCTAGTTATTGAGATATGAACGGGAGACAATTTGACAAAAAATATACCAGTTTTCGAGCTAAAATCTTTTATTACATAAAATTAATTTGATTAAAGCTTTCTTTTGTACGACTTCCTTGCATGAGCCAACTCAGGAGTACTACTCTAAGTGCTCCAGCAATAATCAGCCATCATATTTGCATCCCAGTAACTCTGGTATCGCTGAAAGTGTAGCATTGAATGCTCAATGCTTTGAGGGTAGTCGGCCGATTTTTAATTTCCCAAAAAATTGTTCACTTCAAAAATGTACTCATTCCACGCAGATTGTTCAACAACTGTCATACAATTAGTGAAATTTGAATCATTTATTAATTTTCTGATCTTTGGACCATCAAAAATACCAGCTTTTGTCTTTTCAGTACTCAATTTTGTAAACATTTTTGTATTATACTTGAAACATTTCCGATCTTTGTTAAGAGCTTTTCATACTGTTTCATAACCCCTAATTTAATATGTAAAAGAGGCAATATTATACGGTCTCTTGACACTAGAAGAGCATTTATCACATTCAGCCTCCCCGGGACCAAAGTCTCCCTTAAAGGCCAAGCTTTCTAAATCCAGTATTAAGATTTACCTCAGCTGCCCCATAAGCATATAAAACAGAGATGTTTCGTATAACCACCTTGCTGACCGAAGAGGAGGTTTACCATTTTCAGATCTACGAATATAACCCAGTTATGTTCTATGTTCTTTATCTGGCCATAAACGCAAAGACTCAACACAGCATTTAAACACGAAATTTTGGATCCAGGGCTTGATATTTATTTCCAATAGCTTCCCAAAGTAGTCCATGTAAGTTTGTTTTACAAAGTCAGACACATTCAAGCGACATTCTTTAAACATAGACTCACCACAAATGAAACAAAAACTATTTGGATTATTTACACAAGTTCTTCTTGATGACGACATAGCGGAACATTAAAAAAAACCTGGTTTATAACTTCACCGTTCGTAACAATTTGTCGACTAAGAAGAAAAATTCTAGGGGGTACTTGTATTTCAAAAACTCGAGCTGCTAGAGGGTAGATCCGAAATCAGCAACGTCAAATTAGTAAGAAACTGTTGAAAAAACGTATGCACCAGGAAAAAAAGTGTGATTTTGTTTACCAGTGTATCGAAGGAAATTAAAAGCTACTTCAGCTCTATGGACTTGCTCGAGGCTGAGGACCCAGCTTAATATCATAGCCTCTCGCATCTTTTATGGAGCAATTGTATGGTGGGATAAACTGGAACAAGTCTATGCAAAAGAAGCTCTTATAAAAATTCAAAAGCTGTGCGCACTTGCCTAAAGCTCTTTTCGACCTGAATAACTTGCATACGAGCGGCAACAAGATTAACGCTAAGCTCGTCAGACAGGGAGTTCAATCAATATTTATAAGTCCACTGCCCTTCTGTGGACTATCCGCTAGCTACATCAAGTTGGAGATCAACTCTTGGAAGCACCAGAAGAAACTCTCAAAGTGGAACTCAACCAGTAGACTTCCTTAATTTAACAAGATTAAAGACCCCCTAAACAATAAGAGAAGTCAAGAAATTCTCGCAAGGGCGATGCCAAGCCCTAACGGATCTCCTCGTCGAACATTGCTCACTCAACCACTATCCACAAGCAAGATCCTGAGGTTCCACCATGGGTTCGATCTTGCTTAGGATCACAACTTTGTTCAGCAGAAAAGATTTTTCAGGTCGCAGTGCTTTTCTAGTATTTCCCGGGTAAGTGGGGGGGCTTCTCAGAGTACAATGCCAAACTGGTCAAGAGTGGTAGATTTATGTTAGTTTAAAACAACGGAATATCTTTTATATTTGTGATGGAAAATTTGTTTAACTTTTGTTAAATGAGCACTTTATTGACTAAAATTAAATATCATTGCTATAAACATTAAAATGTAAACAATGCCTCTAAGGTCTTAGGTTAAGCCACTAAGGATACATTTGACAATATAAAATCTTAAAAACAACACTACACTAACCCTTCCACCCTAGACCAGAAAGAAAATGTGGAATACGCAGTATTTCATTGCAGATGCTTCGCAGAATGGAGAACTAACTTGCCAAGTCCACCGTTCTTTATAAACCAAATGAGGCAGTCAGAGAACAATCGGATAGCAATTTGTATACGTAAAATAAATGTGCAAAATGAGCTACCGAAAATTAAGAAAATAAGACGCGCAGGAGCCAAACAGGAAACTTAAGTTTCTAACCAGCCCCGCGTAGTAATATTTTACACGGGAAAAGTGGTTAAAATGTGTAGGACGTCGTTTTGGGAATCGTTTCTATGAAGATTCCACAACGACGTCACTTCGAAAATAGCTGCAAACAATTTCTAGCGTTTCGAAATGTGAAGCTCTATTGATATCTCGAAAATAATATTGCGAATTGCAATCGCAATCCTATCCCGATGAAAGTGGGAAGTAAAAATCAATGCATGACGTGTCCTTAGAATTATTTTTTTTTCCTAAACTATAAGTCCATAATTATGTGCTTAATAAAACACGGAAAGTAATGAAAGGACCAATTTGAAGGCCTTTTCTTATTAAGAAACAAATTTTAAACGTGTGACATTAATCCGATAAATATTGACTAAAGTGATTTCATCGGATTAAAATTTTATTTACAAAATTTTCAAAGATCATCCTAATGACAGTACTTGCCAATCATGTTTGCTTAGCCTGCGTTCTTTAACCCAACAGGAAACACACACAAAACAAAACACCAAACAAAATTGTTACAGAATCCTTTGATATTTCGAAGGGATGTACATCTTAACGCGATAGGGTTAGGCATTATGTGCTCATCATCACAATTGGAAAATGTAACAACAACCAAAGCGAATTTTTAAAATTGTTACGATTCAAAAAAAGAGAAAAAAGGGGTGAACGGGTAAGTTGATTTGCTTGGAAGGGTGGTTTGTTGCAGTTGTTGGTTTTAATCATGTTAAGGATTAGAATTGCGTATGATCTTCTGAATTGTTAACACATAACGTTGAAAAGGAATTACATAGATTAAGTAAATATCAAACAGATCCTGTAAGTTCAGAAAGACATAGCAATTTGATATCGAATACGCACATGTTTTAAAATTAATTTTCTTAAAAATTGATAAATTACAGGCGTTACTGACTAGACTGTACTTGAGAGCAGTGTCATGTGATGGGAGTGATGTAAAGACATTGAAGAACGAAGGGTAGAGATAGATTTAGTTTTCCATCTTCATCGACCCCGTGCAGATATCTTTTCCTTCATTTGTCCTATTTGCGCACGGGACTGTACATATGTACATATGTATATCAGACGAAAGGAGTGGCCATGGTGTAGTGGTTGCATCATCGCTTGTCACGCTGAAGGTTCCAGGTTCGAATCCCGATGTCACAGAAAAAAAAGTCGGTCAATTGCGAAAAAAGCTGACGTCAACTCTACTGTATAGGCATAACACCGGCAGTAGGGTAGGCAGGCAATGGCTTGAAAGTGTTGATCGTACTAATGACGTTGGGATATTCGAAAGAAATACTGCGAATTATAAGCAATGGCAATAATTCTCCCAATCATTCTGGAAAACCACCCTCGGAGCAAAAAGACTGAAACCTAATACCACTTGAGTTTCAGAAATCACTACACCAACACTAGCGCTCTGTTAATAGCATCATAAGGGTATTCATAACCCCTTTAGCGCTAGTGAATTATAAAAAAAAGAAGAAGATTTTGCTTGTAAAAGCTGGTTAAAATCAGTTTTGTTTTCTTACTTTATGTCCAGCACTTAAAACTATGTATATTAAGGAAAAAGTGTTCCGCTGAAAGCAATTTTGTCAGAAGTTTGGAATTAAACTTTTTCCTCGATGGTGGCTTAAACATGTGCGTACATATGTACTCATATATACTTGGTTTTGCATCCATTCACATGAAGACTAAGCATCTACAACGTGGTGTTCCAACAGCCCGACAGAAAAAAAAGCATCTAAAACGGCACAAGAAGAACTGTTGCATATCCTGGATATCGAGGATTTAAAAGGTAAATTAATGATTTTGTACGGATAGAGAAGCTTCTGAAGACATATTATACTCCCAGACTTCTGTAAAAAAAAATCCCTGAGTTTTCCTGCTGTGCTCTCAGCACGTTCTTATGACTGAATCTCTTACTCGCCTATCTCTGAAAAGCGGTTCTGTGAAATGATACTTTAATAAATCCTAGGTAAGAAAAGGCACTTCAACTTCATAAAGCTAATCGATTAGAATCCTACCATACAGCCTTTAAAAACAGTAAGGAGCGAAATAATCAAAGCAGCCAGCATAAGATGGAGTGTGTCTTACTCCAATACAATTATCCGGAAGTTATGGCAGCTCTATAACATAACTATATCAAAATCCTACAAGATGGCAGGAGCTGCCCCTCCACATTTAGAGGCGTCCTCACCGGTTTCAACCTGTTAAGGTATCATACAAAGAAAACAGAGTTGAATGAAAATATAATACTTTATGTAGACGCTGGCTGTGACGATGTGGATGATCATGAGGACACTTACCACTTCTTCTGTTTTGGTCCAACTTTTCAGCACCTAAAATTCAAAAGCTTAGGTCAACTCTTCTTTAAAGATAAAAACTACAAACACAGTATACCCTTGTTTTATTTTTTTTTTTTTTTTTTTTATTTTTCTTTCTCATCGCCGCTTGAAGTCGGCAATTAAAACTGTAGGTTCCTTCCATTCGTACGAAGAATATAACACACACATGTGAAAGGTCGCGACAGCTAGGGTTGTTGTGCCAAGTATTTGTATTTAATTTGTATAGATCTTTTGTTGTGAAAGACTTCTTCCACGAGTAAGGGATCCTAGCGTCTTCGTTTTGGCTCTACATTTTGAACCTACATTGATCTAGTTCTAGAGAGTGACAAGAGGCGAACCTTTACTGACGTTTAACAACAGATCTGAAATATCCTTATCTATTTATTAGTTCTTTTAGTGATTTATGCGATAAAGACCCGAGTTTGTTTTTGACATGCTCCCAACCTGCTTTCCAATATGGAGTGCGTACATGTTAGACAAAAATGTGAAGATCACAGTTAGATGATGACTTATTGGCTTAAAATTATATACTCCGTGTATAGTGCCATAGTTTTCTCTCTTCGTCATCCTTGCAGCTCGTGCAGATATTGTTCCAGACAACACCAAAACGCTGAGTATGTTTGCCCAAGATGCGGTGCCTTGTTATGGCATTAGTTTGGAGACGTGGTCTCTTTTCAGTCGAACTAATACGTTTGACCTCTTACGATTGAGCACAGATCAAATAACCCTAGCATTTATGCCATATATTATGATTTGTAACAGAGTATTAGCGTAAGTCAGGCAACATCTTTGACATGATCAAGATTCCTACTGTCTGTTTCCTGGTGTGTCCTAATAATCTAGGACCCCAGCGAATGTGACATAGTATTGTTTAGCGATCGAGTTCAGAGACACGAAACAGTCCTTCACTGCACTAGATTTTATTGTACTAGATACAAAAGATCTGAGCCCAGCTTGACTGTTGATATAAATCACAATGTCTATGCATGAAATTGGATTAATCTTTACCCGTGCGGCCGGCGCGATAGTCTGACTTGATTATGGGAACTGCAGGAGTGGTGGATGTGAAGGTCTTCCGAAAAGATATCGGCACTGGCACCGACACCCTCGGGTGTTTTAGTTCCGTCCGCAAAGATCGTGATAGACTCATTATAAACGACTTCGCTCTGAAGGGCACCGATCCATAGAATCCATTTTTCCGTCACGTTGAGGTATGCGTTGACGTTGATTTATACGACGGAGAGTATTGACTCAATGAATAAGTCGTTGCTGCACAGAAAACTGAATTATCCTCAATTGAATTGGCACTTCAAATTTCAAAGTTTTGTCAACGGACCAGAGCAGGGATTCTACTGCTTGCGCTAGTTTTTGCGCAGTGTACGGGCACATACGTATGTGTGCCTCGCATATAAGCAAGCGTGTATTCAATCAAACAGTCAGTTGTGTACGTCGAATGGAGAACGGATTCTATCCTCTTGACTCCAAGGACTTTCATTCGGTATTGTGTATTTGGAGCATATGGCTTAATATGGTTTGAAGTGCAGCTGTTGGATAAGTTCTCAGAGCACCAATGATGCTGAAGCAAGGTATTCGTTGGCTTTTAATGTTCGCAGTCGCAGGTACATTAGTACATACTACATATATACTAGTTTTAGAGAGAAGACAAGCAGCTGCTGTAGATAAATTAAAAGTTTACAGCGAATGGTGACATTGGTCTGAGCAAATAGTGAGCTTCAAAAATTACTTATAACTGCTAACATTTTTCCATTAATTTTTATTTTTTTTGGATTTGATTGTCTTGTGAATGTTTGGTGAAGTCTAATCATTGAAGAGCTACAGAATTAAAAATGAAAATCGGATCCAGACAGATTTTCAAGAATTTTGTCCCTCAAAATAAACCCCTAATTAATCGTTTTAATTTTCAAACTGAGTTAATAACGATATCACGATACCTTGTTGTTGAAGAAGCGTGTAGATAAGAGGTGATGCGTAATTAAACGGAGTTACATATGTCCGAATTCTTGCTTAGTTTTAACATTGAAGATGACATCTCTAGCTATAGTAGAATTAGTTTCTTTTTTAAATTCAATATATGACATGACTATAGATGATATGCGTTTATCTGTATTCAAATTAGAACTCGTTTATGCTATAAGTACGTCTTATGAAAATTTTACGAACAAGAATGTTATGTTGACAAAGGTTATTCTGCTAAAATATAAAAATAAATGTATTTATTTACAAAATCTCAATAATTTTAATAGGGAATAACAAATTTAACAGGTAGAAGTGCTGTCAAGTGTACGTGTTTTTTTTTTGTGGCAAAACTAAATAGCTAATGTAATTTCCCTGGTTCTTTGAAAGCAAAAATAGTTTGTTAATCTTATCTGAATGCAAAAAATATGCAACACAAGTGCATTACAAACAAAATCACAATTAGAATGCAAATAATTGTTAAGAATTTTATAAACAGAACACCATTAGGATGAATATAATGGCCATGCTTCGCTACTTGTTTCGTGTTAAGTGGAAATTCAAAGGTGAATGGGTTCCATAACATATGTCATACTTGCCCTTTCAGTAGTATTCAGTACACCAAATATTTGTCTAACACTAATGTTTTAGTTGCACGCATATGTCATATCGTGGTTTAAAAAATGCATGTTGGTATCACGACCTGGATAATGACAACGACATCAATTTTTAATCAAAATTATTTGTCATCACAAGGACTTCGTCATGAGTAGGACTTCGTTTTGTTTCATAGGAAAAAAATATAATCTATTTGTTATATATATAATTCTATTTGCATTTAATTGCATGTCTATCACTGCCAATTTATCTGCTTTGAACAGTAGTACGCGACCACACATTCCACAGATTTAGTTTGCAGTTCTGAACCATTAAAAGTACCGGGACTGACTTTAACTTCCCTGTACAACTTTAAAGGGTCTTCCACAAGTAATCTAATTCACATCAGCTTGTCCCACACGGAGGTTCTAGTAATAGCCGGAGATTAGTGAGAAGTATCACAGCCGACACTCCCAAGAAGATACAGCGACATCTACATAGCTAGTAAAGCACCTAAAGGGCATCCATGGGAATGAGAAAGCGGATGAGCTCGCCATAATGGATTTGATAATAGACAATAAATCAATTCTACCACCTCTAGAACTTCAAAAATCCAGCATCACTAACAATGTAAAAAAAACTTACCACATGCCGCATCATACCCGCCCTATCATCATCCAAATTTAAGTGGTTCTTTGTTCCGGGGTGAAAGTTGTTTCTAAATCCAAGGAAGGTAAGATCTTACACGCTAAATTCACCCTAAACCTTGAACTAAAATTTTCCTCCAGAGACACATCGACAGAAAGAGAGGTCATAAACCTCAACCAAATATCAAAAATGGTCAAAAATGGATTTGGGTATAGGTTCTGGGATCACGTCAGAACCAAGCATCGCATGGTCGATAAGACTTCCAAATCACAGCAGCGTGTTCCCGGTGGAATACAGCAGACAATCCCAAGAAGATACATCGACATCTAAATAGATGGTCAAACAGCCATCAAAGATATCACATCCACAATAATTAGATCCAAAATCATGATACGCTGCCACGACGATCTTAAGTCTTAATGCTAACCATAACGCTTCACTTATTCGGTTCCCGGGACATAAGGGCATCCATGAGAAGACGCATGAGCTCGCCAGAATGGGTTCTAAGATGGATCTGGTAATGACCAATGACTCAAACTTACCACCACTGAAACTTCAAAAGTCCAACATCATCGTGAAATTCTAAATCATCATCCAAATCTAAGTGGTTCTTTGCTCCGGGGTTACAATATGTCAAAAGATTTCCTTTAACCGTCAATGTGTCAGCAAATTGTCGTCCTTTACACTAGTAAACAACAAAATTGTTTGCTTAAATAAATATTTTATTATGTTCGATTTAAATATCTTACAGCTTAGTGACCGAGCGCCGTCTTGCATGGCCTTGCATAAGCGTAATCAAATTAACACCACATCATAAAATTTACTTACATAAGTACAGGACGCATTTTATGAGAACTTATTTTATTCAAAAATAACTTACAAAAAGGCGATTGAGTATTTTTATCACAAATCATATCGTTCAAGCGCAGCTCTTACGTTCTAATCAAGGAGTATATATGTACAAACGTGTTTCTTAATTAAGTGAGGAAATGAATTTGCCTAGAAATTCACTACAATGGCCCGTATATTGGTTCAGAATAAAATACTGCTGGCACTCCAACTCCGAATGGTTCAGGCGGGGGTCTGGGTGTGGGCATTCTTTTCGAGTGTTTCTTGTATCTGGAAGAGGAATAATAAGTAAATCAGTGCAAAGAGTTGGTAAATCATCAACTTACTTTTTCGCTAAGCAACAAGCTGTACAGGTGGCTATCACAGTTGCGATTCCTATTAGCGCCGCTATTATTACCAGCCAGGTTCCGGGCGATGACATAAGGCTAGCAGCAGCCACAATTTTTCGATTGGAACATGATTCCACTTGGCTTACACCAAACTCTACGTATGTGTCGAAGAGTTCTTGTTTTAACCTATCTGAGTCCATGAGTTTTTGCATTTCAACTAAAGGTATCGCAGCACCGTTTTTGAATATCTGGAAGCAGGAGCTTGTAGAAGTAAAGTCTAGGCTCAGGTCGGACCTCGTCAGTACTTGAGTGTCGAGAATGTGTATTTCCAAGTTCATGGGTTTTAGTTTCTTTTGCAGCTGCTCTTGGAAGGGTTGAATGATACCCTGAATCTCGCTCGGTGGACGAGCAAAGACGAACTTGAGCAGGGATTTATCACGTATAACAAATACTTTGAGGTTGTTGAAAGCGTGACGCTTTACTTTAGCTGAATTGTTGGCTCGAATTCGCAACTGAAAGTAACCATCTACGTAGTTTGTGAATGAGCCACCAGTCCGTAGCTCTCCAGTCTTGTTATTGAGTGAGAATAGGCTACCTACGGGACCAAGGACCATGCTTTTCGTTCGCTTATAAAACTGTGGTACGAATGTGACATTCTCAATGGTTAATATGATTGGAGGTGCTTCGGCGTCTTTATCGTTAGCATGAATTGTGGCTATAACCGTGTCAATGGGAACATTTATACGAATACCGACTGAGGGATCCTTTCTTTCAAATTGTGGCATATTGTCGTCTGCATCTTGGATTTTTATTACGATCCTCACTTGGGAAAGATCATACGGGTCGTAAGGTTCCTTTAGCGTTGCATGAGATGGCTTGTGATTTAACTTAAAGCATTTGACAGTGATTGTGAAAGACTCGACTAGCTCTCGATCTATGGGGCCTGTAGTGCGTATGATGGCCATGCTATCATTCGTCCTTTCCACAGCAAAAATGTTGTCATTGTTGCCCGCAGTGATGATATAATCTATTTCTCCATTTTCACCGATGTCCTCATCTATAGCTGTGAAATTTCCAACAATCGTTCCACCTGGCTCTTCTTCAAGAACCGACATTTCAACTGGTCGTTCGTTCTATAAAATGAAACAAATGTTTGTGAGTGAACGGAGAGAATAAACTTGGCTTATGCTAAATCAGATTCGGCCCATTCTAAACAGTCACTTCCTTACTCAGCAAGCAGGATGAAGATCTGGACTACTTATTGAAGTCGTTTTCGAAAAAAGACGACTTGGCTCGATAAGAAACTTCACTGGAGATGGAACGTCAACAAAAAAAAATAAAAAAACAAAAAAAAAGCCTTCTACTCATGCAGCAGAATATTTGGGAAATTCTAGGAACCAAATCCCAAAATTATTCTGTGGATGTACCGGCAAGAGTAAGACCTGTACTGTCTTATGGCAGCCTCGTTTGGTGGCAATCTGAGAAGAATATCACCAACCTAATGGACATAATGAATATGTTAAGATACGGAAGAAGACGTCTGTAGGGGTTATGACGACGAGGAAGTTTAAAGGATACAACCCAGTTTGCTTCTCCTTTGCTTACCCGCGTTCCTTACCTAACCAAATGAAGTCGGATTCTTTCAGATAATTCCAAAACCAGTCAAGGATCAAACACTGGATGCTTTGTGGAGAGTGACAACATGCGACTGCAGTTTGCCTTAGTCTTACGCGCGCGTCGTTTCCAAGTGGAAATTTATGAAATACCAGCTTTTACCCGCGGCTTTGCCCACCTATAATTTGCGAAGTTACAGTTTAATAACCAAACGTTACCTATACTGTGACCCGAGGTACAGCCAGTCTGTGGGCAAAATGTGAAGTTGATTAGGTCCACAGTTTTCGTGTTACAGAGGAACAAACAAACAAACGGACAACGTTTCACTTTTATAATATTAGTCGGATTGATTCCTTTGGTTAATTGCACTAGGAAAAACTGAAAAGCAACCCAACTACTGATCGAGCTATATAAAGGTTTACTTCCACTTCGCCATTTTTATATGCTTTGTATAGAGCAGGGGTGGCCAAACTTCCAGGCTATGTGGTCGACTTTTCGTTTAAAGTGGTTTCGCGTGCTATCCATTGTTCTGACTTAGAAAAAAATATAAATATATACCAACACTTCAAGTGTAATTTTTGTTATACTTTGTTTGCTTATACATTTGCGCGTTGATTTCACTTTTGTTTCTGAACAATATTCATGTATGGCGTATTTGTATGTATTAATTTGTGGCACATGGGTCGACTGTAAATGCCTTAGCGGTCGATCAGTCGACCGCGGTTTACGGTTTGGCCATATGTGGTATAGAAAATATTTCCTTACAAAGGATATTACTTACAGTTTCAACTCAGTAGCTACCCTCTATTGCCAAGTTTTTTACTTACGTATTCCCTGTTGAATCTAGGCTCATGATCGTCAACATCGAGTACGTTGATTTTCAGAATTCGCGTTGCCGACTGTCGCGGCTGACCGTTGTCGAAAACTTCTAATATAACATTGTAGATATCCTTCTTTTCGCGGTCCAAGGGAATAGCTGTGCTTATCAGTCCACTGTTTTCGTCGATTTCAAAGGCTCTTGCATCAGTCGTGTCCTTCTGTATTCTATAAAACAAAGTTCCAGATGGGGTATTCGGACTATCGGGATCATTAGCTTTTACTTGAAAAACTGGTGACTTTACTGTAGCGTTCTGTTTAAAAAGGAATTCTTATAATCAGATTATCGCAATACTCAATCAAGACTTACCTCCAATACGTTGGCGGATTCTCCAATTTTCGGTGACACAAAGTACGGAATTCCATCGTTTGCACTTACGTCTCCTATATACAAAATGACGTGCACATCTGAAAATAGTGACTCTTGCTTTTGAATTTGGCCACCGTTATCCTGTGCCCTTACGATCAGTTCATAAGGCTCTGATCGGCCCTTTCCAGTGAGCTCCCGCTTGGTTTTGATTTCGCCATTGAGGGGATTTATGCGAAACAGATCCTTGACCTCACCCTCATCGACAAATTCATAGCGAATTTCACCACCAGGCCCCTCATCGGGATCATTGGCCAATACCTTGACAACGAATGAGTCTTCTGGTACATTCTCCTGTATGACGGCGGTGTAGTTCTTTTGCGTAAACTCTGGCGCATTATCATTTACATCGAGGATATCAATGACAAGTTCAACGACACTTTGCTTAGAGTCCGATGGCATTCCTGGCGAATCTTCAGCTTTCACTGTGAGACGAATGTGAGCGTTACGTTCACGATCAATGGTTTGGTTAGGAGCGATAATGATCTGCCCTGTCACGTTGTTTATGTCAAAGAAGGCTGCATTCTCACCTTGAAGAGAGTATGAAAGTTTGTGGTAGCCTAGATGTATATCGCGTGGACTAAGAGCGGCATCTTGATCAGTGGCATGCACTGTGATCACTTTCTCAGGATACTTTTTGTTTTCGATCAGCGTGGCTTGGTACGACGTTTGGTCAAATACTGGTGCATTATCATTTACATTCTCTACAGTAACATTGACTTTGGTAATTGTGCTTCGCTTTCCATCCTCAGAGTTCGCCTTGACTTGGAATTCGAATACATTGTCCTGCAATGCTTCATAGTCCAAGCGATTCTTTAGGATTATCTCCCCAGTGCGCTCGTGAAGGTCGAAGAATTCGAGATTATGACTGTCAACTAATTCAAAGCTTTCGATTGGATGTTGTGTTACTGGATCCTCAGCGACCAGGGTAAAAAGTGTACTGCCGATGGGCATCTCCTCTTTTATTTTGGCATTCACCACAGGTTTTGAACTAGTCCAGCCCTTATTTTTGAAAACTGGGTTCGTGTCCTTAAACGATTGAACGTAGATTGTTACTTCAGTTGAGTCTACCTGATGTTCAGGATCTACTTCTGCGTTAAGATCGCGCACCTCAACTGTAAAAATTATCACAGCTGCAATATCGTGCCGTAATACCCCGTTCACAACGATCTCTCCATTGTCAGCGTTGACTCGAAAAGCTTCGTTAGCGTTGTAATTATTCCTCGCATTGGTTATAGCAACACCGGCTTTTGTCGTGGCTTTTACATGACCCTTAATTTTGTACTGTAACTTGGAATTCAAATCCTTATCCCAAGCAGTCACCTTGAGGACTCTTTCACCAATGTCCGTCCGTTCCGATACATAGCCTATGTAGCTAGAATGCTCGAATTTTGGAGGTTCGTCGTTAATGTCTTTTATGTTGACATAGACCGTTGTGGTAGCGGTTTCTGGAATGGGTACACCCGCATCAACTGCATTGACTACAATCTCAAAGGAGTCCATGTTGGAGTCTCGATCTAATCTGGCCTGAGGGGATACTTGAATGAGGCCACTTCTGGAAAAGAAAGAAATTAGTCGGTTTGGTCAACTTGCATCGGGTTTATGGTCAGCTCACCTTTCGTCGATTACGAAGTTATCGTTGGCACCAACAATCCTGTAGCGGAGCAAAGAGTCCAAACCATCTGGATCTTGAGCACTAACGGTGGTGACATTGTATCCAGGCAATGCATTTTCCGGAATCGAAACTCGGTAGCTTGGTGGTCCGAGAACTGGAACATGTTCTGTGTTTTGAAAGTGACCCTTAAATATTGGTCTTTGGTTTCCAGATATGCCGACGCGAATTAACACTCTCGTTGTATTTTGCAATGGGGGGATGCCTGAAAAAATGAATGGGTTTTAAAACTTGTATGACAACGTGTATGATTTAATGTTGAATTGTTCTTAGGAAGTATGATTTAGATTTTGGAATTAGTAAAGTAAATTATTTCATATGCAGGGCAAGCAATGATGCACAAGTAAACTACGGCTTCCGGCTACCGACTTTTGCAGAAGGTCACACTTCAGTGTTAAGTATCATCTAAGACGAAGGTTCAACGTATTGATTAAGCAAACATTCGACGGTGTAAGCATCGTCTCTGACAACTCCATATTTATGGTCAGGGCTATAGCCTACCTATTTGTAGAAAACTGCAACGAAGATGAAATTCAGGTTTCAATTTGTTTGAGGAATTTCGAAGCCTTATTTTTCCATCGCGCATTTTTATCAAGTCTGGCTTGAAGTTTAGAATCCAATGAGTGACATTAAATGAGACATAAATTTCTCACTTGAATCGGAAACACAGTTTTTTTTTAAACAGTGGATAGCAGTCATGGTGAATCGCCTCCAAAGAACGGGAAGACCATTCAATCGAAAAATAAATATTGATGGCGTTTTTGAAGCTTGGTCTTGACCCTTAAAATTTGTTCAACGCTTAACTTAGGAGAACACCATGGTGGTCTTTCTTAACAAAGAATGGGATTTATGGTTCTAATAGAATGCATATCTTCTCGAACAAAGTTTGATGCCAGAATTAGAGCTTTATCTATCTGGCGGATACCTGAAAGGCACTGCGATCTAAAGGATTTTCGTGCCGATTAAAGTTTTCGTACAACTGGTTTCTAAATAAGATCGAAACCATGCAGGATCCTCAGAACCATGCTTGTAGTGGTGGTGGTTGTGAATGGTGGATTATATCTGGGGAGATGAACGCCCTGACATTTTCCCACGAGTGCTTTGCAGTTTCTTGATATTCCAAGTAAAGGGGGTACATATCTTTCGGATTTATGCCAAGTTTGTTGAGATGGTAGGTGAGTGAGCAATGTCCGATGAGGAATCCTTTAGGAGCTTAGCATAACGCTGGCTTAGGGGCGCCTTCTTGACTTCTCTTACAGTTCTAAAGTTTAATGCATTTTCTAAATTATCGACGTTATGCAGTTGTGCGACTGCTAGCAGCTGGAAGTTTGGGGGCATAGACGCCGAACTAGCTCCGATTAGGGTTTTAGTTTTGTCAGTGAACCGCGCTGACTGGGGACCACTGGTGATTGAACCACCGTTGTTTCATCTTATGCAAATTGCCGGATAGCTGACTGTTTGCACCTGGATGCAAACACACTAAGACTGGAAGTGGTCTATTGATATCACAGGATCTATCACTCATCTAGAAACTACCAACTAGAGCTATTTATAAAGTGAATGATATTTCCGACCTTAAATTTTTGAGGACATGGCTTGACAGGCGGAAAGGAGATTGGGGATTGTCTTTTCCCCCCCTTTGTTCGGTTACCTAATTTTGTAGAGAACCTCAGAAAAATAAAAAATAAAAAATAAAGACCACCAAGCGAAAGTACAACATTTGAAAGCCGAATAATTTTGAAAGAGTAGGTACATCTTTAATGTATGTAAGGTTACTCCAAAATACGCCTTACTCACCATAATCTGTGGCGGAAATAATCAACTCATACTCTCCTCGTTCGGTATCCATTGACCTTGCGACTTTTTGAAGCGTGATCTCTCCGGTCTCCTCATTGATTTTGAAAACATTTCCCGAAATACTGTTTTCAGAAACCACTGCATACTTGACCTTTCCACCACCTTGTGCTGGACCATCGCTATCTACGGCTCGCACATAAAACTGTGGTTCAAAATCGATTGCTCCCTCTCGTATAGTTCGTGTGTATTCCGTGCTCTCAAACACTGGATAGTTGTCGTTCAAATCAATCACATCGACAAAAACATTCGCATTCGATTCACGCCCCCCGCCATCCTTTGCCACTATGGTAAGGCTGTAACTACTCTGCTTCTCGTAGTCTAATCTCTTTTGAATGTACAAGCCACCAGTTACCGGGTCAGTATAGAAATTGTCCGAACCGAAGCCCTTCAACAAATACATTATTTCGCCAAACACGTTCGAGTCCTTATCTGTCGCCTTGATGTCTCCCACTTTGGTGCCTGGAGGGAGATTTTCTTCGATCTTGAATCGGTATGCGGCCTGCTCAAATACTGGGGAGTTGTCGTTTGCATCGAGTAAATTCACAATGACTCTAGCACTGGATTTCTCGACACCCTTCACGGAAGCAACTAAATCGAACTCGAAAACTCGAAGGCTTGGGTCCGAGACGTCGTAGTCAAGTTTACTAGAATCAAGAATTTTTACGACAACCGGCATGCGTCCTTGGCTCTCGGTGGGACTCACACTGAAAATGTTATCAGCATTCTTGATCGGTCGGAGCGACAACTCGTAACGGCTGTTGTCTCCCATGTCCCTGTCATTGACGAAAACGGATAGACCCGGAAGTGGCATACCATTGCGTAGATTTTCCGGAATTGATATGTTGAAGAGTTCTGCGTTGAATTCTGGATCGTGGTCATCTTCGTCGGTAACAACTATTGTTACGTGAGTCTTAGTAAAGTCGGGTGACATCTCTCCATTAATCAGTTCCGTTGCCTTCACAGTGAATACATAAACTCCGCCATTTTGAAGTATCTCGGGGTTCTCTCTGTCTAGTGGGACATCAGTTGTAAGCAAAACGGCGCTTCCCTCGTTTGGCATGCCAATTGGATCTAATTTGAAATGGCCGAAGCGCTCGTCTTCAAGTGTCAGCAGTACCGGTCGTGGAATACCAATATCGCCATCAATTGCTGTGATCGTCAGAATAGACTTGTCCGGGGGTGTGTTCTCCTGCACCGTAGCAGAATACGGCGCATTCGTGAATATAGGCGGTTGATCCTGCACATCAATGACATTGATCGATACAGTAGCAAAAGAACTTAACTGGGTGCCAGCGGCACTGTCACGGGCCATGATGGTCATTATGTACGAGGGCCTGCTTTCGAAATCCAGCTCTTTGAGGAGAGTGAGAACCGCAGTGTAATTTCCATCAGAGATCTTTTTCGCACTCACTCCGAATGTGTCACAGATGTCATTCTCGCTTTTTGTTTCCTGAAAGCATTTTAGCACGATCTCGGCATTGACACCCTCATCACGATCTGTCACTATAATCTTTGGTTTCACTTCCAGCACAGATCCCACTTCTGTGGACTCACTCACAGATGCGCTATATGGTCGACCGACGAATATCGGATGATTGTCGTTGTAATCGAGGACGGGAATCTCTCTTCGCAGTGAAATTGTGTTCGGTTCAGTCCCATAGATACCTTCGTCTGTGATACTTATAATCACTTCAATCGTATTCTGTGATTCTCGATCCAGTTCTTGCCGCAATCGCACCACTCCAGTATCTCGGTCAACGGAAAATACCGGTCCCGATATGCTGTACTTGAGTTTGCTTCCTTCTGGGTCTATTCCTATAAAGAAAAGACAGAAAAATTAGATTCGTAGATACATCTTAAATCTCATCAATCATAATCACGTTAGTTTTCTTTCTTATAGTGATTGTGAAATTTTTTTCCAACACTCTATGATGTGGCGGTACTTGAAAGTAAACAAAAAGAAAGCGGAAGAAGAGGAAAACAATGGATTCGTCGTGTGAAAACTCCCAAGACTTCTAGATGGAAGAGTATTCTTCGGAAAGTTCAGCATTGAGATTGAATAGTAGTACATACTACCGCACAGTAAAATTATTGTAATTATGGCTTCAGTTTTTTTAACGATTTTACGTTATCTAAATATGAGAAAAGTATTTGTACAGAAATTCCTAAAACTATTAAAAGTACTAACGCACTTTATTTTCGTCTTATCCAATAGGTATGTCTACACGGGTTTTAACATTTGCTTGTATAGAAGCAACTTGTCTGGATATTGAGCTTTAATTACCGCCTGAGCAGCGAATACATTTCGCAAGTCTCTCAGATTAGCAGTAGATTTTTAGTGGAACACAATGGCAAAGTCCGATAGTCGGTACGATTCCTTTTTTTTCAGTGATTCCGGAGACATACCTTCACCGACATCGTAGTTTACCTTTGAGCCATCGGTACAGATTATTGCGTCGAGATCTTTCACTACTTCACATTTCTTCCACTTTGCTTCGGTGCGAAAACCTACATGGACATTTTTAATGACGTCAAGTTTGGTTTAAAGGTGGCCAGTTGGATGTGCAACCATCTCGTTTGATAATGAATCCTGGATGTTGATGTGGCCGTATTGCTTTGCAGTCCAGAACCCAGAATCTTTGAGTTGAACTGCGCTGTACGATCGATGTGCAGTGCGTGTAGATCGAGAGTTAAAAGGTGCAGTAGCACGGTAAGAGCATCTGACAGTACCGACCTGAGGACACCTTTTCTTTGAACAATTTTCAGTTTAGTTGTATTGTTCAGCACGGGCCACCAATCTAGTGATCCGTAGGCAAGATTGGGGGTTTTTCCATATTTGGCTTGCAGGTGAGCTTTGGTTCGGGGGTAATGCCCAGATACCTTGTGGCTGTGTGAATGGCCCTTCTCCCTCAGTTCAGTGAAATCAGATATGCTTGGATTATCACCAAGTCCACAATTCACAGCCCAGGTGCTGCCTTTAATCAGAGGTACACTACCACTTTTATCGGTCTAATTTTACCAGAAGTTTGTTCATAACGATAGAAGATATATAACACCGGCCTGGGATATGTCTCTATCGGGGATTTTGGTTAGGTATCTAACTAAGCATTGGCTGAAGAACCCCCAGCTCTATGAGGGAATGGGAAAGAGTTTCAGTGTACAAGTTATTGAAAGTTGCTTTTATGTATAAAAAGGTTCTTCTCACTTCATGTTGAACTTTAGTAAAGATAATATGTAGCTTGGTGTGCTTCGGTAAGGAGACGCGCTGTCGTGTGATTTCTTTAATCATTGCGAATAGTGCGAAAGGCCGGCGTAAACACAGAAGGTACTATATTTTACAAATCCATCCAGTTGCTGGGATATGCAGACGATATCGACGGAGAACATACAACCGCGAACTGTACGAAGATGTGGATGTTGTCCGGAAGGCAAAAACCCGTCGACTGTAATGGCTTGGCCACATCGAGCGAATGGACGAGAATGCTCCAGCTAAGAGGATCTTTGAATCCCAGCCACCTGGTTCACGAAGAAGAGGAAGACCGAACCTCCGGTTTAAAGATCGGGTGATCGCGGACGCCAGAAACCTTGGTCTAGTAAACTGGAAGCAGTGTTCCAGGGACCGTAAAGGATGGAAAGCGGCATTAGTTCAGGCTCAGACCCTCCAAGTGTCCCTGGCCTGATAAGTAAGTAAGTAAGGATATCAAATAGTTTTACAGACATTTAATAATAAAGTCAAGCTACTTGTGTGAAACAGATTTGAAACCTCGCGCTCGCCGTTGACGGTGATGACCTGGCCAACGTCGTCGTCGGATGCATTGAACGCTTTTGGATCTCATGTGGATTGGTATCGTCCCAAATTCGATAATTTTGTTTGTTGACATACCCATTCATCCAGAAATGCTGAAGATGATTTTTCGATGAAAATTAGGGTCAGTTTCCAATGAAACAATTTTATTATTTGCACGTGTTGTTGAACTCTATATCCATCCATGGTGATTTGGCAAAACAGACTGAATAAATGACAGCCAATTTGACAGATCTAGTTTCAACAATATGGCCACTATCAACTGCCAAAGTTCGGAAGTCCCTTTTGGAAGACCCTTAAGTTTGTCCAAGCAATTTTCCTTCTGTACTTCCAGTCGTCGAGGAGAAGGTTTTTAATGTCTTTTTGTTGTGTTGGTAGAACATTTTGAATGATTCTTTTATCACTGACCTAGCTGCCGTATAAGCTGCCTCATTGCCTCTGCTTCCGGTATGACCAGGGATCCAAACGAACTTTAACGTCTCATTGTTGGATATAAGGAGGGCGCGTATTGTTTCAACGATTACTGTGGAGTTTGTAATGTTTTTTATGGCCGATATTGACGCTAAACTGTCCGAAAATATAACAGTCTTGTTTTTGTTCGCATACTTTGGCTAACAAAACCTAATGTAGGTGTGTTCTTATGTTTGTAACTTAAAAATATGTTTATTTTAATCATGTCGATGTGTTCAAATATACTAATTTTCCGGGTTTTCAATATTTGTTAATAAATCATTACAAAATTGTCAACACTTATTTTTTTTATGTGCTGTAACTCGATGACGGTATGTGACTAAGTTCAGTCCAGGTATAGTTTTATAAATTTTAAAAATAAGTCTTTGTATGAAATATGATTATTTTCTAAGTTCTTAAAGTAAGGTAAACAAGGAAAAATATGTTAATTCGTAGTCAAGTTTCATGAATACGTTAATGTCGCATCATGATGGGAAGTACAAGTCTCTACATACATACGTACCTATATACTACACAGAAAAAAATTGGTATTTGTACATTAAAAAGGTTCCAAAGGTTTTCATTGGACACAATTAATGATTTTCTTTTTTTGTTTATCATGTTGAGGTGAACATTTTAACAAATTAAATTGTTTGTCCAGTTCAATGGAATCTCAAGGTGACATGTTAAACAATACTAATCGTACGTGTGAATTGTTAGCGAAATGTTTTCGCTCAGTTATTTGTTCATGCGATACACGAAATTTGAAAGGCAAATATAAAAGCACCTGAATTTAATTTAATTATATACATTTTGTAGATATAACTGTTTTACATTATATAATCTCTACGTAGTTTTTTTTCTACTGAATTGTTCAAACTTATTGTTCGATTTGAGGAAAATATTCATATTGAAATATTTTTTTTTTGGGATGAGGTAAAGTCACGTCGTTTGAGAATTTACTGAGGAAGATTGAAACTATGTACGTACTGGTACTGTTAAAAGCTTCGATAAAATGATGAAGAGAATGTATTGTACGCTCGATGGTGGAAAAGTTAGATTCTACCGTAAGTGCTTCTATGCCGAGCACACGATTACCAAAGCATTGGATGTTGATCATTAAATGCTTGTGACAGTATCTATACGAACATAATTTGGTTAACCTGCGAAGACCTCACTATATTTTGTTGTATTGACTGAGCTTGTACAGAGTGACCATTTCTATCAAAAGAAGAGTGTAGAAGTTTACCAATCAAAGTTTTCGAAGTACCTATGGTGTTCTGTCTTTATTTATTTTTTATTTATTTATTATTAAGCTTAACACAAGCATGGCACATAAAAGGGTTGCAGTGGTAAAACTTAAAATATATGGCCAAGAGTTAAAAAACTTACAAGTAGACTTAATTACATAGTTAAGAGTGTAAACTTAAGGCTAGAGTTAAGTTACTAAGGCTTACATAGAGGGATGTTTGTATTTAAAGGAGGTGCGTCGAGGATAGTCAGTGACAAATTCAGAAGGAGCAAGTGGTATTGTGTAGGGCAGCGCGGAGTACATTTTTGCTGGTATAAAAGTCAAAAATGGATGCGGCGATATTTGCCTTGCGCAGCATCCTTACTGTCTTAATGCTGGACGATAAGTAAGACAGCGGATCAGATCTTGGGATCCTTCGAAAGAAAAATCCTACGTCGAATTTTTGGTCCAGTCTGCGAGGAGGGCGAATGGAGGAGAAGATATAACCGCGAACTCTACGAGCTGTACAAAGATGTGGATGTAGTCCGGAAGGCAAAAATCCGTCTACTGCAATGGCTCGGCCACATCGAGCGAATGGACGAGAATGCTCCAGCTAAGAGGATCTTTGAATCCCGGCCACCTGGTTCACGAAGAAGAGGAAGACCGAACCTCCGGTTTAAAGATCAGGCAATCGCTGACGCGGACGCCTTGGTCTAGAAAATAGAAGGAGGGTGCCCGGGACCGTATAGGATGGAAAGCGGTATTAGTTCAGGCTCAGACCCTCCAAGGGTCGCTGGCCTGATAAGTCAGTAAGCATCCTTACTATAGGTTCGTAGAAACCATAATTAGTTCGGTGGGAGGCAAGTCGGAAGAGAGGAACAGACGTAAGGTTGCGGGGGTTGGTGTTAAGGAAATCATTTCCAAAAGCGCGGGACAGTCAATATATCCAGTTGAAAGTTGGTGTCCGCAGTTTCACTACGTGATTCCAGGGATTGTAAGTTTATCAGTTTGAGGTGATCCACGTACGGGGGTAAGTTGTAGGTATCAATTCAAGGTAAACCGCTTAAAGCAAAGTGAACGAATCTTCGGTGGACTGCTTCAATTCTCATGGAGTCGACAATTTGATGGGGCGACTAAACTTGGTTAGCATACTCGAGGAGGGGCCTTACGAACGTAGTATAGAGAGCTTTTGTAACCTATGGATCCAAAAAATCTTTTGACCGCCGTTTGACAAAGCCTAGTGCTGTGTTGGCTCCTCTAGTGATGTTGTCGATGTGTGAGCGAAAGTTGAGTTCCCCATTGCAGATAACACCCAGATCACGAGTTGAAGTGATCACGGATACAAGCTGGTTGTTGATGAAGTAATCCCTGAGAGGTGGTGGGGGCGTTTACAAGAGTATGTCATAGACAGACATTTGGTGACATTAAGCTCTAAGAATTTTCTTCTGACACCAGACGAAGAACCTGTCCAAGTCTTCCTGCAGAAGATGAGAGTCAATCGGGGATGATATGCGTTAAAAGATCTTCATGTCGTCCGTAGACTGAAAGATCAGGGTCCTTTATGACAGGTTTGGTATTATTAATTGAAAAGATAAAGATTAACGGTCTGAGATAGCTGCTTTGGCTCCCGAGGTGTGTGTAATAGAGTCGGAAAATGAAGATCTAAATCTGACCTTATATGGGCGGTTAACAAGGTACGATTTGAACCATAAAATGAATCGTGGATGAAAACCTAGAGCTTTAAGTTTGAAAAGGATTATTTGGTGGGGGATTTTGTCAAAAGTCTTGCTTAAATTTGTAGTCACGACATCGACTTCGTCGCCATACTCCATAGTGCACTGGGTTCTTGACACAAATTCAGTTTGACTGGTGACTGTTGATCGGACCTTAAGGAACCCATCTTGTTTTGAGGAAAAAATTGGCTAACAGTGAAAGAACATTGCATCATAAACGATGCTTTCAAAGAGCTTGAGAACGCATGAGAGTTAAGCTATGGGGCGATAGTTAGATATTTCACTCTTACATCCTTTTTTATGGATAGGGATGATGTAGGAGTGCTCCCAAAGTTCACAGTTCTTAACTGTATCTTTATTCTTTTATCCTTTAGCAGAGACTGAACTAGGTATCAACCGAAAATAGGTGAAATCCACGGTAGAAGGGAGATTACAGCATTTCTATAAAACTAAAGTTCCTAAGTTTTGAAGTAGTGAAGCAAGTGATCGTCATTTATAATTTTTTGTGTTTGCTTCTCACAGTAACTTATATTTACATCTTATTACAAAATTTAGAAGAAAAAATAGTTGCCAAAATGCAACGGCTTGTCTTGGTATCGTAGGAGATATGTACACTTGCCCAAGAGCAGCCCTAGAAGTTACTCAACACAAGAGGGCCAAGACAAAGCCGAAGAATGCTATTGGCCAGAAGTCTTTTTTTGTATTTATTATCGTGTACGCTGCACTAATCTGGGCCGATGATATGAAGATTAAAGAATATGAAGCATACATCACGTTTGCGTACCACCAATTGTGTACATTTAGATTTAGTTGTGCATTCCGCACTACCTCTAGCGATGTTACTTGCGTTGTGGCAAAAAAGCCTCGAATAAACATCCTTGCGGATGAACAGCAATCCAGTACTGAGCAAAACATAGAGAGAAAACCGAAAACCGACTTCTTGAAAGAATGTGAAGCCTTATAGAATAGCAAAAATGCTGGAGAGAATGGCCGGTGGAATCACTGGTTTAAACCTGAAATCCAGCTATGGATTAATCGACATCACAGAGAACTGAATTTCCATTTTACATAGTTTCTGATGGGACTTGAAGGCTTTTGCTTATACAAACTTGCATAAATAAAAGCATTATGATAGTTATTATTGCCCTTCGGGTAGGGCTTAGAATATACCCGAGGTAGGCATGCCTGTCGTTAGAGGCGACTAAAATCAAATCTCCGTATACCGAGTATATAGTGTATACAAAAAATGCAATGAACAAAACGAAAAGATATAATACCCCAGGTGGCAGTCCAGCTTTACTGGAAAATCCACCCTCTTCGGAGGTCGGCTCTACGGATTCTGGGGAGAGCCACTTATTGCAATCCAATGACCCTTTTTCAAAAAGCTCAAGGGTATCTCGATCTCCTCCAACAAGATCGAATAACTCCGGGAAAAGAAGTCCGCCGGGAGCGCCAGCGCGCGAAAAACGGGACTCAGAGAATTATAAAAGCTTCGAGGAAGAGAATAAAGCACTCCGAAACAAGCTTAACGAAATGGATCTACTCTATCAAGATCTTAAGAAAGAGATAGACTTATTAAAAGAAGAAAATAAGTTCCTAAGGGAAACACATTTGCAGAAAGAACGCGAATGTACTCCAACACGCTTAGCTATTCCGGAATACCACACCGACGAAGAAGAGCTAGAACGCGAAACGAATCGGGTCCCAAAGAAAAGACCTAGTAAGAAACGAAGAGCCGGTTCTTCGCCCGAAGTCGAACCCCTTAGAGAAGATAATCATAAAGAACCGCAAGAAAAACAACTTCGAGCGCAATCTCGTCCACCGCCACCAATAAACGTCGTCGGGATAGCGGAATATAATATGTTGCACAGCCTCCTCAAAGAAACGTTAACGTCGAAATTTAGGGTTACATCTTTGAGGAATAATGCGTGGAAAATTAACGTCGATAACCACGACGACTACCGCAGAGTATCCCAAAAGCTTAATACCGAGAAGATCCAGTGGTATAGCTTCGAAATTAAGTCAGAAAGGCCACATCGTGTTGTAGCAAGGGGACTCCACCCCTCATGCACCAAAGAAGAAGTTATGAACGACCTTCAAGCCAAAGGCTTTAAAATTCTTGATGCCGTTAATATCATCAAGAAGGAGAAGCAACAATCGGAGATAGACAAGGACATCTTGATAAGACGTGGACTTCCGCTTTTTATGCTTACCTTCGATAAGTCTGATAATATCGACGATATCTACCGAATTAAAATTATACTAAATATCGTGGTCAAAATTGAGCCCATGCGTAGAAATATAAGAATAATTCCGCAGTGCAAACGTTGCCAAGGATTTAATCACACGCAAATGTATTGCAAAAAAGAACCGCGATGTGTTAAATGCGCCGGAAATCATCTCTCCCAAGACTGTCGAGTAAACAAACAAACCTCCGCAACCTGTGCGAATTGTAAGGGAAAGCATCCGGCAAATTATAGAGGCTGTGAAGTAGCTTAGGAGTTGCAAAAACGGAGAGATGCGCTCCTAAAGCCTCAGAATACAAAACCGCTAACTAAATCAAAGCGTAAGACCGCTCAGGAGAAAGTACTCAAACCAAAACCACCGGGTTCTGAGCGCAAAAAGGTGAGAGAAAGAGTGACAACAGAAAAGTCCTCGACACCTATTCCGAAAAGAAACGGTACTGGAAAGTTACCATTAGAAAAGCCATCGGGTAATGGTCCTCGGACAGCAGGAGTGCAGACTTACGCTCAGGCCGCGGCATCCGAAAAACCAAAAAACGCCGAAATTTCTACAGACCCTGTTTCTCACGTTTTCTCAGTTATTCTGTCCAAACTTGAAGAGCAAAGCAAAATAAATACAATTATTCTCGATAGGTTAGTTAAGCTCGAAAGTAATTCACGGAAAACGCGTACTTCAACTAGAATATGAATGAAAAACGAATGATAAAAATATGTACTTGGAATGCAAACGGACTTTTGCAAGAACTCGATGAATTGGAAATATTCATGCGTGAAAAAGATATTGACATTTGCTTGATTACTGAAACCCACGTGAAAAATGGATCGCATTTAAAAATCAAAGGCTATAATGACGCTTGTCACCCCTCGGGGAAAGCGAGAGGCGGATCATCTTTGTATATTAAAGACTGCATCGAACAATTCGAAGACCTAAAGATAGAGCTTGAAACCTTGCAACTGTGCACAATTAGAGTTAAAAACAATCAGCGTACTCTTAAAATCGCATCTATCTACTGTCCTCCGCGTTACACGCTAGAAAAAAGTGATTTTACTAATGTGTTTAAAACGCTTAAACCTAATTTCATTATTGGCGGCGATTTTAATGCGAAACATACGTTCTGGGGTTCTAGATACATCTCGCAAAAAGGAAGAATACTCTATGGGGCAGGTATGGAGTTCAGCTGTGATTTCCACTCGACGGGCAAACCGACTTACTGGCCAGCTGATCCTTCGAAAATACCTGACCTGATCGACTTTTTCGTTGTGAAAGGAATATCTACAAATCACATAAAAGTTGAAGAAAGCTTTGATCTGTCGTCTGATCATTCCCCAGTTATTTTGACATTAAGCGAAAAACTAGCCTATAACCTAGAGCCAGCGAGACTTACTGGTAGAACAACAAACTGGGAAGGCTTTAAGAACGAAACTGAAGAGAATACTGTACTGAGCGTTCCACTCACGACACCCTATGAACTTGAGGTGGAAGTTGACCGCTTCGTTGAGATCATACAGCTTGCATCCTGGAATAATACGCCCAACCCAAGGAAAACGCCGGACAAATTCGGTTTACGATATCCTCCGGAAATAATTGATTTGGTCAGAGAAAAGAGGAAAGCGCGTAAAAAATGGCAACAGAGTCGTGCCCCGCAACACAAAGCACATTTGAATCGATTGTCCAATTTGTTGAAGAAGACAATTGGGGATTTTAAGAACCGTGCGATAGGCTCTTACCTTGAAAGTCTTACAGCGAAAAAAGATTCCAATTACTCACTTTGGAAAGCTGTAAAAGGCACCAAAAGGCCCAAAATCCCCTCGCCGCCTTTAAAAATAAATCAAAATGAATGGGCAAGGGAAGATAAAGAAAAAGCGAACGTTTTTGCCACTCATCTGGAAGAAACCTTCAAACCGCACGATGGTCAAGTGGTTTACGACGACATTAACAGGCCGGAATTACCGTCTGACGATTTAATACTCAGAAGTGCAACGCTAACAGAACTTAAACAGGAGATCGTGAATTTAAAACCTAAGAAAGCTCCTGGTTATGATTTAATCACCGGAGAAATTCTCAAAGCTTTACCTAGGAAAGCACTAATCAAGCTTCTCCATATAATGAATGCCGCACTCAGATTAAAACACGTGCCGAGCCAATGGAAAGTTGCGGAAGTTATAATGGTTTTAAAACCAGGAAAACCGCCAAATGAGGTAAAATCGTACAGACCAATCTCGCTTCTTCCAATCATATCCAAAATTTTCGAGAGGCTATTACTAAGGCGCCTTCAACCGGTTATAGAAGGAAACAGTCTTATCCCTGACCACCAGTTTGGGTTCAGGAGTAAGCATTCGACGATTGACCAGGTGCATAGAATTACTGACGTAATCGAGAAAGCACTAGAAGAAAAAAAGATATGCTCAAGCGTATTTCTTGACGTCTCGCAAGCCTTTGATAAGGTGTGGCACGATGGCCTTAAATGCAAAATACGACAAGTTCTCCCTGTATGCCTATACGATATTCTAAAATCGTACCTCGGGAATAGACTCTTCCGTGTTAGACATGGAAACGAATACTCGGAGCTTAAAGAAATTTCGGCCGGCGTACCGCAAGGAAGCGTTCTTGGGCCGCTTCTCTATCTGTTATATACTCGTGATATACCGAAAGAAGATGGCACTACCCTTGCTACGTTTGCCGATGACACCGCTATCCTTGCAGTAGGTAAAACAGTCGAAGAAACGACTGCAAAACTGCAAAGCGCACTGAATAAAGTTAACGAATGGACGAGGGACTGGCGGATTGCCCTCAACGAAACTAAATCTGTCCACGTGAACTTCACATATAAAAAAACGAATGACTTGCCAATTTTTCTAAACTTGGCCCAAATACCTTTTGCTAACGAAGCCAAATACCTGGGATTGACACCAGACGCAAAGCTGAAGTGGAATTCGCACGTGAAAATGAAACGCAAAGAACTCGAAATCAAATATAGAGAAATGTACTGGTTACTCGGAAAACATTCCCAGCTCAGTACCGAGAACAAACTGCTTCTATACAAGCAAGTGCTAAAGCCGGTATGGACCTACGGTATACAACTTTGGGGTTGTACCAAGAAAACGAATGCGAATATCATACAAACATTCCAAAATAAAGTGCTTAGAGAAATTGTCCAAGCACCGTGGTATTCCAGAAACGACGATATCCACAGAGATCTCGGAATTCCTGCAATCGAAGCGGAAACTAGAAGCTTCGCGCGAAAACATAGAAACCGAATAATGGGACATGTTAACAATACAGTACTAGCTGTTTTGGATGATAGCAATTTATTTCGCCGACTACAAAGAACAAAACCTTGCGACTTGGCGAGATAAGGACTAACCGCGATTAAATTGCGGAACATGCAGGATCTTTCATTGGAAAGTAACCTGCCAAACGTTTTATTTCGTGATAAAAAAATTGCTTGATAAGTTATAACTTAGTTGCAATATCGAACGAATTTAAATCGAAGGGAGGTGTTTTTAGTCAGTAGGAATCTGACACTACTATGAGACACTATCCTCATAGTGTCTATGTAAGATTTTCACCTACCCTCGGGGAAAAAAAAAAAAAAAAAAAAATTATTGCCTGTGATGTACGGATTGTATAGAGATAAGGTAAGCCCTGAGGGAAGAATGCGAAAGCATTTTTGGTGAAATATTCAAAAGCCAAGAGGGATGTAACGTGCATAATGACGTGAACTAGAGACCGTGAAAAGAAGTGCAATACGGACGAATATGACAGCGAACGAAATCATAGAACCCCTGCGAAGAAATGCCTCTACGGAGATACCATCGAGACCAGAATAGAGAAAGGGAGATCAAGATCCCAGCCATGATACTGAGGTTACTGGTGCTATGCATAAATGAAATAATAAAGATTACGCCGATTTGTTGATTTTTTTTGTGGGACTACGTAGTCAGAGACAATTTATGAGAGAGATTGTGACATTTTTTCTCTTTTCAAATTGAAAACTATGATTTTGAATTTTGTGTCATTTTTTGTAAAGCGCCGAATACACATGAAACATGTTTTAAAACATAGGTTTTAAAACCAATGTTTTTTTCTGCCATACACATAAAACCAAAAGCGAAAACATTAGTTGCTTGCTGATCTTTGTATTGAAAGCACATCGCAATGGACTGTGACAGTGATATCATAGTTTGTCTGATGATCATAGATGCTTGTGTGGAAGATGAAAAAAAAAAGAAGAAAAAAACGAATCTGGGCAAAGGATTGGTATCTGAAACGCAGAACATTTTCACACGTGAATGTTCTAAGGAATTTAGAGGATATTTCACCTGGAGACTACAAACATTTTTTAAGGATGGATGTTTTGACTTATCAAGAGCTTCTGCTTTTAGTGGAACCCTTTATAAAAAAGCGAAATACGCACATGAGAGATGCTATTTCACCGAATGAAAGACTTTCAGCTACTCTGCGGTTCCTAACATCTGGACAAAGTTTTGAGGACTTGAAATTTCTAACAGCTGTATCTCCCCAGAGTTTGGGACGAATAGTCATGGAAACTTGTGCAGCTATTATAAAGGCATCAAAATAATTTATAAAGGTAATAAATTAAATTTATGTCTTGTTTTATAAAAAAGACCTTTCGACACCAGCCGCAAGAGATAGGTGGATTTCCTTTGTATGCAACTTTTAAGTTATATTAAAGAAATCCAAAATGGCGAAATTATAACAAGTACCCATAAACGAGTATACATTTTCAATTTCAACGAACTCGGAGCAATTTTAAAGAATTTCAAGATGGCGGATTCAAAACGGCGGGAAGTTTTTTTGCAAAAATATGCTTATACTATTACCGTTTCTATACTATTACAAATGAAAATACAAAAATTATAAATGCGGAATTTGAAAAAATTAAAGGGGTGTGACACGCTCCCCTCGCAACCGATTACGCCCATCTACGAACTCAGCCGAGCTATACACTATATGAACATGTGTACAAAGTTTCAATTAATTCGTTTGAGAACTGCGGCCCCTATCGTGCGGACACAAATTCGTTATATTGCATAAATGGGCGTGACACGCCCCCCTCTCAACCGATCTCGCCCATCTACGAACTCATCCGTGGCATTCACCATATCAACATGTGTACAAAGTTTCATTCAATTCGGTTAAGAATTGCAGCCCGTATCGTGCGGACGAGATTTCATTATATTGCATATATATGTATACTAGCTGTACTCGCGACTTCGTCCGCGTTGACATAAAATTTCTTGCCGTTAAGCTTGACCCGCGAATACGTTCATGTGGCATATCTCACAGATTATGTGATATGAGGATTGTTTTTTTTTTAAAGAAAGGTGGATACATCGAAGGCCTTAGTGTGTGATTTCAACCTGAACTAAGACCACCTCTGCCACCAATACCTATTCCCTTTCCCTTTCCAGGCGTGTCAGCTCTACGTAGGTACATGCTTTTGGCAAAAATGTCTATATCTATATCTAACGTTGAGTATAGACCCGCTGTCACTGGAGGAACACATGCCCCACGTCTTTAACTGCGTCTTCCTACCACTCCCATCAACATCAAGGTCACGCGAGTTGTGATATCAAAACAGCGCGCCCACGCTAATTGTGTCTTGATAGGACTTTACCAGGCAATCACTTCTATTTACCTACCTCTACTGTATCTGCACAACACGGGCAAATTGGAAAGTCTGCGTTATTGAACCGATTGATTTGATCCGAAATAGCAATGTGCCTTTAAGACCTATGTTACTTAGAAGTATACTTTCTCATGCTTATGCCTTGTCTAAGTTTTGGTAATGGACGATATGTCCATCGACCTTTGGTTGACAGGTTCCAACTGACCTACTATTCTCTCATGCTCCTTGTTGCTTCCTCATCGTGCGCCACTTCACCTTCCTGTCCATTCCTCTGTAAAGATCGTGTAAAATATTCTATCCAAGGGCAGGTCTGTCACAAAATTACTAAATTTATTTCCCTTGCATGACACTTTGTACTTTACTGTAGTACATTACCGTCATGTAAAATTCAGCTTTTAGAGAAAACTGTCGTCTTTTAAACTGAAAGAGTAAATTGTTAGGTATTATAGGAATGCGAGGAATTAGTGCGATCTCTCCTCTGGCCGCTCCCGTGAGAATTGTAGCTTTGATCACATTCTTTTCCAACTATGTGATGCACAGCCTGATACTGTTGCATAGTCTTGGAGCATCAAGGTTACGGATCAGCAAAACCGAAACACCAACTTTTAGCACCACTCTAAGCACCAAGAACCCTACTTAGTAGGTGGAAGCGTCGTTTGCGGACATGAGCTACTTCATATTCTCGAGGCGTTGTCAGATGTATTTAGAGCAGGAACAAAATATAATACCTACCCTCAATTGTAAAATCGCAGCAAAACTGCATAAAATATGACTTTTTACTTAGGGCGTGTTTCTGTTTCTGTTTGACTGTATTTCATTGTCATCTAAGCATTGATACAAATCTTAAGCGATGATCTTTACTCATCAATCCACCGCACTAAGCGCTGAGCCACAGCGATCGCACAGCCTATTTATTATTACTTTACCTCAGCCGACTAAGTATAGCAGACTTTTGTATATGAGGCTGTGGTGATTTGGACGAATACGGCCAGTTTTTTCTCTGATTGCTCAAGCTTCAGCAAAAAGAGAAAGATGATCCTCGGATAATACTCTTACTTTCTACTACTATGCCAATATTCAGCTAAGATCCTAAGCTCGGGGTAGTTCAATGAGTCTTAAACAAAACCAAGCTGAAATTTACCCACCTTACTCATCACACTTTCATTATTTTTATGTCCTTACACTACGGATCCATTAAAATACTTACTACTTAATTCCTGACGTAGTAAAAAAAAGATTAGTAATTTGCTTTTTTTCAGCATCATTTTTTATTGCTGTGTGGGATACTTTTTTTCTCCCTACTCGAAAAACTGAATATCTGCCACACCAACAACTAAACCACCATAAAAACCCTTTTCCTTGTGAATAGCAAGCGAGTTCCAATCATTTAGAGGCAAAGATACACATACCCACCGCAAACGAAAGTAAACAACAATAAAAAAAAAAAGGGAAAAAAGGAAAACGACCCTTGTCGCACACACGATCATGATTTACGATCCCTACGATGTGCCACTGGCTGAGTGCTGCGCAGGTCACTAAATGGATGTTTCATAAGGAAATATGAATTTTTCAAGATAAAAATTACGAAATAAAAATTAGCCTATGCGCTTCTCCTGGAGATAGACTATCTACTCACGAAGTTTCATCAAAATCCGTTCAGCCATTTAGGCGTTACGGAGGAACAAACATCCAAACATCCAAACTTTCACATTTATAATATTAGTAGGATACAAATATATAAATATTTGAACGGACCATGGTTTTGGTGTTTACTATAGAGGTCTTGAAAAGTTGAATTCAAATTTTTTGAAAGTTGCGTCATGAGGACCTCTGTAATAGGTAGTATTTCTTCAAAATCCACCGAAAAAAAATAGAAAGAACGTAATATATAATTCACATACATACATATGTACATTATATTTAAAAAATTGTTTCATTGGTAAGAAGTATCGTTAAATAGATCAGCAAATGACTGAGAACTTTCTTGACTTCTCATTTTAATTTGAGTTTCTGTTGCTGGTACAAATGATTGACTATTACAAAAGGTCTCCTGTCTTGGCGATTCAGACGCAGTGTCACTCTGCCTTACAGCTGCCATTTAAAAAAAATCACCTTTTAAATTTTACCGCATCCAAAATTCGCACACGACGATGTGTATACCACCGGAGCTGCACTGGAAATGACATAAATGTGTGAAAACATCGCCATACACATGAAACACGTTTTAAAACCGCAACAGAAAATCAAAACGTTTGGATTTTCTTGAAACATGTTTTAAAACCAAAAAATCGGTGTTAAAACCTAGCCATACACGTAAAACATTGTTTGGAACTGCAACATATTTTAAAACTTGTTTCATGTGTATTGCATACAAATTATTTGACAAAGAAAAACAACAAAAACTAATTTTATTGAGAGACACGACCTACGTCATCAAAAAAGAGAACCTATTCACTCGACGTAATCTTTATTATTTCATTCATGGGTGCTATGCATCGATATGGTATACGAATGGCTCAAAAATGCATTTTGATATAAAATCTCTAAACCGCTTGATGGATGTCCTAGTGATTTACAGGTTTTACTTAACACCATCGAAACATGCGTCTATATAAACTTAACTTCGGCCTAAAAGGTGCCTTTATCAGTTTACTGATGGATAGTCAAGTGGCTCAAAATTCATTGGGTACTACTTGAAAGCTTGTCACAGCATAGTCCACCTAGCATGAAACAGGTAAAGGGAGGGTAATGAAATTGCTGAGAAGGAGGATTTCAGATTCATCAATCAAAACGATTTGTATGCTCGGGCAGTTAAAGAGAGTTAACGTTCCTATATTTTCAATAACAGCATTAAATACCCCAGGGATGATTTCTTAAATTTTAAACAAAATATAATATTGCTATCGTTGTCTTTTTTATGAACAGTTTTCAAATCGAAAACCAAAGTGAAGACAAACATTGTCGCAAAGGAACCTTTGTTAAATCGTTAAATGGAAATAAATTCATTAAATCTTTTTAGTGTATACACAATTTTTATTTGTATGTCTGTGAATTTAACATGTTATTTCGATGCCATCATAGCTACAATATCTTCATAATTGACCTTACCATCATCATTGACAACAACATCTTGGATCATGTCGTCTACCTCGTGATCATTTAGAATTTCACCAATATTTGTCAAAACATGACGAATTTCGCTAACCGAAATTAATCCACTACCATCTTTATCGAATAGTTTGAATGCTTCTCTAATATCGTCTTCGTTATCGTCGTCCTTTATTTTACCCGACATCATTGTTAAAAAATCCGAGAAAAGTATCTTGCCATTACCTTCAGAACTGAATTCATTTACCATTTCCAAAAGCTCATCATTTGAGGGACATTGTCCTATAGATTCCATAATTGTTCCCAATTCTTTTGCCGTGATAAAGCCTTGACTTTCTTTGTCAAATAGATTGAATGCATCCTTGAATTCAGCTATTTGTTCTTCTGTTAGTTCTTCGACCATGGTATACACAAATTTATTAAGAACAAATAAATCCTTTCACGGTGACAAAAGTTTGTTTTGACCTCCAGACAAATACTGATTTTATTTGAAGCTTGGAGTAATTTTTTTGTCAAGTTTTGGGGTATTTTTTTTTTTTTTTTGAAAAATGTTTCAAAGTATTTTTGATTTTTATTTTTAAAGAAAGAAGAAACATGCCACATGGTCACATGAAGCAGGCTTTACACAAATGCTGTGCCAAACATTTAGTTCTATATATTACCTTAAAAAGTTTTCTCGATTTGAGGCCTAGTTTCCACTTTCCTTTTATTATTTAACGCACTTTGGCAGGCTTTTAGCTAACATTTTACCTGTTATTTGAGGTATTAAAATGTCGTTTTATTAAGTTGATATTTTAATTTACTTTTTGCTGTAGAATTGTCGATTCCTGTAACAACATGGTTATCGGATGGAAGTATGCAGTCGAGACTATAGGTTCATGCATACATTTAAAGTTAAAGATAGCTGTACTCCAATTTTTTAGATTAGAAAAAAAACCATGCTGTGGTCCGACCCCTGAGGACCACTTGGCCTTGTTTATTGTCATTTGTATTTTGGCAGAAGCCTTGTGATTCCGATGCCAAACCGTGACTAGCCTATTCGTGGTTTGCTATTGGATTCTAAATGAATCGTGTAGTACTGTAGTAAAGATGATTGAAAATTAGACTCTGAAACTGATGCTAGTATCTTTTGGTCTCTTGAAATTACTACGTTACACATGTATAAACCGTCTTAATAATTTGTTGATCAATTTTTAAGGTATTGATCAAGCTTGTTATTGGCTATACTAGAATTAAAACAAAAATTAAAGATAACAAGACCAATAAATACCAGTAAGACCTACCTGCACACGATTGTGCCCCTTTTGGGGGGTTGAAGAAGGATATTTAATATATAGCCATGTGAGGTACGACCCACCTGCACACCAAGTTTTAAATTTCTAATTGTACTGGAAGTCCGAGTTCTTTTTCGTGCCACGACGTGCCTATTTCCATTTGAGGAACTTCTAGTAGACCTAGGAGTTTAAAATTTGGTACGTAGGTAGACCTTGAAATTATCCAAGGAAAAATTACTAATAGTTCCAAATTTATAACTGTAAATTGATCAAATTACCAATATATCAGATTAAGGATTTTAGTTTTACCCCGTTTTAGGGGAATTAGAGGGGAATATTTTAGGATGTCACGATTTTTTGGATGTGAGGTATTGAATTATTTCATTTGGATGATTTTGATGAATAATAATAATTTTTTTTTCTGCTCTCTTTCATTGAAGAAGTACAATACAACAAATTTTCATATTTCTTGTAATGAGTAATTAACTTTGTACACTGGTGTATATGGTGAATATCTCGGTTAAGTTCAAAGATGTGCGTAATTGGTTGAGAGGAGGCGCATAGAACATTTTTATGTTTCTTTTTTTACTAGTATGACAATGGCAATAATCATGAGTTTTGCTAAAAAAATTTGCCGCCATTTTGAATCCGTTATCTTGAAATTCTTTAAAATTGCTCCGATTTCATTCGAATTGAAAATGTAAACTCGTTCAAAAGTAATAACTATAAATCCGGTTTTGGATCCGCCATTTTGGAGTACTTTAATATTATTAAAAAAATTGCATACACATGAAATCCACCTATCTCTTGCGAGTAGTACCGGAAGGTCCTTTTTTGATTTAAATTTTTGCTCCGCTTACTTTTTTCTCCACTGTTTGACTTGAAATGAATCACTAAAGTATTTTATTATGAACTCAGATGTGCCACAAAATAAAAAAATGTTCTTCTGATACACCTGAAGAAACCATTTAAAATCTAGTTCGTTTACTTTGATTCACCACTGTTTTGTTCGGATTAGTTTTTGGACACCCTGTTATTAGGTTTCTCATGGAAATTTGAATATTTTTAAAGTAAAATATTATGTTTATCCCTTGTGGTGAGAAAGTATTATTTCAGTAGAAGATTGTAAAACACCCTGTAAAGCATTATTCTCAAAATTCACTTGGGAATTACCTTTAAAGAGAAAAAAAAAGTTGTCAAGATATCTTCATTCGTTAAAGAGTTATGATTTTTGCAACCAAAAAAGTCAAAATGAGCTACTGTGCGTCGGCAATAAAACTATAGGCCTTTTCTATTAGTGTGAAGAACATGCATTTTTTTTTTTTTTTTTTCCCGGGGTAGGTGAAAATCTTGCATAGACACTATGAGGACAGACGTGTGCTCATAGTAGTGTGAGATTCTTACTCACTAAAAAACACCTCCCTTCGATGTAAATTTGTTAGTTATTGCAACTAAGTAAGGACTTATCTAGCAATTTTTTTATCACGATATAGAGACGTTTGGCAGGTGTCTTTCCAATGAGAGTTCCTGCTTGTTCCGCTATTAAGGCGCGGTTAATTTTTATCGTGCTAAGTCCAAGGGTTTGGTCCTTTGTAAACGGCGCAATACATTTCTTTCGTCCAGAAGTTGTAGGACTGTATAATTAACGTGTTCGTTTAGTCGATTTTTGTGCTTTCGCGCGAAGTTTTTAGTTTCATCTTTGACAGTAGGAATTCCAAGATCTCTGTGTATATCATCATTTCTTATGTACCACGGTGCGTGGACAATTTCTCGTAGCACTTTATTTTCAAAAGTTTGTAAAATGTTTGCATTTGTTTGTTTGGTACAACCCCAGAGTTGTATACCATATGTCCATACCGGCTTTAGCACTTGCTTGTATAAAAGCAGCTTGTTCTCCGTAGTAAGCTTGGAATGTTTCCCAAGTAACCAATACATTTCTCTGTATTTTGTTTCTAGTTCTTTACGTTTCTTTTTCACGTGCGACTTCCATTTTAGTTTTGCGTCAAGTGTCATTCCGAGGTATTTAGCCTCGTTGGCAAAGGGAATACGCACCGAGTTTATGAAGACAGGCAAGCTGTTCGTTTTCTTGTATGTGAAGTTTACATGAACAGATTTGTTCTCGTTATGGGCGATCCGCCATGTCTTTGTCCATTCGTTAACACTATTCAAAGCGTTTTGTAGTTTGACTGTTGTTTCTTCAGTCGTTTTGCCTACTGCTAAAATAGCCGTGTAATCGGCAAACGTAGCAAGGACGGTGTCTTCTTCTTGAGGTATATCACGGGTATACAGGAGATACAGAAGCGGGCCAAGGACGCTTCCTTGGGGTACGCCGGCTGAAATTTCTTTGAATTGCGAGAATTCGTTTCCGTGCCTGACACGGAAGAGTCTACTCCCGAGATATGTTGTCAGTATGTTATACAGGCCTGCAGGCAGGACCTGACGTAGTTTGAGCTTTAGGCCTTCATGCCATACCTTATCGAAGGCTTGCGAAACATCAAGGAATACGCTTGAGCAGATCTTTTTTCTTCAAGAGCTTTTTCTATTACATCCGTGATTCTGTGCACCTGGTCAATAGTTGAGTGCTTCGTTCTCAACTGGTGATCAGGGATAAGATTTTGTTCCTCGATGATCGGCTGTAAGCGCTTGAGTAATATTCTCTCAAAGATTTTAGATATGATTGGGAGCAGCGAAATGGGTCTATAAGACTTCTTGTCACTCGGCGGTTTTCCTGGTTTCAGAATCATTATTACTTCCGCGATTTTCCATTGGCTCGGGACGTATTTTAATCTTAGCGCAGCATTTATAATGTAAAGAAGCTTGATTAAAGCTTTTCTAGGCAACATTTTTATGACTTCTCCGGTTATTAGGTCGTAACCAGGAGCTTTCTTTGGTTTTAGTTTCTTTATTTCTTGTTTGAGTTCCGCTAGCGTTGCACATGTTATTGTGTAAGTGTCAGGTGCTATCTTGCGTTGGACATTTTGAATAAGTGCTCGACCATCGAACGGCTTAAATGTTTCTTCCAAATGGGCAGCGAAAATGTCCGCTTTTTCTTTGTCCCCCTTTGCCCATTCGTCATCACTTTTCTTGATAGGCGGCGAAGGGATTTTTGGTCTTTTGGTGCCTTTTACAACTTTCCAAAGCGAATAGTTAGATTCTTTTTCCGCTGTTAAGCTTTCGAGGTAAGTACCTATTGCATGGTTCTTAAGATTGCTTATTGTCTGTTTCAGCAAGTTACACAGGTGATTTAAGTGCGTTTTATGCTGTGGAGCACGACTTTGTTGCCATTTCTTACGCGCTTTTCTTTTTTCCTTTATCATTTCTTGTATTTCCGGTGGATATTTTAGGCCGCAGTTTGTGGGCTTTTTTCTTTCGTGAGGAGTATTATTCCACCCGGCGCACTGTACGATTTCAACGAGTCGATCAACTTCGTCTTCAAGTTCATAGGGCGTCCTGAGTGGTACTCTTAGTTCAATGTTGTCTTCGATTTCTTTCCTGAAGCCTTCGCAATTAGTTTTTCTACTAGTTAGTCTCGCTTGTTCTTCTTTTTCATTAAGGGTTCTGCTCACCGTCAGAATGACTGGAGAATGGTCAGACGAAAGGTCGAAACTTTCGTCAACCTTTACGAAATTGGCAGGTATTCCTTTTGAAATGAAGAAGTCGATTAGATCGGGTATTTCTGTGGTATCAGCTGGCCAATATGTCGGTTTTCCCGTCGAATGAAAGTCACAGCTGTGATCCATACCCGCTTCATAAAGCGCTCTAGCTTTTTGTGAGATGCATCTTGAACCCCAGAATGTGTGCTTCGCGTTAAAATCGCCACCAATAATAAAATTCGGTCTAGGCGAGTTAAATACATCTGTGAAATCACTTTTTTCAAGCGTGCATCGCGGTGGACAGTAGACAGATGAGATATTAAAGAAATGTTGTCTACTTTTTACACGTACCGTGCTTACTACCTTCTAGTTCTATTTTAAGGTCTTCAGAGTGTGCGATGGAGTCTTTTATGTACAAGGAAGATCCGCCTCTCGCTTTTTCTGATGCGTGACAAGCGTGATAGTCTCTGTAGCCTTTTATTTTTGCATTCGATTTCTTCTTCAGATGGGTTTCTGAGATTAAGCAGATGTCAATACCTTCCTTTCGTATGAACATTTCCAACTCGTCAAGTTTTTGTAAAAGTCCGTTTGCATTCCATGTTAGTATTTTCATACGTTTCATATTCATGTTCTCGTTGGGGTGCGCGTTTTTCTGCAATTATTTTCGATCTTGACTAACCTCTTAAAAATAAGCTTATTTATTTTACTTTGTTCCTCAAGTTTTGTGAGGATAACCGAAAAAACGTGAGATACAGGGTCCGCAGAACTTTCGGTTCTTCCATTTTCTGACGCCGCGGCTTGGGCGTATGTTTGCGGGCTTGTTGTCTGGCGTCCAGAGCCCGCTGGTTGTTCTTTTGTCACTTTTTTCTTAATAGTTTTGTTACCAGAGACCGATGGCGTTTCTATTGCAACTTTGTCTTTAGCCCTCCTAGGCTTTGCTGTACTTCTCGGTTTCGAGTGCTGGTTTTGAGGCTTTAAGAATTTGTCACGCCTTTTTTGTAGTTCCTTGGCTACTTCACAGCCTCGATAGTTAACCGGATGTTTTGCTTTGCAGTTGCTTCACGTTGCAGAGGTTTGTTTACTTACTCCACAGTCTTTGGAGAGGTGGTTTCCGGCGCATTTTACACATAGCGGCTGTTTCTGACAATACGTCTGGGTATGATTGAATCCTTGGCAGCGTTTGCACTGTGGGATTATTCTTGTATTCTTACGCATAGGTTCAATTTTAACTACGATATTAAGAATCGTCTTTATTTCGTAGATTTTTTCCAATTTTTCGGTTTTATCGAAGGTTAAGATAAAAAGAGGAAGGCCGCGCTTGACCGCAGTTTCCTCACCTTTCGACTGTTTCTTCTCTCGTTTAACGATATTGGTAGCATCAACTATTTTAAAGTCTCTACTTCTAAGGTCACTGACTACATCGTCTTTTGAGCACGAGGCATGAAGTCCTCTAGCTACGACACGTATCGGCCTTTCCGACTTGTTCTCATAAGTGTACCATTGGATTTTCTCGGTATTTAACTTATGGGATAATAGGCGGTAGTTGTCAGCGTCTTTGACGCTGACTTTCCACGTATTGTTATTGCGTGATGTTACAATATAATCGGATTGTAACAATGTCTTTATGGTTTGCAGTTGACTGTAGTCCGCAATCCCGATTACATAAATTGGGGGTGGTGGCCGTTGCCTAGTGCTTCGGTTTTCCTCGGAACTAACGTTTGTCACGTTTTTCCTTTCTTCTTGTCCGGCTTGTTTTCCGTTGCTTCTTTTCGTGTTACGATTTCGGGTGAAGAACCAGCTTTCCGTTTCTTGCCTGGTCGTTTCTGTAGAATCCAGTCAGTTTCGCGATTTAATTCTTCTTCGTCCGTTTCGTAGATAGCTTTCCCAGTACAGTTTGAGCTCGAGGAAGCCTCACTACTAGGTTTCGACGTATCCCTTAAATCTTTTCGATTATCTTTGTTTTTTAGTTCATTTAGCTCTTTTTTAAGTTCCTCGCAGAGCATTTCCATCTTAGTAAGCCTGGCACGGAGTTCTATGTTTTCCTCCCTCAGGCTTTTTGTTTTCGCTGAAGTCCGTTGTTCGTGCGCCGACACTTTCGGTGTCGTGGGACTTCTGGTTCCGCACGTAGTTGTTTGAGATCGCGGTGGTGGTGATCTCGATACCCTTGAGCTTTTGCCGAAGGGGTTACATAATCGCAATAAATGGCTCTCCCCAGAATCCAAAGAGCCGACCTCCGTAGAGGGTGGATTTTCCAGTGTACCTGGTCTGCCACCTGGGGTAATAATATCGTTTGTTTTGTTCATTGCATATTGTGTATACGCTATACGTTCGGTATACGGAGGGTGGATTCTAGTCGCCTTTTACGACAGGCATGCCTACCTCCGGTATATTCTAGCCCCTACCCGAAGGGCAACCTGAATGGTTGCGAGAAACTAGATCTTGGGTCCCTACATTTTGTTAAGATTGACACTCACCGCTGATTCTTGGATTCTTTTAAACTAAACAGAAAATTGTTTTTCACCACATTATCTAGCATGTACAAACCAGAAAATATCAGGCAAACTTGAGCTCCCACAATTAGCAGTCGTCATGCGCCGTAAATTATTTTCACTCAAATCTAAAATGCGCCCATGAATATGTGACAAAAAATACATGTTTCGCTTTTTGTTACGGTCTGGTTTCTTAACAAACGAAGTTACACTACCGTGGCTAAAGAGGTTTCATTTTGAAATTGTATATGCTAATAACGCATTCACCTTCAGGGTCATTGCAACAATTAGAATTAGCGCAGTAAGATGCAACCGCGTGTTTTCGGCGTTATAAGTAGGTGGTCCCGTTGCGAAGTTATCCGTCAATAATGTTCACTTTAAATCTGTTACATATTCGTTTCTAAGAACGTAAAAAGAAGAAGAGGCAGAAGGCCCCACAGATCCTTATTCACAATAGGTACCTTCCGATTCAGTCTACTTTTGGATATTAGCCTATGGCATCACATAAAAATTAGGAATTAGTTTAAAATAAACATGAAACAGTAACAGCATAAATGTACCTATGATGCATGAACCGATTAAATTTAATGGTTTTTTTTTTTTCAAATATCCATCTGAATAATGAGTCCCTGTAAACATTTGTCACGAAGCCACGTACATACTTTGCATTGAAAAGTGCATTCAGTTTGGAATGAATAGCGAGTCACGTATTTAGCCACAATTAATCTAGTTTGCCTTTAGATATTCGAATTTGAATTGGAGATTAATTTTTTCTTAGTAATGTTTGTTATGATGATAAGAAATTTAAAGCAAATTCGTGTCACATCTTTTAAAAAATTAGAAAAAGATAATGAAAGGTAGTTATTATATTGTTTTTGAAGACATACATACGTATCTATAGGACCTCTGTCAGCAGTATATGTAAGAATCTTACATGAACGGGTTATTTTTGGGTATTGCCCTTCAGGTTGGGGTTTTTTGCCTCAAAAAAAATTAAGTAAATTACAAAGCAAGTGCACGCTGTCAACTCAGAAACAGAACCCTGGGCAAATTTTTCTCGACCATATCCAGGAGCTGTCAGTTGGATCACCGTCTAAAATACTCAAATTCGCCAGAACGTCCGGATGGCTAGAAAAAAGACTATAATACCACGGTAGGAAACAAAACCATGGGTACCTATCACAATGGTTCCACATGGACCTAAGTTTGATGAGGATGTAACCATTCTCATCAGTCCGTTAACCTAACCTAACCTAACTGCACGCTTCTGATACGGATGAATTAAGTTTAGATGACCACTGCAAATGAAATGGACAGCGATGACGAATATGTAAGTTAAATGTTCGGACACTGAACAGATCGCACTTGAGTGCCTAAACCCTCTACTTAGTCAATTGGACCCCTACGACGTTGCAGATATGCCCAGTCATTTCTCAAGGTGTCTAGATCTACCAGAATTAAGCGCAACAGACCAGTGACAACAAATATTTTACCCGATTATCGCCACGTAATCCCTGATTTGATGATGAGTGCAAGCAAGTACGTGCTAGGACAATAGTTATATGAATGGGTGCTGTATAAACGGACGAGAACTGCAAGAAAACACTACGAACAGAAGAGAATCGATGAATGCCGATTTCTCCGAATTAAAAAGAAATGTCATTAGAAGGGTTTCATAGTAGTAGTTACTGCAAGGATGGGGTTCGAAATGAACTGCAGATACTAAGCACCGAAACTTTAGTAGAGAGAGAGAAAGATAGTTGGCAGTGACTGCCATCACACAAAAGTTTGGTTTCTTTTCACCTGTGGACAACGCTATTAGCGCTGAAGCACTGTTTTGTAACTCACACTCACACTAATTGGATTCTGCCATCTGAACAAACACCTACACCGCATGAACCTTGTAACAGATTCAAGCTGTAGACTCTGCCTTGAGAGTGAAGGGACCCCCCTACACATAATAACGGAATGCCCAGCTCTCTTCCAACTTAGAATAAAAATTCTTCAACGAAGTTATCCCTACGGCACAACTCGCTGCCATCCACCTAGAGAAGTTCCTTAACTTCCTGATATCGTCTGAGGTGAAACAATTAATTTAAGAACACTAGGGCAGGCACAATAGGATTCGCTAGAAACCGCAGTGCCCAGGGCTGTGAACAACCCTCCCGATATCATAATAATAATAATAATAACTCACATGAACGTGATGCTTAATTTTACCGCATGAGCATGAGTCCCTATCACCCACTGGCCTGATTAAAATGTCTAAGCTCGGTTGGAGGAGGATGTGGCAAAGTTATTCAAGTGGTTTTACCTTATATTGGTCTTGTCTTGTTAAAATGTAGATTTGTGTCCAATAATTCGATCCCTCCCGGATTGTCAGCAACTTAGCTTGGAAGATGTTGAATGAGTCCGGAAGTTGATATTTTTTTGATTTATTCAGCCCTTGTGAGGCAGTTTACAGTCGGTTTGATATTTTGTTTTTAAAAGAAAACAGCATTTGTTCAGATTTGTCTACATTAACACTAAGTTCCACGTGGACTTGCAGCCCACTCGTGTTTACCTCATCCAAGGCTTTTTCAATGATTATCACTTTTTACGGACAGGAACTATCTTGACACTAGGATAGACACAAGTTTATCCCTTGTAAAGATGGTAGAGCAATTCAATATTCAGCTATGGTGCGTACCCTGGCACAGAGACTTAATAGGAAATTGTAAGGCTGGAATATAACCACCAAGCGCGGTAGTTCAATGGAAATTTAACCAGAAATGCAAAGTCTATGTTCGTATGTCCCTTACTATATACAAACTTCAGATAAAGCTCGAAGAAATCACAGGGGGAGATTAAGATGACCCAATCGTACAACGGGAATGACTATCAAGCAGATTTGGCCCAAACCGGATCTGAAACGCTCTTAGGGATTGGTCTCACAACAAGAATAGGTGTCGTAACCAAATACTGCCTTATTGGCAAAAATGCTAGGTCTCTTCTTAAATGATTTCTGTAGGAGCTCTATAAACGAAAAGGAAGTGGAGAGTATGCTCTACCTGCTATGCACGTATCCTGCATTCTCTCCCAAAGGGCATATCCTCCGCAATCTGGCACAAATAAATGTCAATTGTCTTCTTCATTCGAGGCTTCAAGTGGTTTGACGAGTAGTTTGGTGATTTCCCCACTAGATTAAGGTATTAAAATGGAGTTTGCTTAGTCTAAGCACGCTGGGGCAAGCTTACTGCCACTATAAAATAAGATAGCACAGGATAGCTACATCATTCGCGTACACAAGCCTCGACAGGACTACTAGAGGGGAATAACATCGTTTTTGGTGTTCCTCTACTGACGAGTTTGGTGAGCAGACTTTTGCTTATTTAACGTGGAAGTAAATAGGTAATTCATTGACTGATGCACTTCCCTAGACCCACTTTGATGAGAGTTTGATAGATACATTCAATACCGGCATGTGGTCAGGTATGCATATAAGGATTTGGAAAATAAAGATTCCTTAGGACTGTGCAGCGTACAAAGAGACAAACCGTTGCACCCAATTAAAATTGAATTTCTTAATTTAAAATTCTCTCATAGATTCGTTAAACTATTTGCAGATTTTTTTTTATTTTTAATCGTTTGTAAAGCGTTTACGAGAATTCTAATTGAGTAATCAGATTTCCATTGTAACAGCAAGTATGCGTGACTGTGATACTAATCGACAAATCTAATAGAACCTCACACTTCTATGGCGGGGAGTTCTTACAATGCTCCACTGAGCATAACATCACTCAAATTATGTTGCCTCTGAAATGCTGAGCAGGTAGTAATTGTGTTAAAAGGGAACACACTAGATAAACTGTCTTTCGTTATTTGAAGTCTTTCATTTAAGGTGTAATTAAACGTTCAACTCCAGTAATTCTTGACATTTAAAAGAAGGAAGCAATGAAGGATGTCAAATGAACAAAGAGAAATAGACACTTTTCACCTTGGTCGATAGAACGTTATTTATTCTCCATCTCTCATGTATTCACATATCCAATCCTAATCAATATATGCATACTTCATCCATTCACCACAACAAACCACATTTTTAGAAAGTGCAAACAGTTTACAGTAAGTAATACAACGACAACGAGTCGACTAAGGTTTGCACTTCTCCAGACATTAGTTGAAATGAGATGACGACTATACACAAGTCTTATTCGCTAATAACTTCTCGCGAAAGAATTTCCAAGTCGCATCCGGTTTTTGTTCGACTCAAGATAAAAAAAATATCAATAACAATTATGGGTTTCACTTGACCCATTTCCAGCAGCCGATGGTTACCTGGCAAGACGGGAAATGTGTGTTGAAAAGTTCAAAAAACATAATCCCATGGCACATTTCACAACGGGTCCCACTGAAGATTGTCAACTTTCGGAGACGGAGAAAATTATTAATACTACCGGTTTCTATTATTTAATCTGTATCTTCGTTTGGAGATAGTCATTTTATCTTAGTCATCGAAAAAAAAAGCATTTATGCATTCTTATGCATTTTAAACATAACAAATTACGTCGGCGGAAAAATATCCAATGAACTTGACTTAGTTTTTTGTTGACTTGGTTATTTCCATGACAATAATTAAATGAACTGTCTGAGGGTCATGACGAAGTCCGAAATGTGGTCTTAGAAGTTGGGAGATGGTTATTGTTAGGTGTGTTGGGATGACCTAATTTAAAAGAGATGAATTGGTATTTTTTCTTTTTTAAAGTGGAACACAAGGAAACTTTAGAAGAAGAGAAGATGGATAGTCAATTAGAACAAAGCAAACTGTTTATGTTTATTAATTTATTACTATTAACCTCAATACTGGCTATAAAGCACTTACATCTTAAAACCTTAAAGAAGCGATTAGTGAAATATCCTGCATTGACATTGGTCCTGTATGCAATATGTAACATCAGCATGAAAGCATACAACGATCAGAGTATTTCCATGATATGTTTGTGTCTACTGGGAAAAAAGAAAAAGTATTTACCTCATGGAAAAAATCTCACCTAACTTGTTTTTCAACGGGAGATAGTAATCAATGTTGTCGAAGTGCAAGAGATAAAGTTAAAAATCCAATGGAATGAGTCAGAGAACCAGGTTTACAGTTCTGGGTATATTTGGCACCGAATGATGTGTCTTCCATTTACATACATACCTATGTACATATAGTTCATATTCGTGAATCAGTTTGACAGAGTTTTTCATTGGGCATGGCTTGTATGTACCTATACATCTTTCAGGGGTCGGATTCTGCATGTGTGGATTTTCCTGTGTGCACAAAAATATGTGTCTGGACGACATAATCCTCTAAGCTAAAGACAGACTATATTAGTGCATACATATATACACATGTACATAAGAGAACCTTAGGATCAAGCTTGTGGATGAATGGTTGACTTTTGTTGAGAAAATGAGTCCTAAGTCGAAGTGTTTTTACCTACCTCGAGCTTTAGTTAAGTGAGCAATGCCCAGTAAGGATGTCTATTAGGAGCTTAACTTCACACTTGCTTAGTGTGAGATTTTTCTTTTATTGTTAATGAACTTTCTAAATGGTCGAAACCCTGTAGTTGAGCTCCAACTTAATGTGGCGGATGTGGGTCTGGCGAGTGCATCAGCACTCTTATTGTCTTTAATGCCCTTGTGTCTAGGAACCCAAATTCTCTGTCGGCGGGTTGGAACACCACACTGGAGCACTCAGATACAAAAACAGGTCTATTGTACTACCAGCAAGTTACTTATTTACTTCCTTAGGTGACGCTACAGTTCGGGATGTTCCTGGGCCTCAACCAACAAGCTTCTCCAGTTAGCCCGGTCCTTAGCTAATTACCTCCAGTTACCTACTCCAAATTGGTTGAGGTCCTCTTCTACTTGTGCGTGCCACGTTAGGCGAGGTCTTCCTCTACTGTGTTGTCCCTCCGGGTTGGATTTGAAGACTCTTCGGGCCGGAGCGTTGGTGTCTATTCTCTCTACATGTCCTAGCCTTCTTAAACGACCAATGCGTAGTTTTTTGACAAGGTCGATGTCGTTGTACAGCTCGTATAATTTGTTGTTGAACCTCCTCTTCCAAAACCCGTCAACGCACACGAGACCGAATATCTTACGAAGAGTTTTTCGCTCGAAGCGACCAAGGGTATCTTCACCCGCCTTTGATAAAGATCATGCTTTAGCATGATAGACCAGGACTGGGATGATTAAGGTCTTGTACAGGGCCTTATTACTTAATTGCCCTCTGAAACAGCAATTGGCAAAAGTAATTCTTCGTTTGATTCCTGATGAGATGTCGTTTTCAGAAGTGATAGCCTAGCCAAGGTAGACAAAGTCCCTTACTACCAGCCTACAACCCTTTTATTGTATTTTCCTTCGTCTTTCAAAGAAAATCGAAGAAGAGCTTCCAAAAATCTTCCATCTGATACGAGCAGGACAATCACATAGGAAATGTTCAACAGTGTCGTCGCCCTCTCCACTAGCGTCACAGATAGTGGTGTCACTTAAACCAAACACTTTGAGATGTTTGGCAAAGGAGAAGTGTCCCGTAATAACGCCGCGGACTTCTTACAGACGTCGGGAAGGATCTGTTTAGTCTGTCTGCTTCATGGAGAGTCATGTCAATTATAACTGTGATTGCTAGAAACGCAACCATCGATAGAAGCCTTAATCGAAGATACGGGTAAACTTAAAGTGGGTTTAGAACCGGAAAAGTTCTCCTTTGAACATTTCTTGGCAAGCTCATCGGAGAACTTATTTCCGGTAATCTCGCTGTGTCTAGGGACACAGGGACACGGTTTTTGGCCCATCAGTAATCCACACCTTTGTTTCATGCAACGCATTCAAGAATTAAAGAGCTGTGGATATAAAGTTCGTAATGCAAATAGCTAGATTTGAAAGAATCGGTTTCGTTTTTAGTGTCTTAAGATATCTACCCAGGTCTATCGATTTGAGGTTGCACGAAAGGCGCAGCTGACCTTTTAACTTTCGTATGCAAGAGAGATGAAGCTGATGTCATAAGATGTGATGCCAGTTCTTGCAAGCATTTGGAGACCGTTTGGTGTTTAAACTTGCTTCAGTTTATTCTGCCATACAAGGACTCTGCAGATTCTCGCAACCACTTATGTATGTTGTGCATGTCATATTTTTTGCACAAATAGAAGAGTCCTACATTTTTTAAGGCCAACTCTATACTCTCAGAAGTTTGCCTTTGTTGAAACCCACTATCTAAGGTTATTATTTAGAATTAGAATTCAGACCAGAGACCATTTTTAGCACCGCACCACCACTTTGAACAGTTGAAAAGTTATGATTTCCATTGAACGCTGCAGACAGACGCGTAAAACTGAAATCACGTTACACTTTTCAAAGCCCTTGTGCCTAAGCGCCCTAGTGTCTTATTTCGAATGTTGTTATTGCATAAATGATCCACTGACATTATTCAGCGATATCTTAAGAGTCTTGGTTTTGTAGTTCTTGGTTGCTGTAGTTTCAGTCTTCTCTCCGAGGGAGGTGCCTAGAATAAATGAGCCCCTGCTGTTGTCATTGCTTTATAATTCACAGTATTTCTTTTCAACTTCCTGATGTCAGTACGACCAATTCCTTAAGCCGTATGACCTCGTCACCAGAGCGAACCATTGCATAATGTATGCAATTAAAATACAATATTAATGTAAATTAAACTGTCATAATGTCAAAGCCAAAAGTCATTGGGAAATACGCCCAACCACATTATTCCCGTATAAGGCCGTAACATTTTCACAATCGCCAATTAAATTCTGCTCCAGTAACACCACCGACACGCGTTACATGCACGCAATGATCAACTGTCTTAATTACAATGCAAATTATTAAGCAAAAACAGTAAAAAAAAAAAAAAGACTCAGGCACCCAAGTGGTTTGGTAATATAAGAAAATTAACTGATTTCCAACACTTGGTTACTGTATAGGATTTCCTCCGTAACTAGTTTACTTTCGGTTTCCAAGTTACCCGCCGCACGAAAGATGTATTACTAACAGACTCCGCTCCGAATGCTATGTGGTATGCTCCGTCGTGGTTTCATAATACATTTTGTATGCCTTATTCGATGGTCTTAATACCCCATTTTTGAACACGGATTGAACACATAACCTAGCAACTCCAGCAAGTCACAGTTAAGCAAGCTTGAAAGTAAACAAAATCACATTCTTGAACGCGAATTGAATCGAATCATTCTTTCCACGTAACCACACACAGAAGACATTGACTTCTCTTAAAGTGGAGCCACTCTGTGAACCTAGTGTGCGCTAACAAATCACAAAAAACAAGCCCAACACAGAATAACAATGAGCTCTTGTACAGCTCCTCTTCCACGGAGGGTTACATCAGTTCCCACTGGACGTGGCAAATTAAGCCCATTTGTGGTGCTAAATTGAAATAACAAAAACGTAGAAAAAAAAAAATTACTTTACCATGGACTTGCTTCCGCAGAGAGTTGGAACTGTTGGAAGAATTCAAGGAAAACCATTGCAAGCTGCTGTTTGCCTTTCATTTGGGATAAGCTCGCAAGTTGTTGTGACGTTAACACCAAGGTATGCGGTACTACCACTCTGGTCTTATGGAAATGATGGAAAAAGTAACACGGCAAAAGATAGTTGTGCGCTGTTTCTGGGTTCAATGACTTTCACTTCGTTACATTACTTCGATGATTGCAGCCAGAGCCAGAGCCAGTGGTGTGAAGTTCTTGGATTGTTTTTCTCTTTTTCAAGTTTGACTTAGCATTTTGTGTGATGATGTAGGTACAAACTACATACTTGATTCGTTGAGACATCTGACTCGTTTGGACGTTTTCATTAGGAACAATTATGCGGTTATTATATGGAAAGAAAACAAGGTCACGCAGGTATATACTGAATGCCGCTACATAAAGGAACATTGAGTGAATTTTTATTAAAATAGTAACGAGACATGAACGACGGTCTATATAAATTGCAATCATTGGATGGACTTCTCAACTTTGTACGACTAGTTGGAAACTGTAACACGAGAGTCCGGGACGGAGCAACTAGAGGAGTTAAAACCGGAATTCCTAGTTGGAAATGGGAAACAACGGATGTGAAAATGAATAGGAATGGTAGGAATAGTTTATAAAGGGTTTTTCAGTAAGGAAATACAAATTTTGTATTTAAATAAAACACAGAATAATTGAGATATCGGGTGAAGTACACATGTTAAATTTGATTATGGAACTCGATCTCGTTCATATAACCACCGCGAGCACGTTTGCAGCGATCGAATTTTTGGAGCCAAACTTCCACCACCCTTCCACACATATCGGCCGGTACGTAAACAATTTTGTAATCGATATTATTCCTGAGGTCCTGTAACGTTGTTGGCTTGATTGGTTTATGCTAGCCAACGACTTAACGTAGCTCATGAAACGAAATCCAACGGCGTTAAACCGCCTAAGCGAGGTGGCTATTCGACCGGACCATTTCTCAAAATTACACGATTGCCGACGATGACCAGCTGTGTGGCATTTGGGACCATCTTGTTGGAACCACATTTCACTGATGTCAAGTTCATCCAATTTTTGCCAAAAATGGTCTTCCAACATGGCACGATAGCGAATGGCGATCATGGTCGTAACATGGCGATCATTTTCATCGACGATAAAATACGGTCCAATCACATCTCCGACATGAAATCCACACCACACGGTCACTTTTTGTGGATTCAGTGGAGTCTCTTAAAGCACATGTGGGTTTGTTGCTGTCCAGTAATGCATATTTTGCTTATTGACAAAGCCATTAAGCCAAAAATGAGCTTCTTCACTGAAATTGATTTTTCGATGAAATTTAGAATTTTCTTCAAACTTTTACCAGAGCCCAATCGGAGAAGTTTCGGGGGTTCAAATGATCAAGAGGCTTAGTTCTTGAGTCAATTTGATCTTGTAAGGGTGTAGGTCAAGATCTTTACGCAAAATTCCCAGCAATGTGGACTGAGTGATTTCCAATCCCTGTGAACGGCGTGATATCGATTGATTTGGTTCATTTTCAACTGAAGCACTTACGGCTGCGATATTTTCGATACTTAGGCCGGTGCGTTGGCTCACTGACACAGGAATATTCAATAGTGAATATGTCGACTCGATTTCATCCACTACAGCGGAAACTCGAGTAAGCGCTCTTAAAGTTTTGACCATCGACTTAGAATGTCGGCAGTAATTTTGAATAATTTTCAATCGTTGTTTATTCGTGAACTTTACCATGATAAAAATGTAAGACTTGACTGACGTTTTGTGATTAACACAAATTGTTATGTCCTTATTGAAAAACCCTTTAGAAATGCGCGTGTCGATTGGTCTGACTTTGATGAACGAACGAACTGAAGGTGAGCTACCCTTATGTTTCTCAGAGCTACTTCTTTGAAAGTGGTTAGCAGGTTTGGTGGATCTAAAGGTAGAAGAGATGAGCTTCTCTGATCATTTACTAATTGCTACGGTAACGCTGGTAACGATGTCTTAAATCGCAACATGTAACTGCTGTCGAAATTTAAACAGAAAGATAATAACTCACAGAGAAAGCTTAACAATCAGTGGGAAGACGCAAGAAGAAAGAACCATGGTATGATACAGAATGCAAAGCAGTCCGAAAATAATCGCTTGCATACTCGCATTTTTAAAGTCTCAAAGTTTCACACTTGTATCCTAGAGAACGATTCACTTATAACTGGGCACCGGACATTAGTGATCAGTATACTAGCCGAACAAAGAAATTTAATAGTTGCGTTTCGAATGACACCGAGCAAGGGGACGTCACCAACGCCATAGAGATATTAATTTGAGCACGCACATCAATTGTCAACTGCATTGCAAGCATTAAAAAATACCCTTGCCGATTATAACCACCATCAATAGGAGTTTTGGAATTAAAAGCTTTCGTCGTGAAATGCATCTACGATCTTCAAAGCGCGTATTGTTCTACTACTTCGAAGGCACATCCGACAAGGCTTTAGAACTTGTAATCGTCGAGAGGTTGAAAGTGTCATTAACCATGCGGGGGACAAATGATCACGCCAAAAAGCTCGGTCAACTTCAAGTGCAATCTCAAAAAAGTGATTCTTCCATGCGATACGGATGCCAAGACCACAAATTGAGAGGAAACACTCGATAGGTAGAGAGAACAAAAAGGCAATTATGGCTTTGGGAAAAAGTGAGCGCCAAGATGCGCCATAATCCACTGGATGTCCACGGTCATCCTTATGCCCATTCTTACAAATGGGTGTCTGGTCTGATCTGGTAGCTACCAAAGAAGGGGCAAATTTGAACCCACGTTAGTAGATCACTCAGTTCTGACCTCCGTAGAGGTACAAAAGCACGATAACCATGCTCAACAGACCAGTTTCCTCACAGGCTGCAATGCGACTTAGGAAGTATGTTCTTTCCGGCTCTCATCCAGAATGGCCTGGACTACATCATTCCATCTCTGGTACATTTATTTAAGACCAGCTTTAACCTAGGATACATTCCACTAGCTTGGCGGGAAGCTACCGTGGTGTTCATCTCTAAGCTAGGCAAAAAATTCTACCGCCCTATCAGTTTGACATCGTTTTTTTCTGAAAACAATGGAAAAACTGCTAGATATTCATATTAGAGGCACCCTTGAAGACAACACGCCGCTGCATCGCAACCAATATGCTTTTCGCTAGGGTCGATCCACTGCATCATCTGGTCACACAGATAGAGGCAAGCTTCTGTTCAAAGAAAATCACACTTTGATAGTGTACGCCCCCGTAGTATGCTGGACCAAAGTCAAGGAAAAATCCACCATCTTAAAGTTACAACGACTTCAAAGATTAGCATGTCTTGAGATCCCGAACTGTAAGTCTTGGGATATCGGAGATCCACTGCTGAACATAGAAGGACAAGTGTGATATACTGATGGTTCAAAGATGGACTCCGGTGTTAGTGCCGGTGACTATGGCCCTAACCACAAAATCTCAAAGGCGCTTGGAATGTGTCCTAGTGTCTTTCAGACTGAATTATATGCTAATGACACCTGAATCATCAACACCAACATCATTCTCGATTCCGGCATCAAGGAGCAACCATCAATATATTCACTGACAGTCAAGCAGCGCTCAAAGCACTGGGTTTCTATTACTGCTACTCAAAGGCCGTATAAGGCTGCTTCAATACTCTCCAGGACCTCACAAAGTGGAATAAAGTTAAGCTCTGGTGGGTACCAGGACACAGAAGCATTGAAGGCAACGAAATTGAAGACCAACTTGTCAGAAAAGGTTTTTCAGAAAGGTATATAGGTGCCGAACCCTTCTGCGGCATCCCTACTTCCGCGTTTAGAATGAGTCTGGACAGCTGGGAAAAACAAAATCTCCTTTCCTACTGGAGCAATATTCAAGGACTTAGACAGTCTAAAAGAGCCATCCGACCCCTGAACAAAACCACTAAGAATATTCTCTATCATAAAAGGGACGATATCAGAAGGCTTTCCGGCCTCCTCACCGGTCACTGCAGCGTCAGATATCACTTACGTAAATTAAATATAGTTCAGGAATCTGAATGCCGACTTTGCTTTAGAGGAAGACGAATCAGCGGAACACGTATGATAGTATGTGAGTGCGTGGCTGTACACAGAGTCAGAAAGCGCCTTCTCCACAAAGAATTCCTACTATCTTCGTCATGCCTCGACTGAATATATCTTCAACTTCATTAGGAAGATAGAGGATCTCCTTGTCTAACTGGCTCCAGGCACAATAGATCTTTCAGGTCGCAGTGCCATATGTGTCAGTCGCAGAGCCTTATATAATAATAGGAAGTCTGCTTTTAACCTAAGCTGCTTTTGATATGAATTTTACTTTCACCAAATTCTTGGCACAGTTCTGAATGTGGTTTAACCTCTGTTTCGTTTGGCTTCTTGGCGTCCGTCGTTAACCCATACATATGCATGTATAGATGGTATAGATTTGTTACATTCCAATTATGCAGAAGTGTTCTATTTCTAAAAGTCAAGAAATGCCACATTATCGAATATCAACCTGTCCAGCGTGGTCAAGGTGAACCGCTCTCACAATCGGCCATGAATAAAATCATTTAATGGTCAATGTATTGTTAAAATGGTAAATAATACTTTTCTCATGCTGATGACGTTAATTTTATTTACATACTTCTCTGCTATTGAACATAAATTAAGAAAAAAAATCTTAAAAATTGGATTAAATGGTCTAAATAAAATCAGAGTTCCCACCTTGTGCTTGAGAAGATTTGGATTTGGATTTGCTTGACTGCGGATTTGTGCAGTTTGAATTCATTGAATTTTGTTATTTTACAGTTTAGATCTGGTTTCGAGACAACCTTGCTGGCAATAAACTCGTCTCGTTTGTGTATACACACTAGTATCTGACGCTTTACCTTGTATTTGCATATCGTCAGCATAAAAGCAAAACTAGTTTGCAAAGTATTTCTTTGCCATTGGACAGCATTTCGGGTATCGGACATGGAGGTTATTTATGCTAAATAAAAACAAAATAAAGTTTTTTATAAATTATTTACATTCGAGTTAGGATTTGGTCATTGATCTTTCCCTGTTAGTGTGATGATTTGAAGGTAAAATATACACAAGAATAGACGCGTATTATGAGTTCCTACTACGACTCAACACTCATTGCTTTTTAACAATAAACAATCAAAATATACTCAAAACCCTTACTCGATTTTTGCGCTGAACTAGAGGAGGGTTTCAGTATTAATTTGTTCGTTTTCATTTGGAAACAACAAATGCAAAGACTAGCTTGTGAACTGTTCCAACCGCAGCATTAGAAACATTACTGAACCTCCCTCCTCTTCACCTTCTAATAAAGAAAGAAGCAACAGTGAATGCCTATATCCTCATCACAGAAGATGAATCTAAATCCAGACTCATTCATTTAATGTCTGAATGAAAGTAATAACAATAAATGAGCTACTCGGAATAACAATATCGGACAGATGTCTGCCTAAATATAAACAGTGCAATATCAAATAAGAACATTCACATTCTATCGGACAGCAAAGCTGCCCTCCAAGCAATCAACGCCTGCAAAATTAGCTCCGAACTTGTTTGGGACTGCCTCCAATTACTCATAGCATGAAAAGGCAGATGAACTAACCAGAAAAGGTTCTGCATCAACCTTTATAATACCAAGACCATTTCGCGGCCTCCCAACAAGCACAGCTAAAGGCTGTATAAACAATTGGTTAAAAGACAAAGCACAACATTACTGGACAGAAACGGAAGGTAACAGATAAGCTGAAGCTTTTATACCAAAATCTGCCCAAAAAAAGGACGAAACAACTTCTACAATTAACAAGAAGTCAGATTCGAATCGTCACAGGATTTCTAACCGGCCATTGTCGGGTTAAAAAACACCTCATGACTATGGGAATAGCACAAGACAACATATGTAGAATGTGCAACGAGGACGACGATTCAGCAGAACACATACTATGTCACTGTAACTGCCTCATAAGAACACGTCATCGTTTTCTAGGTAAATACTACCTCGTGACGGAAGATGTAACCACCAGCTCACCCAAAGACATCGCCCGGTTTAAACGCGCATCTGGCATCATGGAGGAGCTCTAATGAAGAGGATATCACAATAGACCCAGTTGCGGCCGCAGTAAGGTACTAAGGACCACCTCAAATCCTAAACTTATTTAATCTTATCGTTTGAAAACCTTCCTACACATGTGCAAACCTTCGGCAAAAATACGCGTTCATATCGAGTAGTGGTGCGTTATTCCGATTATGGGCATGCATGTATACTATTTTGAAAGCATAAAGCGTACCAGAGTTGTAAAAGAATTAAATCTTTTGGAAGAGTAATTCTTTTGAATTCAACTTGAAATGATTTGAAGTCTTTTTTGAAAAAAGAATGGGATTTAAAAAATCTTAAATCACCATTCTTTTGAAGTCAGTGATTAATGCATTCAATTTTTAGCATTCACTGAATTAAAGCAAATGATTGCATTCTTTTGAATTAGATTACTGAATTCACATAAAGTTAGTTGAATTCAGTAGTGAATTCACAAAAATCAATTGAATTCAGTGAATTCAACGGAAATAATTTGAATTCATTTGAGGGCAAGGTCTTCACTTAAAAATTATTTCCTTCTGCAGCCATTTAAATACCATTAGAGGTAAAAAAAATCGCAACCGAGATTTCCGTGAATCAAATGAATTCAAATTATTTCTGTTGAATTCACTGAATTCAATTGATTTTTTGTGAATTCACTACTGAATTCAACTGACTTTATGTGAATTCACTACTGAATTCAAATTATTTCTGTTGCATTCACTGAATTCAACTAATTTTATGTGAATTCACTACTGAATTCAAATTATTTCTGTTGAATTCACTGAATTCAACTAATTTTGCTACTGAATTCAACGAAATATTTGAATTCACTGCTGACTTCAACTCACTTTAAGTGAATTCAATTGAATTCAAAAATGATTTAAATTCAGAAATGCTAAAAATTGAATGCATGAATCACTGACTTCAAAAGAATGGTGATTTAAGATTTTTTAAATCCCATTCTTTTTTGAATTTGATTGCAGCAATCAAAAGTTTGAATTCTTTTTGTTGAATTCAATGAATGCATTCTCAAAAGAATGCATTCTTTTACAACTCTGAAGCGTACATATCGCATTAACTTACTAAAAATATTAATAGATTTGCTCGTCACCTGTAATTTGAGGAGATATAACCGTTGTACCGCCATATAATCATAAATACACTACTAAAACCTTCTTGGATCGCAACGCGTTGGGGTGTGCTGAGATGAAGTAGGGCTTTATGATACGCATTTTAAATAAAAACACAATGGAAACTCTGCGCATTTTTTGCGCTGAGCTAGAGGAGAGTTTCCAAATGTAAAATCATAAATATACAACTAAAATCTTCCTCGATGTCAACATAATTGGTGCGCTTAGTCGTGGTAGGAAGACGGGGAGGTATTGTGTAGTTGATACTATAATACTACCTCTAAAACGGAAATAGGCTCACTAACTTCTTACATTAACTGATTGCCGCACGATCAAAACAAGACACCTCGGCAGAGCTCTTTCAACTTTTTAAACCGATAAAATTGATTCACATTTTGTGCATTAATAACGCTTTTAGGGAGGGACAATGCAGAGCTAGGAACTATTTAGTCCCCAAAAATTTGAGGAACCAACATTTTAGCACCCAAGAGACCCTTTAAATGCCCATGTTCTTCGCGAAGTCCAGCGATTAGGTTGAGACTTACCAGGTCCTCGTCCTTAAAGATGAAGTTGTCTAAAGTTTTATTTCTGCTTTTGTTAAAAGCCGGCCAGTCACTGATAAAGTAAGCGCTTGGTTCGTCTTCCTCAATGTAGAAGTTTCTGAGTCCTATACTTTCAGATGTTAATTTAAGGGAGTCAATTTCTTTTGGAGACCGGTCAAAGTTCTCAAGTCACGTCTTATCAATTTTAACATAAGTCTTGTTCTATTTTTGCTGGTTAAAAAAATGTAAGGATTCGATGACACCATGCGTGGCCAAGGGCACAACCAGGTTGAGATAGTTGCATCGTGTCAGCTAATTTGACTAGCTTTCATAACTTGTTCCCAATGTCTGGAGGAACCTCTGGATGCATTACAACATTTTCAATAAATCAATTGGAATGTTGCAACTAGTATTCAGGGTTTCGGATAAAATTATTTAGACAGTGCTGACGATGCAGTAGATAAGAAGAAAAAGAATAATTAGAAGGAGTCTAGATTTATATCTTAAAATTAAAGATGATCCAGCAGCTTTTTGTAGATTGAAACAAACTCGAATGAGTCACTATTATGTGTTGGATTCTACCTCAAGAAATATGGCCTAAAGAAAGTATGAATCGAAATGTATTGTTTAATCTTGAATTCTGTAGATGATCGTTGGCCCTTAGATAAGTAGATCAAGATTGCGAGTGCGGAGGTTTAGTACTGTTATCCTAGACTAGGCAACATTTGTAAGTATTTTGCTTTACAAAAAAAAAAAAAAAGATTTCGACACAGATTCCGTGTCTCAGATATGGACGGATACTTGTTGACGCTTAAAGCTTCGTTTGACTCCTGCAAAGAGGGTCTTCAAAGAACTCAATATAGACATCTTGGGAGTCCCAAGTTGGGACTGAGCGAGACATGGTTGTTCGATGAGGGTAAGATCTAGAAAATTGCACGAGAGTCTGGTGCAGGCTTACTTATGGCATTGAATGGAAAACGTAGTGCTTGCAGTGACCGATATTCGACCGCCAGATTTATGCTGAGAGCAAGAAAGGTAACCACAATAATTCATTATCCAGCAGTGGATTCAGCGACTGAAGAAGAAAACGACGATTTCTACAGTCAATTATGTGCTACCTAACCTACAATTCAACACCGAATTGCGATATCGCTGTTATATTGAGGTATTTCAATGCCAAGATGATGAATTGGCAAGATCTCTTCACTTGAAATGGTAACGATTACGGCTTGGTGACAAGCATAGGTTTAGAATTTGTCTTTTGGATGTCTGAAACAAGCGAGGAGCCGATATCGGTAAGGAGCGAGATCACTATAGTTCGCTTTAGCGCCTTCGAAGAAGTTTACTATATTCGAAAGAGAGGAATGCTCCGATAGGTACTATCATGCACCAGTGCAAAGAAATAATCAGCAGCGCAGAAGAGCCCTGAAATACTGTGGAAACTATGTTTGTGTAAACAACCGAAGATGCGACAATAGAACCTTTTACAACTTAAGAGCTAATAGGCTGTTACAGCTTGCTATTATGTCTTCTGTCTTTTATTTCATAGGTATGTTTGTTTATATGTGCTCGATAGCACATTTAGAATATTAACAAAAGTTCCTTTCATACATGATACTTCTCAGGCGAGTAGAGGAAGGAGGTCATGCTCAAACTCTGGAAGAAAGTTGAAATTTCTCACAGTCATTCAAATTGCTTTGACAGAATAATTTAGAAGTCAAAGCGCGGTGGCCAACAAGGCTGTATTGTGTCTTCATTACATTTTTTGGTGGCAGGAATTTAATGAATTCTAACAACTTTACAACGAGTACAAAATTGTTGGTATCTTAAGAGTATTGCATTGATCGATGGCGACTCCGAATTGAGCGCATACAGCCGAATCGGTGGGGGGGGAATAATTTTTCATGAAAAATCGACTCAATCTGCCGTGCGGAATCGGCAATAAAAACTGTAGATCCATTACATTTGTGCGAAAAATATATCAAGCACAACAATGAGGGTTGAACGTTTTGTTAAAATTATACAAATTACTTGAAACAAAATCGGACAGAGTCAAGGATAGTCGTCAATGTGTCTTTATTAAATGGTGTCGGGCTATATTGGATATTTCCACGGAAACGGTGTTGGTGTTGAACTGGTAAAGAGTAGGGACAAAAAGGCACAAAATTAAACAAGCAGGATTCAAGTTAAGGTAGTATGTAAGACTACTTTCTGAAGTTGTACAGGAAATGTCTAAGAATAAAATTTTGCTAGACCCTGTCTTCTGTAAAAGCATGTCAGGAAACAAGAAAAAATTGCATTTGTTACGATGTGCCCATTATTGAGAATATTGCATTGATGGTTGAAAAAGAATAAAACACATAGGCAATTACTTTTACAGGAACTGTTAGAAAGGGTATCGTAAACTACACAATGAATACTACATTCATTCATTTCATTTTATTTGTCTTGTTTTGAGTGGTAGTGTTGACAATCTTCTCATACAATTTTAAGAGCTATAGAACCAAGTTCTTTACATCTATGATACTTATAGTATGTGTATAATGAACGCGCAGTTGAAATTGTTACATATTTAACAAATTAAGGGGAAAATATTACAAAACCCTTATGACTCTTATAACTAAACAATACTTAAACCTAATTAACAAAATTTAAAAATGCATTAACATTGATCGCAATGGACTTTAGAAATTAATTTAGGAGTTGCAAAATAAGTTCATTGTCGGAAAAGGAACATTTGTTTCTAAAATTAGACTGAAGATTATCTACTAGGGATGAGATAAGTTTGACCTTAGTCCTGTCATGTAACTGGGCAGTTGAGTAATGCCATGGTAAGTTTAGCATCATTTTTAAAATTTTGTTTTGGCGAATTTGAAGTTTTTGCTTATTAATATTAGCGCGGTCATACCAAACTGATGCACCATATGTAAGTATCGCTTGGAAGATTGTTTTGAAAATTATAAGTTTATTATCAGTACTGAGTTCAGAGCGCCTGTACATAAATTGAAATGTTTTGAAGGAACTAATTCGATTTCATACTTTACTGAAAGTCCTCCAGTCATCGCAATATACTAAATGCGACAATGCCTAGTACTTTATTTCACAATCGTGTCTTACGTAAACTTCGATGTGATAAGTTTAGTTACGGAAATTATGTATACTTATTAAATGACCTCTACAGCTTTGTATTGTTGCTTCAGTCTAAGAAATCCAATTTGTTTTGCCTTTTTTTTATAATTGGGGTTTCACCAATAACACGATTGCTGAAGTCTACAAGAGTAGACCCAATCCCACGACCTCGGAGGTCAAATTAAATAACAGTTTCATACAAAAACGTGTAAAATGATTTATCTATCTCAAACCATCAACAAGTCGAATGGTTTGCTTCATTACTTACACTCTTACTGAAATTTCATGTAAGTTGAGCTTAACAAAATTAGTCATTATCGCATACTCTTCCGTCTTCGAAAGGATGAGTAGCTTCATCCTTATGGTTTGCGTCGAATGCCCGCTCAAGAACAATTGCAATCCTCTGTTTACCGACAACTTTGTTCAGTGATATGACTTATTTTTGACGTAATGGGTTCTTAATAAGCAAAATTGTCACATCTGACAACACCAATCTTGAGGTGATTCAGCAGAGTTTAAAGAGAGTAACATCTTGACTATTGAAAAAAAGGTAGGCTAATCTGGACTGCCCTCTTTCTAAAGAGATTAAAAGTGTTTCTTCAACTAAAAAGGGACCAGCTCTCGAAATGAGGTTAGATAAGGTTTGTGGGCTGATGAAAATAATTAATTATCCTCATCACATGTGGTCCTTGAAGACCCACTCTGATACACATGGTGTGTTTCCCTATAGTTGTTTTAGTTACTTGGTGACAACTTTCCGAAACCATCAGATAGTTCGTCCAAGGAATTCGTCGAAGAAGAATTTGTTTAGGGTTTTCTTTTCTTATGTGACAAAGATTTGGGCAATGACAGAGAAAATGGGCTGTGTCCTCATGAACCTTCTCATGGCCGCATCCCCTCCATAAGTCATTATCGTTGAGATGAAGTTTCTTTCCATGCTATGCTTTCTTAGCATGCTATGGCCAGTAAGCATTCCTACCAGCATTGACAGCGTCCTTTTGTAGAAGCTTGCTGGTCCTTGATTTGTCATATTTTGGTCACAATCTTCTTGATATTTCACGGGTGGTTATTTGCTTCCATTAAGGATTTTTGGTCAATTTTGCAGATTGCAGCTTTAACCGTATTTTCTGCTTGCTCTTGATATAGGGTTGTGCCTTTTCTACCTAGGTAAGGATAGTTAAGAGTTCCAGGCTGCAGATGCAACCTTACTTATACCGGATAAGGTCCTTTGTGGACCACATGGACTTCATCTGTACTTCGCCAGGTATGCTACTCGCAGAACCAGCTGGAGATTGCTATGAAGCGCTGGAGGCAACCTATGGTTATGTCTACCAATTCACTCAGGTTTTGAAACAAGCTGGCTCCTAAGTATGCTCTTCTACGAGCTGAGAGGGCCGGACATGTACAAAGAAGGTGGAGAATCTTAATGGATGATTCTCCACCTTCTTTGTACATGTCCCCTATCTTCAAGAAAGGCGATCCTATGTCTTGTAAGAACTACCGAGGCATATCCCTGCTTAATGTAGCCTACAAGATCCTGTCCAGTGTACTATGTGAACGACTTAAGCCGTTTTGCACCACACTCATCGGCACCTATCAGTGTAGCTTCCAGCTCGGCAATCGACGATAGACCAAATCTTCAAGCTGCGGCAAATTCTGGAGAAGACCAACGAGTTCCAAATCAATACTCACCATCTTTTCATCGACATATGACAGCATTTATCGCCCGAACTATATAACGCCATGGCCGAATTCGAGATTCCGAGAAAAGTAATCCGGTTGTGTCGCGCCACGCTAGAGAACTCGAAATGCACCGTGTAGTTTGGGAACAGAACGTCCGAATTATTCCAAACATGCACCGGATTTCGGCATGGAGGAGAAGATGTAACCGCGAACTCAACGAGCTGTACAAAGATGTGGATGTAGTCCGGAAGGCAAAATTCCGTCGACTGCAATGGCTCGGCCACATCAAGCGAATCGACGAGAATGCTCCAGCTAAGAGGCAGCCATCACACAGCCACCTGGTTCACGAAGAAGAGGAAGATCGAACCTCCGGTTTAAAGATCGGGTGATCGCGGACGCCAGAAACCTTGGAACCAGCGTACCCGGGACCGTAAAGGATGGAAAAGGCATTAGTTTAGGCTCAGATTAGTAAGTAAATAATGTCATTAAATGAAAGAACAATTTGTTGTACATTATTTCAATTTAAAGTGCCACACTCTTTAAAAAAAACCCTTTTTGGTTTCAAATTTAACAAATTTTGTTTTCTCAAAAAGTCATTTCGACAACATTTTTTCAAGCATGCCCGCATCTAGATCTATGAATGAATGTGTCCTTTACTGTCAGAAAAGGAATGTACAAACTTATTTGTTAATTCCAACAAAACGTGCCAAACCAGATCTGCCATAAAAATATTCAGGCTAATATGTACACAGTACCTACTTGTACATGGTGCGAAATTCCAAGACTACCTTTTATTTTTTCATCTGCGTCATATTTGCTTTTCACTTCATCCAAATTTGTAAGTTCGTGACTTTGACATTAAAAAAAAAAAATTTGCTACAAAAAACAAACAAGTAGATCAACCGAATCTATCTCATTAGCACGTTCGTACAACGCCTAAGATATGCAAATAAGTGCTCATCAAAGTAACTTTAAACATGAGAGGGCGAGATAGAAGCAATAGTAAATAAATCTTCATATTTCAAACGTAAAACTTCACTTTTATTGATTGATGATGATGATAGCTAAAGAAGAAAATTCCATTAGAGATCAATGCAAACCTTTAAGTTGATAAACCGGACTGCCGACGGGTGTGTTCTCCGATAGACTAAACCGTGCCATATCGCCGGATCCAGGTACAAAATATGGTGGTTTATTCTGCAATTGACATTTTGCCGTTCTAAAAACCAGCGCTATCTGAAGAAGTGCAATTATCCAAAAGAAGTGGCCATACCGCCAAAGATGCGAATCACGAGATGATCGCATAGTGGCTTACTTTTTCTCAAAACTCTCAGAATTGGCACACCGGTGTTGCCAATCGTATCGAAATGTTGGAAAACAAATAAGACCGTCTCTGTGTATTTTTATTTATTTTTTATTAATTCCACTATACACTCGTAGTTGATTTAATCGAATAGCAGACCGAATGATCACCAACCTTGAATGTGGTGAATGTTGAGGTGCCCGATTATGCCGCGAGTACACGAATCACAATTATTTACAATTACTATTACTTTTTCCTTCTATTTTTTTTTTTTTTTAAATACTTTCAATAACTTTTGTGGTGCCTTTTGACACTTCACATTTTGGTTTCGAAATTTTGAGAAATCACTGATTCACGGAGATTAATTATGATTTTCTATTATTTTGCCACATTGGTCATAAATGCGAGAGTTTCACTCGACAGAAATTGCGGTATAAGCTCGGTACACTGTATCCGTTTTCGCAATTTTAATTTTTTTTATTTGAATATTTCTCTTCCTCGTCGACTTATATGTAAAAAAAAAAAATACAACCGTTTCACATTTAAACCAGAAAGTAAGTCAAACTTCAAATAAATGTATAACGCGACTATCCGTCGAGCAAGACCTCACTCCGACAAAGATCGATCTAAACTTAAACTACAACAGACGACTCGGCGATACCTGATCGAGAGTCACTCGAAAACCAGATGACTATACTGGTTTTTCTGAGTAGAAACAACATCTGAAAGATTCACGCCAAAGCCGATGTTCTGTCTCATTCGAGTGTTTGAAAATTTGCAATGCAGCTGCTACAGGTAGGTAAGATACCCAAGCAGATGATATTACTTAGAAATTATTTTACTCAGATCAGCATACAGTTGGTTGACAGAGTAAAATTAAAAAAACAAAAAAAAAAAATCTATCTGTATCTTTATATGCAACCGGCGAAGTTAGATTAGCTCTGCACTACTTGTTTCGCTCCGGTATGATATGGCTTGAAGCAAGAAAGAGAGATATACGTTTAGTCGGTGACTTAGGTAGGTGAACTTGTTTTGTTTAGAAAATGAATAAAAGAAAGACAAGAAACCCATATTATTCGACAAACACAAGAATATGAAGAGGAAACAGAAACGTGTTTTGACTTATTCACAGTGGGCTGCTTCTACCAGAAGTTCAGAGTATAATGTTAGGCGCAGTCAAATAATTCTTCTCCCCTATTTCAAAAATAGCACTTGTTTCAGCAAAAGTAGCTAGCTTTGGAAAATACCAGCAAATACCAGAATGAAAATCTGGGGTGGTTTCGAAACACGGTGAGGTCCTAATTTTGGGCAGCCACAGGGTCATAGGATTTGAAAAGCCAGGATTCGAACTGGAGCACAACGCATTGAGATCATACAGTTTTATGCCTTAAAGAATAAATCACCTTAGCTCCTCCGCATACATTGCACCGTCAGAAAGTAGGCACCGACTACGAAAGGCTCAAACAAGTTATATTTAAGTTCAAGAATGACAATAGTCACCGTTTTATAGATTTCTGCAAACCCAACAGTCTTGTCATAGTTGCACGAAGTTTGAGCTTAAACCCTGCGTAAAATACAGGTGGGTATCAACTAACAAATCGACTGGACATGAACGTATAAAACAGACAGGAAACCGCCATCTTATAGTAATCATTTGCACATGTTCTGCATTGGTTTGAAGATTACAAAAATAGCAGACATCACAGGTGTACAAGCGAGAGAATAGGGAAAGCCTCAGTGTATGAACATTTAAAAGACCAACTAAAACATTGGCTCATTGTCCTAAGCCATTTAGATTTTTACGAGTAAAAAATGTGTTTACCTCTGAAGACGAAGGTATTATTGGCAGATCCTAGAGAAGAAAAGATATACCACGTGGCTTATTCCTAGTGTCTAATTGGCGAATGAAATCCACTTAAAGCTAGCATCACAGATAGCCTAGTAGTAGGATGAGCTAGTGTTCCAATTGAAGAGTAAAACTAACTTCTACTACTTAGTCCATGGTTAAATTCTGACATTCAATCTTTGCTGGAATTTTTATCAATTTTTTTTTTTTTATAATTCACTAGCGCTAAAGGGGTTATGAATACCCTTAAGATGCTATTCACACAGCGCTAGTGTTGGTGTAGTGACTTTGAAACTCAGGTAGAATTAGGTTTCAGTCTTTTTCCTCCGAGGGTGGTGTCCAGAATGACTGGGGAGAATTATTGGTACTGTTGCCATTGCTTATAATTCACAGTATTTCTTTCGAATATCCCGATGTTATTAGTACAATCAACACTTTAAAGCCATATGACCACCCTACTGCCAGTAGGTTTGTTCGATGTCCGCCCTAGGGCGCCCTAGTGCGCACTGGTTTCGCACTTATGTGTTCGATGTCATCCAGTGCTACACTGAAAACGCACTTTTTATACTGCCCTGCGTTTGATGTTCACCATGGTTCTGCACTTAACTCACCCCAGGTATTTCTTCAGGGCAAGAAAAAAGTGCTGTCAGAAAATGTTCGTTAATTTTAAAAAATATTCGTGCATGGGGAAAATAAAAGAAGCGTTGTTCGTTGGCAAAAATGTTAACAAAAAAACATTCGTGCGTTGTGGAAAGGTAAAAAAGTTATTTCTTTATCTTTTTTAGTTGAAATATATCTTTTCTAGGCAACTTGAAAGCGAAAACTTTTTAATTTTTATTTTTGCTTATCGCGGCAATCTGTCAAAGGAACGTGTCATGGTAATCTGCGTTCGATGAAGCGGGGGTAGAAATTTTTTTTGACAGCCATGGAAATGCACTGACACTAGTCAGGGCGCCCTAGGGCTGGGAACATCGAACAAACCTAGTGTTATGCCTATGCAGTAGAGTTGACGTCAGCTTTTCGCAGTTGATCGACTTTTTTTTTGACATCGGGATTCGAACCTGGAACCTTCAGCGTGACAAGCGAAGATGCAACCACTACACCATGGCCACCCACAAATCTACTCTGTCTGGTTTGGTAGTTATCTAGAGGCATTAGTCACGGCTTACTTAGACTAGTTATATGCAGCTTAAGCGAATCTTAAATCTTAAATCTTAACAGCGAAAAAGCGTGATGAAAATAAAAATACATTCTGATGCACCAAGATTTGTATCGACTGTATTGAAGTATTCGAATGACAAGGGTTCGGACGTGACAGCACTATTATGTGATTTCCTAAAAGTCGACCTTGAGATGCACAAGTTAACATAAGAAATAATATTTTCTGCTACGAAAATAAGTCCAGAAGCCAACGAAGGTAAAATAAAATACACGCAGTAGACAAGAAGACACACCTTAGACTTGATTTTTTAGACAAAATCATTTTTTAAGTTCGAATTTAAGGGCTACATACGTATATGATGACTGAGATATGTACACTTCCTACCATTATAGGAAGGGATATAAATACGTGAAGCACACAAGGACAATGGCACTTTTATCAGGCTGGGTGTGAGACTTATCCAAAAATTGATTGCACGCCATTATAGGCCATTTAACCATTAGTGTATATCATAGGAAATCTTCCGACAAAAATGTTGGTAAAACTAAGTATCATATGTTATCAGCCATCATCGGTATCACTTGTAAACATGACCTTGACTTTTTGAGGTAGATGAAGACGAAGTTTTACTTGTTCATTGTTTTGTTATAGGCGGTGGGCAGTTGCTATTTTTTTTTTAAATTAATTCAGCGCTAGCCTCAATGCGATATGAATACCCTTCTGATGCTATTCTCACAGCGCTAGTTTTGGTATAGTGATTTTGAAACTAAGATAGTATGAGGTTTCTGTTTTTTTTTTGCTCCGAGGGTGGTTTCCAGGATAACGAGAGGGAATTCTTTTTATTGTTACTTATGCTTATAATTTACAGTATTTCTTTCCAACTTCATGATGTCATTATCTTTATTCAGTACAATCAACATTTCAAGCCATCTGACTAGCCTACTGCTAGTGTTATGCCTACGCAGTAGAGTTGACATCGCAATTTTTCGACTTTCTTGACACCTGGACCCCTATTCTGTATTGCGATTCTAAAGTTTGGATCTTTCGAAAGCGGACATTTTGTATGGATTTTATGAATTGCGTTGCGAATTTCCCATTCCAAATTTCCGCTTTCGAACGATCTGAACTTTAGGATCGCAATACAGAGTAGGGGCCCAGGAGTTGAGCCTGGAACCTTCAGCAAGACAAGCGATACCATTATCCACTATATCGGGGTCATCCCTTTTTTTATATATATTTTATTTATCCTAGTTTTAAAGCTGGTCTTAAACTTCAGCGTTAACTTCAAATGCCGAAATAATCTTTTCCAGTACATCGATTGCTTGCAATTTGATAAAATGTATTCTATGTAAGGTATGCTTTCATATCCACTAGAGCTTCCACTTTTTGAAGAACTCATGTTGTGATTTATGAGATCAATAAGAAGTGCCGCGTGCAAAATGTCACATAAATATGCTACCGCGGGTCATAGTGTCCAAATGCACACGAACTTAAGTTCACAGAGATAGACCCATATTTTCAGGCTGAAATTAAAACAGACTATCAACTATCAAAAGGTGGCCAAAAAAGATGCAATGAAAGACTGTCGCTTTGGTAAGACTGTAGCGCCAACATACTATGAGATTTTTCACCTGCAGTTTTCTGCAAAAAAAAACTTCAAATTCGACACCTTATAACTGGTTGGATCATTGATCTTAATATTTGTGTATATATAAATATCAGTTTTGTGGTTCGGATTGGGAATTTTAAACCCTTCTAAGGTTTTTTTCTTTTACCCGAAGTATGGGTCCGTGGTCAGTTCGATTGATTTTTTAAAGATTACGTTTGCTTCGTTGTAGAAATGTAGATGAACCTCTTAATTATTTTGAAATCGTATATATATAGGTTAGGTTAGGTAGGAGTGGCAGGCCGCAGGTTGCAACCTCACTTAGACCAGATAAGGTCCTTTGTGTAACCACATGGATCTATACTTCACCAGAAATACTACCCGCAGAACCAGCCTGAGCTGGCTATGAAGCGTTGAAGGCTACTTATGCTGATGACAGCCAGTTCATCTAGGTTGTGAAAGAAGCTGGCTCCTACGCATGCTCTTCTTCGAGCTGAGAGGGTCGGACATGTACAAAGAAGGTGGAGAATCGTCTCCTCCTCCTCTTCGCCCATGCAGCTTCTGCAAAAGTCGTTGTAGAGGAGTCCCAGCCTATAGGCATGTTTGCCGATGGTGCAGTGTCCCGTTATGAAACCAACTAAGGTGCTCATTAGCAATCTTTTACGTCTGATGAGACAGTGAGAACGTTTGAGATTCAGCTTTGGCCAAATCTGCTTGGTAATAAAACAGGTGCTACCTACTATCCATCTATGATGGCGAGGGGCATGCTTAAATTCCCCTTTTCTGGAAGAATTGGTTGAGTTGCTCCTTCTCTGGCGATTTCACCAGCCATGCAGTTGCCTGAAATATCTCTGTGCCCCGGCACCCATATAAGGTGCACTTTAAATTGCTCAGCCATCTCGTTAAGGGACAAGGGACAATTTAGGGCTGTTTTTGAGTTGAAGTCGACAGATTCCAGAGATTTTATCGCGGCCTGACTGTCAGCAAAAATTGTGATGGTACATTATACCTTAGCCACGATAGGGCTTCCTTGAATGGCCTTATCTCGGCTTGGAAGACTCTGCAAAGGTTAGGCGAACAGAAAGAGATGCTTACGTTCACATCCTTTGGGTATATAGTCATACCCCCAGAAAAAAGGTTAGTGCACAGAATTATGTACAGTGTCTTCTAAATTCTTCTGGCCAGTAACTTCATCTCAGACAGTCTGAGAAGATAAAGTGGTTTTCGATTCGATCTATATTGTCGATAACATCAGTGGAGTTAGAAACGAAGTTTTAGTTTTTACCATGATCCAAATCCTTTGACTTATTTGAAGTTATTTCCGACGATCTAAAGGGTTTGTCTAAGACGTAGCAGGGAGCCACTTTGCATTCAAGGTTATTGAGTCTGTCAATGTCTTTTCTACACTCAGTAGTTACACTTGCTTTTACAAATATGAGTCCCGGATTTGCATGGCTGCGTGGTTCCCACTATGCAGTAAAAAAAAAAATTTAATTTTACTTGCCTCAAATTTGTCTATAATCTAACGTTCATCTTTAGATATTTTTAATCGCACGCGCAATTACTCTGTTTTTCACGCTTTTGTGGTCTTTAGATGTTGTACATTTGCACGATACTACAAGATAGACGTATCCACTTTCTTTTCTTCATTGGCCTAGGAGTACAAAGTGGTAAGTTACAAGCAGTAGTGTCGAGATATTGAAAGACGACAGTCAGAACCGTATTTGAATTTCAATGGCGAAAAGAAGAATAATTCGCCCTTAGTTCTGTGTGGTAGATAATGATTTGTTTAGAACCTGTGCCTTATAAAAAATTAAATCATTATAAGTGCAGTTTCTTGAGATCAAAAAAGTTTTATTTAATTCTTGTTGTGTGGATTGTCGGAATGTTGTTACTCTTTTCATTGGCAGTAAGTTCGAAAATGTGTTCAAATGAATAATATTTTGTGGTTAAAAAATAAAGTTTACAAAGTTTAGCTTTAGGTTTGTCCATATGTTGAAAGATAGAGAGGAATTAATTTAAACGAAGTTGTGTGCATCGAAAGAAAATCGTGTAAGCGGGAAGAAGTCGCTTGATGGTTTTTAGTCCTATTTGGATTAAATCATATCCATCTAAGAATCGGTCGTGCAAATGCGGGGCTTATTTCGATTGAAAATTCTGAAGTGTTTGAGTCTTAGGCCCAATGCACACGGAGCAACTGGAAAAAAACTGATCAGCGATGCGAATTGGCAACTAGTTTGATTTGAGTCATACCCTGTGTAATCAAATGGGACGCCGCACACGACGCTACTGGTTGAAAACTCGTTTGCGATTCACAAAAACCGGTTTGTTACCAGTCGTCTGTTGATTTGCATGTCGGGTTGCCTATTGATTTCAGTTTCTAGTTTGTCGAAGATAAGCGAACAACAGACTAACCAGTTGCTGGTGGGGGACATTTCCGAAGACATTTATCCATGACGACACCGAACGAACTAGTGATTTTGATTGGTGATGAGTTTCCTCGTGTGTGGAGTCAAGTCACCGCTGAGTCCGTAACTGGTCTGTAGCCCGAGTTGCATCCGGTTTAGTTTTTCTCCAGTTGCTCAGTGTGCATTGGGCCTTAGAGTTGAGGTCCAACGTTCTTCTTGACTTGCTGTTGAATTTTCAGAATCAATTTCATTCATCGTGCAGCAATCGTTATCATATAGTAAACCTGTCAAGATCATGGGCTGCAGAAGAAGTTTTAAGCCCTAGTTGCTTTATAAAATCGATGTAGTAGCATTTTCCTGTTGTCAGTTCCCGAGAAAGTTTTCATTACGGCCCGCTGCGAATATTAATTTCCTGCTCTCTTTTCCTCACTTTCACATACACACTCAATATTTTTTACTCATGTAAATCAACCTGCTGTCAGTATTTATCCTTTATCCCTCTGCATTGAAAAAACATGTGGCTGGCATTGCCTTGAGGTAAACCCTTTACCATGTCTTTAGCCGGATCACTCGGTTATGTTTTCCATTAGCCCCGAAGTCCATCTCCCTTTAGACTAGGTTCTCCAGGACTTCTTTGGCTTTCGCTGTTACAATTTGAAGATGTAACAAGATGTATGTGTGAACATCTTGGAGCAAGGTTTGAAGTTAGATTAACAATTCATGGTCTCTTCCATCAAAGCAACTTCTACTCAAAATACTATCAAGAAGGTCTCCTGTCACTACTTAAAGCATTGGAATTCAGCATGATCTTAGGAAATGCTTCAACAAAAATACATATTTCAATACTTATCCCACCCAGGGATGAATAGGAGAAACAAGTACCCGAACCATCACTTTTCGACTTCATCTGGTGTAGGAACGAATCCAAAATTAAGTCAAGCACAGGATTCCTGTCAGCAACTTTGTTTCGTATACAAGAGGTCTTTACGATCAATCAGCGCATTAAACTTCATTGTTCGGTCAATATGCTCTAAAAGTGCTCAATCCTCCTGTTATCGAATCCGAGTAATTGCAACCCATATGGTGCTCTGAAAATTAGCAAGGAACAATCTATCCGTCTTACTCACTTACTTAAGATGGCGCTACAGTCCGGGTGGTCTTGGGCCTCAACTAACAAGCGTTTTTAGCCTGCTCGATCTTCAAAAAGCTGCATCCAGTTTCGCACGCCAAGTTAATTGAGCCATTTCCACGTGGAGCGCCAGCAGATTCGCGATCGTGCTTTACTGTCCCGTCGCCGAATTCGAAGACTCTTCAGCCGGGAGCGCTGGTGGCATCCAATCTAAATGTCCCATCCATTTTGGAGTCGTTGTATAGGTTTTCTGACAAGTTTGGCTTCACTGATATAGTTCACTCATATAGTTCGTCGTTTTATAGGGCGGGAAAGTATATCATCCACTTTCGACAAGGTCTATGCCTCTGCACCATAGAGCACGACTGGGATGATCAGAATCTTGTATTGAGTCACTTAAGTTGTTCTAGAGAGGGCGTTGCTTCTCAATTGCCTTCTTGAGTTCTGCACAATTAGTTCAAGAATGATGTTGGAGAAGTTGCATGATAACGCGTCGTCCTGTCTAAAACCTTTTTAGACATCGATGGTCTTCGAAGGTCTTTACTGACCTTGGTGGAGCAGAGCACATTCACCGTCGTCTTCTGTCACAAAAGGATGAGTTTCACAGGGATGCCAAAACAAAACATTGCTCTGTATAGTTCATCTCTATAAATGCAGTCTTAAGCGGCCTTAAAATCAATTAAAAGGTGGTGGGTATCGATTTGAAATCCCTTGGTTATCTCTTCTATAGTGTGAATATTTGCTCGCTGGGGGACTTTTCTCGCCTACAGCTATACTGATATGGACTGATCAGGTTGTTTTAAGAAATACTGCATATAAGATCTTGTCCGCGATGTTGAGAAAACGTATGCCTCTACAGTTGGAGCAATTTAACATGTCTATGTTCTTGAGGATCGGGCAATCATATTTCAGAGCTTATTGCTGTGACTTGATAAAAATTAATAAAAAATATATGATTGAATCCTTACAGGTGCACTGATAGGACAATGTCAAGTGAAGCTAGCGTGGTCAGCTTGCAAAGAAATCCTAGAACTAATTAGGACTTGGTGCATATCTACCATTGATGGATATTTTAACACGTTTTGTTAAGTGCGCATCCTGGTTCGACCAAAAAAACAGTCCACTATGAATACATATTTTAACTGGGACTACACAAATAAAGTGAAAGACCCAGAAGGCCTCTAAGATTGAAAACATTCAAAACTATCATAAGTAATTCAGCAATTTAAATGTCCAATATCCAACAGGTCGACATTTAACGAAGATAAAACTCTATAATGTTGGAAGTGATTTCTTCATTTAACGAATGTGCAGTCTTAATACTTATTTTTCAGAAGCGTGAAGTGTAGGCTTTTCTATTAAAAATGTATAAACCATTATCTTGTCTGCATAACCAGTTTAAATGCTTTTATTTATAAGAGATTAGAGTCTTGTCTGTAGATTCTTGTGGAAGAATCGCAAGAAGGTTTTACTCAGTCTAAATCCGTTTTTTGTTTAACAGATTAGAGAAACATTTTTTTTTTTACACTCACTCTGCTGTCCACTTTTAATTTTAGCCAGTTTTCTTTTCAGGTCTCACTGATGATCTTAAACGTATCATCGTTCGCGTCGAAAATTCCAAAGCTTAACCAAACTCAATCTGCATTCGATATCTTCTCCAAAGGCATGCCAATACATTCAGTGCAGCCACACGTGAGACCTCTAAAACCATCAAACCACAAATTAATGAACATGCCACAAGTGAACAAACAATCAACACAGCACGAAGCAGTTCGCCTACTGGAGCGTTTAGAAGTACAACCTAATTACTACTATCCACGGAACATGAAAGGGAAACTACCACCACCACGGTGGCATATGGCACGTTTGCATGACAATAATTTCGAAAGACTCCCAACAGACCGGTCATCGTTTAGCAGTCAAATACCACGTCCTCCACGGTTGACACGCACGTTTACTGAGAATCGTAGGCGTTACATTGACACAGCCTCAGAGCAACCAAGACCATTTAATTTTCCGCTCGAAGGACCACAGCCGTCAGAATTCAAGAAGACCAAGAGTTCGAAGAAGGAAAATATACACAGCAAGACAAAGAAAGTGAACAACATTCAGGATATTCTAAGGCAGGATCAAGTTGTCGGTGCCAACCAATATCGAATGCCAGTGGGTATTCACATATCTGGGTCGTTTAAGAATCTCCAGAAAAGTGGAATATCCAATGTTTTTCGCAAGTACGTACAGATGCAGCCGCAAGTGGCACCAAGTCAATTCAATTACCAGCGCATTGCCTTTGATCCATTCTATCCCTACAAACCGAAGTCACTGAATGAAATAAACTCCCTTGCTATCAAACAACTCGGACTGAACCGTTCTAAGAAGAAGAACAACAACGCTGTGATTCCAGCCCTAATATTCCAACAAAGTGGTCATAATCCCGTTTCGGCGGGTTACTACTTAGACGCGATGCGTATGAACAACTCTCTGCATAACTTCGGGGGTCAGCGAAATTTAAAACACGAGCCTTTCAGCCTGCAGTTGGAAGTTTATCCCATCCGCAGTGGGAAGAAGGCTACTGTGCTGCCAATGACCGGGGCACAGTTTATGACAACTATTCGACCGAATGTCCAGACTTTTTATCCGCCGGTGGGTGGAATTCCTTATGGTATACCAGTTGATAATTCCGCCAGCTACTTTAACTACATGAACAACGCTCAGCCACATAAGGGATGGTTACCTCAAGCCCCTAATCATTACTTGAGCACTCAGCACGATAAATTTCCGTTAGAATCAGATGTATTGGCAAGCCATCCAGAGGAAGTCAAAAAGCCCAGCAAGAAGAAGCGAACCAAAGCGAACCCAAATCAGTTGATGGTGCACTTAAATGTGTTTCCCAGCAAGAAGGAGAACGTTGTCCCGCCGAACCATCTCTACGATGTAATTCATGCCGATGTTCATGAACGGAGCTCAAGCGGTGTTGCCGTGGCCAAAAATGATACTTCAAGAACTGTTTACATCGACTGCGAGACGGGTGAAAAATTTATCGAAGATGTTGATCCTACAGAACTCTACAACTATCAGCATCCTATAATCGCACAAGATATTCCAGGATCACAAGACAATTTTCCACTTGGGCTACAGACCAACGAAACTCCTGTCTATGTTAGGAATGGCTCAGAGAATGCTGGAGAGAAGCTGTCAACATTTCGATTCCCGGTCGAAAACTTAATGCAGTTCCAAGCGAATGATGCAGTCATTTAGTAATGTCGTCCTACATTTATTTTTCCGTTATTTATATATTATGTTAAAATAAAATTAATCATTAAATTATAATTTTAAGTTTTTCTGTAATAGATTTTTTTCCATTTAGATCCGTCTGGCCCCGGATGGTTGATCCTTTTCAATGATTGTTCCGATGTTTATAGGATGTTTCTTAAAACGATGGACTGAACAGAATGCCCTCTCAGTGTCAAAAAAAAGTTGAGTCTTTACGTTCAAGGCAGCATTTTGTGCGAATCCAAAAATGCTTAGTCGAAAATATATATTTATCAAATTAAGAATGTGATAGCTCTTCGTACAAATGGCCTAATGCAAAAGACCAGAAACGCACGTAGAATTACCGCTACAACTGTTTCCAAGGACTATCGCCGCCGTTGTAAAGCCCAATAACAACTGAACACTCTCCCCTGTTACTCGTTCTAAGACCGACGCACGCCCAAAAGTTGTGACTTGTAACTCCATTCGTACAATACGCACTATACGAAGTACAGAGATGGTGTGTTAGCGAAGACCTCTCTGTAAATCAGACCTCTCTCAGACAGTAACTGTTCCTATTTCAAGTAGAAGAAAACTCAATCTTCTCACTCGCCCCTCTCTATTTGGTGAAACTATCCCATTTTCACAAGAAGCTTAATATCTGGGAATCATCCTGGACAGCAAAATGTCCTGGAACCCACAGATCGAAAAAGTAATGAGCAGAGCCACCACATCCTTATGGACCTGTCGCCGAATCTGCGCGAAAAACTGGGGAGTACAACCCAAGATGATATTATGGCTAAATGAACTGATCATCAGATCAATGATCACACATGCAAGCATTGTCTGGTGGATAAAAACTAACGAAACTACCACAGTTACGAACCTAAAACGCGTCCAACGCCAAGCCGGAACCTGTATGTCAGGATGCCTTTGCACAACTCCAACTGCTGCACTCAATATCATCTTGGGTTTACCACCACTACGAAATTTCATTCGAATGGAAGCTTGATGGTTTTTAGTCCTATTTGGATTAAATCATATCCATCTAAGAATCGGTCGTGCAAATGCGGGGCTTATTTCGATTGAAAATTCTGAAGTGTTTGAGTCTTAGGCCCAATGCACACGGAGCAACTGGAAAAAAACTGATCAGCGATGCGAATTGGCAACTAGTTTGATTTGAGTCATACCCTGTGTAATCAAATGGGACGCCGCACACGACGCTACTGGTTGAAAACTCGTTTGCGATTCACAAAAACCGGTTTGTTACCAGTCGTCTGTTGATTTGCATGTCGGGTTGCCTATTGATTTCAGTTTCTAGTTTGTCGAAGATAAGCGAACAACAGACTAACCAGTTGCTGGTGGGGGACATTTCCGAAGACATTTATCCATGACGACACCGAACGAACTAGTGATTTTGATTGGTGATGAGTTTCCTCGTGTGTGGAGTCAAGTCACCGCTGAGTCCGTAACTGGTCTGTAGCCCGAGTTGCCATCCGGTTTAGTTTTTCTCCAGTTGCTCAGTGTGCATTGGGCCTTAGAGTTGAGGTCCAACGTTCTTCTTGACTTGCTGTTGAATTTTCAGAATCAATTTCATTCATCGTGCAGCAATCGTTATCATATAGTAAACCTGTCAAGATCATGGGCTGCAGAAGAAGTTTTAAGCCCTAGTTGCTTTATAAAATCGATGTAGTAGCATTTTCCTGTTGTCAGTTCCCGAGAAAGTTTTCATTACGGCCCGCTGCGAATATTAATTTCCTGCTCTCTTTTCCTCACTTTCACATACACACTCAATATTTTTTACTCATGTAAATCAACCTGCTGTCAGTATTTATCCTTTATCCCTCTGCATTGAAAAAACATGTGGCTGGCATTGCCTTGAGGTAAACCCTTTACCATGTCTTTAGCCGGATCACTCGGTTATGTTTTCCATTAGCCCCGAAGTCCATCTCCCTTTAGACTAGGTTCTCCAGGACTTCTTTGGCTTTCGCTGTTACAATTTGAAGATGTAACAAGATGTATGTGTGAACATCTTGGAGCAAGGTTTGAAGTTAGATTAACAATTCATGGTCTCTTCCATCAAAGCAACTTCTACTCAAAATACTATCAAGAAGGTCTCCTGTCACTACTTAAAGCATTGGAATTCAGCATGATCTTAGGAAATGCTTCAACAAAAATACATATTTCAATACTTATCCCACCCAGGGATGAATAGGAGAAACAAGTACCCGAACCATCACTTTTCGACTTCATCTGGTGTAGGAACGAATCCAAAATTAAGTCAAGCACAGGATTCCTGTCAGCAACTTTGTTTCGTATACAAGAGGTCTTTACGATCAATCAGCGCATTAAACTTCATTGTTCGGTCAATATGCTCTAAAAGTGCTCAATCCTCCTGTTATCGAATCCGAGTAATTGCAACCCATATGGTGCTCTGAAAATTAGCAAGGAACAATCTATCCGTCTTACTCACTTACTTAAGATGGCGCTACAGTCCGGGTGGTCTTGGGCCTCAACTAACAAGCGTTTTTAGCCTGCTCGATCTTCAAAAAGCTGCATCCAGTTTCGCACGCCAAGTTAATTGAGCCATTTCCACGTGGAGCGCCAGCAGATTCGCGATCGTGCTTTACTGTCCCGTCGCCGAATTCGAAGACTCTTCAGCCGGGAGCGCTGGTGGCATCCAATCTAAATGTCCCATCCATTTTGGAGTCGTTGTATAGGTTTTCTGACAAGTTTGGCTTCACTGATATAGTTCACTCATATAGTTCGTCGTTTTATAGGGCGGGAAAGTATATCATCCACTTTCGACAAGGTCTATGCCTCTGCACCATAGAGCACGACTGGGATGATCAGAATCTTGTATTGAGTCACTTAAGTTGTTCTAGAGAGGGCGTTGCTTCTCAATTGCCTTCTTGAGTTCTGCACAATTAGTTCAAGAATGATGTTGGAGAAGTTGCATGATAACGCGTCGTCCTGTCTAAAACCTTTTTAGACATCGATGGTCTTCGAAGGTCTTTACTGACCTTGGTGGAGCAGAGCACATTCACCGTCGTCTTCTGTCACAAAAGGATGAGTTTCACAGGGATGCCAAAACAAAACATTGCTCTGTATAGTTCATCTCTATAAATGCAGTCTTAAGCGGCCTTAAAATCAATTAAAAGGTGGTGGGTATCGATTTGAAATCCCTTGGTTATCTCTTCTATAGTGTGAATATTTGCTCGCTGGGGGACTTTTCTCGCCTACAGCTATACTGATATGGACTGATCAGGTTGTTTTAAGAAATACTGCATATAAGATCTTGTCCGCGATGTTGAGAAAACGTATGCCTCTACAGTTGGAGCAATTTAACATGTCTATGTTCTTGAGGATCGGGCAATCATATTTCAGAGCTTATTGCTGTGACTTGATAAAAATTAATAAAAAATATATGATTGAATCCTTACAGGTGCACTGATAGGACAATGTCAAGTGAAGCTAGCGTGGTCAGCTTGCAAAGAAATCCTAGAACTAATTAGGACTTGGTGCATATCTACCATTGATGGATATTTTAACACGTTTTGTTAAGTGCGCATCCTGGTTCGACCAAAAAAACAGTCCACTATGAATACATATTTTAACTGGGACTACACAAATAAAGTGAAAGACCCAGAAGGCCTCTAAGATTGAAAACATTCAAAACTATCATAAGTAATTCAGCAATTTAAATGTCCAATATCCAACAGGTCGACATTTAACGAAGATAAAACTCTATAATGTTGGAAGTGATTTCTTCATTTAACGAATGTGCAGTCTTAATACTTATTTTTCAGAAGCGTGAAGTGTAGGCTTTTCTATTAAAAATGTATAAACCATTATCTTGTCTGCATAACCAGTTTAAATGCTTTTATTTATAAGAGATTAGAGTCTTGTCTGTAGATTCTTGTGGAAGAATCGCAAGAAGGTTTTACTCAGTCTAAATCCGTTTTTTGTTTAACAGATTAGAGAAACATTTTTTTTTTTACACTCACTCTGCTGTCCACTTTTAATTTTAGCCAGTTTTCTTTTCAGGTCTCACTGATGATCTTAAACGTATCATCGTTCGCGTCGAAAATTCCAAAGCTTAACCAAACTCAATCTGCATTCGATATCTTCTCCAAAGGCATGCCAATACATTCAGTGCAGCCACACGTGAGACCTCTAAAACCATCAAACCACAAATTAATGAACATGCCACAAGTGAACAAACAATCAACACAGCACGAAGCAGTTCGCCTACTGGAGCGTTTAGAAGTACAACCTAATTACTACTATCCACGGAACATGAAAGGGAAACTACCACCACCACGGTGGCATATGGCACGTTTGCATGACAATAATTTCGAAAGACTCCCAACAGACCGGTCATCGTTTAGCAGTCAAATACCACGTCCTCCACGGTTGACACGCACGTTTACTGAGAATCGTAGGCGTTACATTGACACAGCCTCAGAGCAACCGAGACCATTTAATTTTCCGCTCGAAGGACCACAGCCGTCAGAATTCAAGAAGACCAAGAGTTCGAAGAAGGAAAATATACACAGCAAGACAAAGAAAGTGAACAACATTCAGGATATTCTAAGGCAGGATCAAGTTGTCGGTGCCAACCAATATCGAATGCCAGTGGGTATTCACATATCTGGGTCGTTTAAGAATCTCCAGAAAAGTGGAATATCCAATGTTTTTCGCAAGTACGTACAGATGCAGCCGCAAGTGGCACCAAGTCAATTCAATTACCAGCGCATTGCCTTTGATCCATTCTATCCCTACAAACCGAAGTCACTGAATGAAATAAACTCCCTTGCTATCAAACAACTCGGACTGAACCGTTCTAAGAAGAAGAACAACAACGCTGTGATTCCAGCCCTAATATTCCAACAAAGTGGTCATAATCCCGTTTCGGCGGGTTACTACTTAGACGCGATGCGTATGAACAACTCTCTGCATAACTTCGGGGGTCAGCGAAATTTAAAACACGAGCCTTTCAGCCTGCAGTTGGAAGTTTATCCCATCCGCAGTGGGAAGAAGGCTACTGTGCTGCCAATGACCGGGGCACAGTTTATGACAACTATTCGACCGAATGTCCAGACTTTTTATCCGCCGGTGGGTGGAATTCCTTATGGTATACCAGTTGATAATTCCGCCAGCTACTTTAACTACATGAACAACGCTCAGCCACATAAGGGATGGTTACCTCAAGCCCCTAATCATTACTTGAGCACTCAGCACGATAAATTTCCGTTAGAATCAGATGTATTGGCAAGCCATCCAGAGGAAGTCAAAAAGCCCAGCAAGAAGAAGCGAACCAAAGCGAACCCAAATCAGTTGATGGTGCACTTAAATGTGTTTCCCAGCAAGAAGGAGAACGTTGTCCCGCCGAACCATCTCTACGATGTAATTCATGCCGATGTTCATGAACGGAGCTCAAGCGGTGTTGCCGTGGCCAAAAATGATACTTCAAGAACTGTTTACATCGACTGCGAGACGGGTGAAAAATTTATCGAAGATGTTGATCCTACAGAACTCTACAACTATCAGCATCCTATAATCGCACAAGATATTCCAGGATCACAAGACAATTTTCCACTTGGGCTACAGACCAACGAAACTCCTGTCTATGTTAGGAATGGCTCAGAGAATGCTGGAGAGAAGCTGTCAACATTTCGATTCCCGGTCGAAAACTTAATGCAGTTCCAAGCGAATGATGCAGTCATTTAGTAATGTCGTCCTACATTTATTTTTCCGTTATTTATATATTATGTTAAAATAAAATTAATCATTAAATTATAATTTTAAGTTTTTCTGTAATAGATTTTTTTCCATTTAGATCCGTCTGGCCCCGGATGGTTGATCCTTTTCAATGATTGTTCCGATGTTTATAGGATGTTTCTTAAAACGATGGACTGAACAGAATGCCCTCTCAGTGTCAAAAAAAAGTTGAGTCTTTACGTTCAAGGCAGCATTTTGTGCGAATCCAAAAATGCTTAGTCGAAAATATATATTTATCAAATTAAGAATGTGATAGCTCTTCGTACAAATGGCCTAATGCAAAAGACCAGAAACGCACGTAGAATTACCGCTACAACTGTTTCCAAGGACTATCGCCGCCGTTGTAAAGCCCAATAACAACTGAACACTCTCCCCTGTTACTCGTTCTAAGACCGACGCACGCCCAAAAGTTGTGACTTGTAACTCCATTCGTACAATACGCACTATACGAAGTACAGAGATGGTGTGTTAGCGAAGACCTCTCTGTAAATCAGACCTCTCTCAGACAGTAACTGTTCCTATTTCAAGTAGAAGAAAACTCAATCTTCTCACTCGCCCCTCTCTATTTGGTGAAACTATCCCATTTTCACAAGAAGCTTAATATCTGGGAATCATCCTGGACAGCAAAATGTCCTGGAACCCACAGATCGAAAAAGTAATGAGCAGAGCCACCACATCCTTATGGACCTGTCGCCGAATCTGCGCGAAAAACTGGGGAGTACAACCCAAGATGATATTATGGCTAAATGAACTGATCATCAGATCAATGATCACACATGCAAGCATTGTCTGGTGGATAAAAACTAACGAAACTACCACAGTTACGAACCTAAAACGCGTCCAACGCCAAGCCGGAACCTGTATGTCAGGATGCCTTTGCACAACTCCAACTGCTGCACTCAATATCATCTTGGGTTTACCACCACTACGAAATTTCATTCGAATGGAAGCCAAATTAAGCATCCACCGACTTTTCCACTCGAGCAACCTTGACTCGAAGTCCTATAGACAAGGGCACTTATTCCTGCTTGAAACATTGGAACAAGACACGATTTTCAGCATGCCTCCAGAAGACATGCTCCCCGAATACTGCTTCAACAAGAATTTCTCAATAGTTATCCCGTCAAGGGAGGAATGAGAGAACCTGAAATCCCAACCATCACCTTCTGACTTCGTCTGGTATACGGACGGGTCCAAAATGGAAACAGGAACTGGTTCCGGAATCTTTGGAGAATCATCAGGGGCGAACTTCTCAGTTAGCCTTGATTAATTCGAGTCCATATTCCAAGCTGAGGTCAGTGTGTGAGACCCAATCAGTCCTGTCACATTATGGGGAAACTCGTATTCATCTTTTCAGACAGTCAAGCTGCCCTTAAACTGCTCGACTCGCCTGTTATTAAATCTAAATCCGCAAAGTAATTTCAGACCTTGCTAGAAACAATATGGTCATCCTTCACTGGACTCCTGCACATGGTGGATTTGTGGGCAATAAAAGAGCCGACTCACTGGCAAAAGGCGGTGCGTCAACAAAACCCTTCTGTGGGGTAGGTAAATCACTCTTCGCGAGACACGCAAAAGGTCTTTGCATGGAAGAATCCAGGGAAGGCTCAATACACCAGGACAAGCATGTTCAAAACTGCTATTCCCGTTACCGTCACACAAAAAAACCAAACTTCATTGTGAACCTCGATAGGAGCATCCTAAAGAACTAATTGGACTTCTCAGCGGTCATTGCCGCCTGAAAAAGCACCTTAATTTACATCGCATGAACCTTACAACAGATTCAAGCTGTAAACTCTGCCTTGAGTGTGAGGAGACCTCTCTTCACATCCTAATGGATTGCTGGGCAATCTCTTTCAACTCACAAAAGAATACTAGGCGGCGAATTCGTCTCTACAGAACAGCTTGCTGCCATCCACCCAGAGAAGTTCCTTAACTTCCTGATATCTTCTGGAGTGAAACAATTCATACAGGAACACTAGGGAAGGCACAATAGGATTCGTTAGAAACCGCAGTGCCAGGGGCTGATCAGCTCTCCCGAAACAATAATCTTACTAATATTATAAATGTGAAAGTTTGGATGTTTGGATGTTTGTTCCTCCGTAACGTCTAAACGGCTGGACGGATTTTGATGAAACTTTGTGAGTAGATAGTCTATGTCGAGGAGAAGCGCATAGACTAATTTTTATTTCTTAATTTGTATTTCTAAAAATTCATATTTCTTAGGTAAACATCCATTTAGTGACCTGCGCAGCACTCGGTCAGTGGCACATCGTAGGGATCGTAAATCATGATCGTGTGCGCGACAAGGGTGGTTTTTCCTTTTTTTGTTGCTTTCTTTTATTTGTGGTGGGTATGTGTATCTTTGCATCTAATAATAGCCGTGTTTTTTTGATAGCTGTATACCCAGCCCAGTAAGATTTTACACACAAAGCAATAACAACACACCAAGTGGCGATAAGTTTCCCAGTAGCACCAAGTGAGGATAGAACTACATAAGTTGACCACCAGAGCGCGAAAAATCTCATAAATTAGCCTTTAGCCGATCGTATTTGTTGCTTTTTCTCGGTTTTGACATTTGCAAACTGTCAAACGAAGAAAAAGAAATCGAGCCGCAAACCAATTGGTTGGTGCGGCTGCTACTGTGGATGAAGTGAGTATAGATCGTTTTTTTGACTAAAGTGAGTATAGCTATCAAAAAAACACGGCTAATGATCGGAACTCACTCGCTATTCACAGGGAAAGGGTTTTTATGATGGTGTAGCAGATATTCAGTTTTTCGAGTAGGTAAAAAGAAGTATCCCACTGCAGGAATAAAAAATGACGTAGGGTATGTAAATAAAGAGCAAATTACTAATCTTTTTTTTTTGACTATGTTAGGTATTTGAAATTTGAATGGATCTCATGGTGTTCCCCGCTATGGGAGGAATTCGTAAGGACATGAAAATAATGAAAGTGTGATGAGGAGGTGGGTAAGTTTCAGCTTGGTTTTGTTTAAGACCCATTGAAACACCCCAAGTTTAGGATCTTAGCCGAATATTGGCGAGTTTTATTCGAGAGTCATCTGCGATTTTACAATTGAGGCGAGGTATTATATTTTTTTCTGCTCCAAGTATGTACATCTGACAACGCTTCGAGAATATGAAGTAGATCATGTCCGCAAACGACGCTACGACCTAAATAGCAGGGTTTTTAATTTTCTAGAGATATCCGGAGTGCCGTCTCATAAACTGATGCTTTTGTTTTGCTGATACGTAACCTTCATGCTTCAAGACTATACAATAGTACCAGGCTGTGCATCGCAGAAATGTGATCAAGGCTACAATTCTCACCAGAAAGGCCAAAGGAGAGAGTGCACTAATTCCTCACATTCCTATAACACTTAACAATTTGCCCTTTCAATTTAAAAGACGCAATTTTGTGATAGACCTGCAAGGAAGGTGAACTAGCGCACGACGAAACAACAAGGAGCCTGAGAGAATGGCAGCAGAGTTGGAACCTGTCAACCAAAGGCCGATGGACATATCGTCTTATCCTTATTACTGAAACTTGGACAAGGCACAAGGACGGAGAAGTAGACTTCTACGTTACACGGGTCTTCACGGGACATTGCTATTTCCAATCAAATCGATCGGTTCAATAACGCTGACTCTCCACTTTACCCGTGCTGCGCAGACACAGTAGAGGCAGGTAAATAGAATTGATTGCCTGGTAAAGTTCTATCAAGACACAATTAGCGCGGGTGCGCTGTTTTGATATCACAACTCGCGTGACCTTGATGTTGATGGGAGTGGTAGGAAGACGCAGTTAAAGACGTGGGGCATGTGTTCTTCCAGTGACCACGGTTCTATACTCAACGGGAGATATAGATAAAGTGGAGTGCAGTTTGCATTTTTGCCAAAAGCATGTACGAAGAGCTGACACGCCTTGAAAGGGAAAGGAAATAGGTATTGGCAGAGGTGGTCTTAGTTCGGGTTGAAATCCCGTACTTAGGCTTTCAAAGCTTTCCACCTTTCTTTAAAAAAAAAACCACATCAACGTATTCGCGAGTCAAGCTTAACGGCAAGAAATTTTAGGTCAACGCGGACGAAGTCGCGGGTACAGCTAGTTATAATATTAACTCTAGTTGTAAATTTGATCATTAATATGCAGCAGCAGTTACTCTACAAGGGTCACCGGATATATAACCTTGCAATACAATTCCATTGCCATTCTGGAAATATTTCTGTTTGGCTGTGATTATTATAAAGCATGGATTTGCTACTCAAATGTTTTATTTAGAACGATCTGGTAACACTGTCAAACTAAAGTGTCACACTTATGTCATCAATAAAAAATCTTACTTCCGCTTCGTTAGTTTCAGAAACCTCTTTTTAACTTTATGTGAATTTCCTTATTCAAGCTTTAGTTGGTATTCTTTTTTTAGTGCGGATAACTGACCCCTTAAACCTTAAATGAAAGATTAAATAAACGGCTTGCGGAGGGTGCTTGCTGAGAGAGCTTTGTCTTAATTTCGTTTTGTTGATTCGTTTTTCTGGTTGAACGGTTCAAGAGGTGCATCTGTAACTTTGTCACTTGCGTTCGCTTGACCTACACCTCTCGTTCGCACTAAACTGCTTATCCAATGAGATGCTGAAGTTCAAGATTAAGTGTTCCGCGGTTCCGGACTTGGCATTGTGTGAACCCGATGAATAATCAAACTTTATGGTCAACTTTTACAAATACATCGTTTATTTGGGCTTTTGACAGAACGTATAAAGGTACAACACTTAAAAATAACGTAAAACAATGTCAGGCAGAGGGAGAAGGAAGAACCACGATTAATCTAGATACGGATTGGCCTTTGACCGATGCAGCAGTAACACAAGGCAACTCAGCAACGCCAGCAGCTTTATTTGAAGCGAAACGAACACATTAGAACGAGAGAGTACAAACGTTTAGTTAAACAATACACACAATATGCGAATAGTTTTACAATAATTCTTAATTTATTAATAACAAAAAAACCTATCTCAATAATTAATTACATAAGTGGCTAAATTCACTGTCGACAATTCGTTAGGGGAAATGGGGAGAGGGGAAATAAAGGATTACACACTGCAATGACTAGAAGAATCTAGCCCTAGTCAAGTTGTTCCATCTACCTATGCTAGATCTTGAACCTCAGGGATGATAAGGCTTTTAGTGTTTATTACTGCTTAGACGGCTACTGCTGGGAAACTCGTTTCCATGTGGGATCCTTTGGGTTTAGTAAACGAAGGGAATACTTGGTTTTGGGTAGCTGTAGCCAGTCGGGGGCAGGTAGGATGGAGCTGGAGTTGATGTGCGCAGTATTGGTGGAGTTGTGCGTGGTGGTGGAGGTCTGGTGGTCGGTCTTGGGGTTGTGGGTCTTGGTGTGGTTATTGGTGGTGGGGGCACTCTAGTGGTTGGAATTGGTCGCTGGGTTGTTGGTGGTAAATAAGTTGGCACTGGAGTTGTAGGTCTGCGAGTTGTTATTGGTGGTGGAGGTATTCTGGTGGTTTGAATTGGCCGGCGAGTAGTTGGAGGCAAATAGGTTGGCACTGGAGTTGTTCGTGGTGGGGGAGGCCTTGTAGTTGGTCTTGGGGTTGTGGGTCTTGGTGTGGTTATTGGTGGTGGAGGCACTCTAGTGGTTGGAATTGGTCGCCGGGTTGTTGGTGGCAAATAAGTTGGCGCTGGAGTTGTTCGTGGTGCGGGAGGCCTTGTAGTTGGTCTTGGGGTTGTGGGCCTTGGTGTGGTTATTGGTGGTGGAGGCACTCTTGTTGTTGGAATTGGTCGCCGGGTTGTTGGTGGCAAATAAGTTGGCGCTGGAGTTGTTCGTGGTGGGGGAGGCCTTGTAGTTGCTCTTGGGGTTGTGCGCCTTGGGGTAGTTATTGGTGGTGGAGGTATTCTGGTGGTTTGAATTGGCCGGCGAGTAGTTGGTGGCAAGTAAGTTGGCACTGGAGTTGTCCGTGGTGCTGGAGGCCTTGGGGTTGTAACTGGTACTGGGGGAACCCGGCGAGTGGTTGGTGGTAAGTATGTTGGAGCTGGGGTAGAGGGAGGTGTTGGCCTTGGAGTTGTGCGTGGTGGTGGAGGCCTAGTGGTCGGCCTTGGGGTAGTTATTGGTGGTGGAGGTATTCTGGTGGTTTGAATTGGTCGGCGAGTAGTTGGTGGCAAGTATGTTGGTACCGGAGTTGTTCGTGGTGGAGGAGGCCTTGTAGTTGCTCTTGGGGTTGTGCGCCTTGGGGTAGTTATTGGTGGTGGAGGTATTCTAGTAGTTTGAATTGGCCGGCGAGTAGTAGGCGGCAAGTATGTTGGTACTGGAGTTGTTCGTGGTGCTGGAGGCCTTGGGGTTGTAACTGGTACTGGGGGAACCCGGCGAGTGGTTGGTGGTAAGTATGTTGGAGCTGGGGTAGAGGGAGATGTTGGCCTTGGAGTTGTGCGTGGTGGTGGAGGCCTAGTGGTAGGCCTTGGGGTAGTTATTGGTGGTGGAGGTATTCTAGTAGTTTGAATTGGCCGGCGAGTAGTTGGCGGCAAGTATGTTGGAGCCGGAGTTGTTGGTGGTGGTGGAGCCCTTGTAGTTGCTCGTGGGGTTGTGCGCCTTGGGGTAGTTATTGGTGGTGGAGGTATTCTGGTAGTTTGAATTGGTCGGCGAGTAGTTGGCGGCAAGTATGTTGGAGCCGGAGTTGTTCGTGGTGGGGGAGGCCTTGTAGTTGCTCTTGGGGTTGTGCGCCTTGGGGTAGTTATTGGTGGTGGAGGTATTCTGGTAGTTTGAATTGGTCGGCGAGTAGTAGGTGGTAAATATGTTGGCACTGGAGTTGTTCGTGGTGCTGGAGGCCTTGGGGTTGTAACTGGTACTGGGGGAACCCGGCGAGTGGTTGGTGGTAAGTATGTTGGAGCTGGGGTAGAGGGAGATGTTGGCCTTGGAGTTGTGCGTGGTGGTGGAGGCCTAGTGGTAGGCCTTGGGGTAGTTATTGGTGGTGGAGGTATTCTAGTAGTTTGAATTGGCCGGCGAGTAGTTGGCGGCAAGTATGTTGGAGCCGGGGTTGTTGGTGGTGGAGGAGCCCTTGTAGTTGCTCGTGGGGTTGTGCGCCTTGGGGTAGTTATTGGTGGTGGAGGTATTCTGGTAGTTTGAATTGGCCGGCGGGTAGTTGGCGGCAAGTATGTTGGAGCCGGAGTTGTTCGTGGTGGAGGAGGCCTTGTAGTTGCTCTTGGGGTTGTGCGCCTTGGGGTAGTTATTGGTGGTGGAGGTATTCTAGTAGTTTGAATTGGCCGGCGAGTAGTTGGTGGCAAGTATGTTGGTGCCGGGGTTGTTGGTGGGGGAGGAGGCCTTGTAGTTGGTCTTGGGGTTGTGGGCCTTGGGGTAGTTATTGGTGGTGGTGGTCTGCGGGTGGTTGGAGGCAAATATGTTGGAACTGGAGTAGTGATTCTACGAGTTGTGATTGGTGGTGGGGGTACTCTGGTGGTTGGAATAACCCGGCGAGTAGTTGGTGGCAAGTAGGTTGGTGCTGGTGTTGTTGGTGGTGGAGGAGGCCTTGTAGTTGGTCTTGGGGTTGTGGGCCTTGGGGTAGTTACTGGTGGTGGAGGTCTGCGAGTGGTTGGTGGCAAATATGTTGGAACTGGAGTTGTGATTCTACGGGTTGTTATTGGTGGTGGAGGTATTCTGGTAGTTTGAATCGGCCGGCGGGTAGTTGGGTATGTTAATGGGTTTGAAGGTGTTGGGTATGTATACCCAGTGACTTTTGGTGTGACGTAAACTGTTGTTCTTACTGTCGGAGGTTGGGTTGGCCTGTAGGGTGTTGTTTGAACATAGGGAGTTGTTCTACGTGTTGTTGGTTGGTATTGCGTTGTTCTTAGTGTAGGCGGTTGAGTTGGCCTGTAAGGCGTAGTTTGAACGTAGGGAGTAGTTCTTCGTGTCGTTGGTTGGTACGGTGTTGTACGAACTGGGGCGGGTGTAGTTTGCCTTGTAGGATAGGTAAGCGGATTACTGGGAGTTGGATATGTGTATCCAGTCACTTGTTTCTGAGTAGGTGTCGTCACTACAATTCGTTGGGTGGTCGGCGAGTAAGGAGTTGTACGTACAGGAACATACTGTGTTGTCCTGGGAGTAGTAATAATTCTTGGAGGAGTCGTTGGACGGTATGGAGTTGTTGGACGGTATGGAGTTGTCGATGGTACATACTGCGTCGTTCTCCTAGTTGGTTCAGTAAAAGGCACTGCAGGGGTAGGGTAGTTATATCCGTCTGCAGCACGTGCTTTCCTTACAAACTGGGTTTGATGCGTCGGAATCTATGCTCAATGAAAGTAGTTATGTGCTGTGGAAACAAAAATTGAAAATGTAATTACCTTCAGTTCCGCGCAGAAACCGACTGCGCAAAGCGCCAAAATCAGTACAGCGCTCCTCTGTAAAACAAAAGAAAACCATTTAAGCAACTTGTATTCCAATTTGAATATATGTAGATAATTTCAAATGCCAAGGTCATCTTAACCGGAAACGTCGGCCATTCTCCCTCGAACCCATTTTGAATATTTATATACATTTTGAACAACAGCCAAATGCAGAGTAGGGTCACGACGGATTACAGCGGATGACAAAAGGAAATATCAATTTAAGGAAAAAACGGAACCAACCGGTTTTCGCAACGTAGTTCACTGAACCTCATCCCGCTATAGAGGAGTTAATTAATACAGCTCATAGTGTGCGATGCCTGTTTGGCAAATTGTTGTTTATGTACAGATTAATCGGATTACCGCACCAACGTACGAGTAATAGATACTAATTAATCGAACACGCCATGCCCACTTATCAATTAACATTTTCAATTGCAAAATTACGTCGTCGGCTGTGTTGAAATTGCAAACCAACAAGTCACCATTGATCTGCAAATATAGACAGTGGTGCCTACAGTAACGTACATACTTCAACGTGCGTATCATATTAGATCGGAGTTTTCCCCAACCGTACACACATGCTATGTGTTAATAAATTATAGCCGTGCTAAGTAAAACATTTTTCGGTTATGTCATTCTGAAGGTCGTCTAAGTTCAAGTTCGAACGCCGCAGCTTTCATCATACTGTATTGGATTTTCTGTTTTAAGATATCTAACCGCATCGCAGTGCGGGTTTAGTAAACATGTGTGTCTGTGTGTATTGCAAAACTAGTATCTATCGCTAATAAGCCACTCGCATAACGAAATCAGAGATAACTCCCAAGATGAAGATTTCCTAATTTCGAAGAAAAAAAAAAAGGCGGACTAGATATTTGTTTGTTGAACGTGTGTGGACGGTTATGGTTTTACGAGATAACTTGAAAACCTTGAAGACGTTGAACTCGTCGTCAACACATCAGGATGAAATTAACAGTATTCCGCCGTTGCCTATGGACATTTGACATTTGAAAACTTTGCGGCAGAAATCGAAAGTCGTCTCTGACGAGGCCAATTAGTTGCGCCCATCCCTGTTTCATTTCCACCACAGAATGTTCTGAAAATAAAATTCAAATATTTGGCTCCCTCTTTCTCTTCTGTAGAACCATGCCTAACCAATTATACCTAATGAATTTCCAAAAAAAAAAAAAAAAAATCAAACTTGATTTACTAATGAAAAGTTTTAGTTCCGTGATAATTTGGCCAAAAATGTGTGTGTGGTTTTGGGCAAATGTTTGGTATTGCGGATTTGCATATCTAGAATTAATTCGACACCACACAACTGAATGTTTCGCTTCCAAAGTTACATAACTAGATGTGTTTCCTAATCCAACTCTGTCGTCGGATGGTGTGTACAGTCTTAAATAATCAAAAATTATCATAATAGTTGATTGATTTGAAATTTGGACATGTATAGCTTGGTTTTTGTACAAATTTGATGACAGCATAAGACGTAATGTGATTTGTATCTTTGCCATAGGCGGTGAACGTTCTGTTCATGATATATTTGTGTTCTGTTCGTGAAAAAGATGAAAGTGAAAACTTGTTCCGACTTTTTGGATTCAACGAAGTTTATTTTGTTGGCACGGCTGGCCAAGTTGTGTGGTCCAGAAGGACCTTCAAAAGGGATTGATGAAGGTTAATTTCCCTGAATTTTTTTTCGTTCACCCTGCAGCTGTCAATTTAACCGTCAGTTAAACGGTTACTATATTTTTAAAGTTAATTTATTCGTAAATTGTTTATGAATGAATGAATATTATTCTAATTAGGATGTGTGCCAACTTATTGGGTGCCCGATATGTGAAGAATATCTGCCTAAGACATTTTTTGATCCCGGGGCTTTACCTCCAGTTCTTCGAAACAATTCTTCTGGCATCCGCCATCAATTGGTCTCTTTAAAGAAAATTCTATCTTTATTGTTGATTTTAACTTGGGCGATGGGATTCAAAGTTCCATTTGGCTAAAGCTTTGTTGTTCATTCACTCAATGTGGCCGCTTCAACATCTACGCCTTGATACAGCTTATAGAATTCGCCTTTGAATATTTTCCTCCATTCAATCTCGTCACACAAAGGGCCTAAAAACTGACGAAGTAGAGAGCGATAGAAAACGTCAAATGAAATGAAAATAACTGTCACTGGAATGACTGCACGAGAATGAACCTTTCTCAAGATGCAGACATTTGAAAATTAAATCAGCAAACTAAGAAGTAAATTCCATACAATGCCATGTGACAGGCATGTCAAAACACATGGACCTCTGAGGCCAGTGCCACACAAGCTCTCAAATGGTCGAGCGCCCATTTGGACGGTCGTGTTTTCATGCTGCTATAAAACAATACTCCTTAGTGTGCGCGGGGGGAAGTAAGTAGATAAAATTGGATGCGCGACGACACCACATAGCTCCATTGCTTTTCTGTATACTCATACCGCGCGGCCAAATGGGAGCGCGTTCAAAGGAGCTCGTGTGGCACTGACTTAACAAAAAGGATGTGGCTTATGTTTAGTTTTAATTATGCAGTTTAGGTAATATTAGACGGCTGTCCCCGCTTAGACCAGAATGAAGATCTATTGTGATACATAGAGTACCGGATCATCAGGAATCTTGCATGATTTATTCTTTTTCCTTTCTATAGAGAGATACTGTGGGTAGCCGTATCGGTGTAAAACCCTTCCAGCTCTACACTTTGTACAGAACCATTGAGACCCACAGACAAGGCTCTTTATTTGGTAAATATCTAGCTTGGGATTTTCCTTCTCAGCCTTGATGGGGCATGAGCATGGAAGGTAGGTATTTATTTCTTCTTCTTCCCCGCCTCTACAGCTTTTGCAGAAATCATTGGAGATACACATGCCTTCCTATAAATCAATGCCCCATGATGTCTCCTACTAGAGTGCGGTACATTTTCTGTTATAAGAAGTCTTCACAAGGAGTTTTTGCATCGGAAAGCCAAGAAATAAAAGGACATGGATCAGTTATCCTAAAAATTAGAACTTCAAACAACATACCATAAGATGATTCAAAACTATTCAAAAATAAATAAGGGAACTGGAGTAAGAGAGTGTGGGCTAAGAATGGGAAAATCTTTCGTGTTTTAAGAGGAATTAAAAGCTGCTCTTATCACAGCCTCACAAAGAAGACATTGCGATCAAGTTACACAACTGAGTTGCACTGAATGCGGCATGAAAACGCATACCATCCCAGAAGAGTTTCATAGAGAGAAGACTGCCGAAATAAGAACACCTCCGAAACTGATACAAACCAACACCAGAATTGAGCACGAAAGATCGTTTTAGGATGCCACTCCTCTGTATAATTCATTTTTACCACTAAATTCTTACATGTGCTTATTAAAGTTTAGAAATGCAACAAAGAGTGCTATGAAGTAACGTTGGTTTTGATTCTGCAGCTGGGAACCAAAGGTTTGCCCAAAAGCCAAAATAGATTGCAAATGAGAAATATTAAAAACCCTCCCCACTGGCACAGTGATGAAAAGCCACAAGCATACATTTTCTTCGATGCAACCAAAACATGTGCACGTTTTCTTTCATTTTGTATTTTCCAGTCAATGAATTTGAGGAATGTGGTTCTATATACTGAAGTCCAGTAGTACGGGTCGTATAATTCTCGAAAGTACTCGCACATAAGTACAAATGTATGTTTATGTAAATCTCTATCGAACTATCGACATATGACTCCAATAATATGTGCATTCCTCGTAAAGAGCAAATTATTGCCGACACTTTTCTGCAAACATTTGTCTAGTTTATGTTTACTCGTCTGTGAAAAGTGGCTTTTCTGGAATACATTTCTAATCGTTATTGACAAATTCTCGTGACGAGCAGGTTTGACATTTTTAATCAAAACCCCTCATTCGGTTCGATAGTTCGATGTGCATGTTTACACAGCCATTAAAAGTTTTCGCATATTTATCATCGACCGTGCCACAATGGCAGCGGCAGCCATCAATTTGCAGACTATGCGCACATAGTCAATACAAAAATTATACAATAATCGATGGCACCTACATTACATCAAAGTTCAATTCGATTATGTATACACAGATACATAAAGTGACGGACAAAGTCGTTTATACACGAAGATAACAACTTGTGGTTTCCAGAGATGGTTCACGACCAAAGTCTGCCTCAATGAAAGCTAAAAAAAACAGATGCCAACAATTTCGACTGCGATACTCACAGAGGACAAGGCAGCCGTTAAGCCTCCACCAAGCACCATTGCGCTTTTGTATTTATTGGATGCTGTAATCTGTGCGAATGATTTTTTCTCGTAAGGAGGTCAAATTGAATTTTTATAAATTAAATTCGATGCAGTTGACCGATGCAGGAGAAGATTCAGATTTGCCACGTCGCAGTTAAATATGAAGCGTCGCGAATAACATGTACACTTTACGAGATACTTAAAGCACCTTGATTATAGTTTCATTCTTGAGTGCACGTATGGGTTGCGAACCATATTTTTAAGTGGCCAGTCACTATAAATATCAAAGATTTATAGCGCAGGCGAGGAGGGCTACCCTACATGTAAAAAGGTGTTAAAATGTCATAATTTCAGTGCCCACCGCTCAACCAGTTGACCATGACTACTTGTATCTGGGTTTAACATTCGATACCGAAATTGCCTCAGATAAATCGACCATCCTATAGGTCACGGTCTAGTAAATAATAGAGTTTTCTTCCATCGACCATGTAATTCAAACATTAATGGCCAATTAATCATAATTAGCATTATTATCGATTTGCTTACAAGTCGTTTATCATTTGAAGCCCTTTAAAATTGCTTTATCCACTCGAGGTTCACATCGATTGAAACAATGAGAATAATTTTCAATTAAAGTCGAGAACGATTTTAATAGAATTCATATTTTTAAAAGTCATTATAACGAAATGCGGCAATATTTTTGGATTAACTTTGGTTCAAACAAATTCAAATAAATGTCATTCACTAACTTGATTTACCCACCCCATCAATGCTGTTATATTTCCTGTTTCAGATTTCAATTCAATATATTTACTTTAAGTTAAAAAAAAAATGTTGGTCACTCTTTTATTGTTTTTTGCATAAAATAAATTTAAAATCAAAGGTCGGCTAGTGATAATTTAAATTTTGTTTTGGTCTGCTTCGTTTTTTTCCCCTCTGTTTTTGATACTTTGGCGTTAATATGAGGAACACGTTTTTAAATGTCTCAACATTTTCATTGCAACAATTACTTGCATCAGTTATATTAATTTAATAATAAATGTCAAACACATGTTAAAGATATTGCAATGGCATTGGTTTGGAATTTAATTTGAAACAAAATTATTTAAGTGTGTATTTATATTTTAAATTTACAGTTATGGTGTAATAGTATATAAAAAGTAATCGAGACGTCTGGTCTTTTGCAAGATCAATACAACCCGGTTCTCTTTTCGTATTCAGGATTTCGTACTACAAAACGTTAAAAACTCTTATGAAATTACTTGGATGCCTGTCTGCCTATCAGGTGCATTGGAAAGTCAGGTAATAATTTTCCAACCGATTGATGTAAACACGAGAAAGTGAAATTAAAAAAGGCAGAAAATAAAGTTGTGAAGCCTGAAGATTAAACTCAAATTTGTCATATGACAATTTTGATAAACGTCAGACACTTATTAACATACAAACGTACACTTGTTTGGATAACTTGGTTCTAAATAAACTAGTCTTGCATTCGTTTGGATTTGAACTGTTGAGCAGTTTGTACTATTTAAACCGCATTTCAAACAAAAACCGGTTTTATAAAGTTGTTATTTTTCCTCAATGGTCCTGGTTCCATTGACAGTTTATGGAGGTGAAGATTTAACTACAAACTTAATGAGCTGCAAAGCGACACTTTTACAACGATTAAGATGGTATTGTGCTGATGAATAATATTCGATTCCATCCCTTTGGCACTATGCAAACGAGGACCTCCCTCTTGTAGCGGATATTTGTACTCAGGACGTTCCAAGACATGAAAACCTGAAACTTTTTAATATTCATATGTGCCAAAGATGAAATTAGTTTCACATGTACATAAGTACATACAATTCATGTCGATTTTGATGCAGTAAGTGGTCATTATGATTTAGCGAGCTAACACTTGTTGGGTCTGACCTCAGTGAAACATGCAAAATTTTCTTCGTAAGCAATAACAAATCTGTGAGATATTTATTCGTAATGAAAAAGCTTCCCAATCCTTTGTTCGGAGTCGACAATAAAAGTTGAAGATCCCTTCACTTCGTGCGCAAAACAAAACATCCAAATCATTGTGTTTTCTCTTATGATCCTTGAAAAAATCTGCGATTGACAAGTTAAAGCTTATGAGATTCCCAGAAATGATCGTACTTAAAAAGAGTGTCTTGAAATCTTAAAAACGCATGTTTACTTGTACATACAATAAGAAGTTCCATTTTAATGAAATTATTAGGCTTTCGAAACTTCATATTTTTTGTATTTTAAAAGTTCGTTCCATTACCATACATATCTACGTGCAAGAGTCCATGTCCATGTTAAAAGACAAATAACAAGAGGGTCAAAGTTCAAAGTTCGTGTTCTAAATTCCGTATGGAAAAATTCTTGAGAAAATAAATTTATCACTGGCTAAGTTAATATCCGGTACGGCTTCCACTAAATAATATATTCAAAGGTTGCTTGTCCAGTCCACAATAAAAAGTCATAAAGAATTCATCAAGCCTAGATTACCAAAAGATCTTTCGATAATTTTTTTATTTACAACTAGTGACAGGTAAAGCTATAAATATTAAAACTTAAAAAGTTTTCAATGTCGACACAATCACTAAACCAGTCAAGCCAGATGACGAGTTATGAGTAGATCAATCAAACTTTAGAAAAAAGAAAAAAGACTAATGTCCGAAGAACTTTGATGATAAATTTTTAAAATTTTTGTTTAAAGAGTCCTCAAATTATAACACACCAAACTATTCTGAATACCAGATCTTTGCATGTCCTTAATGTTTTTTTGAAACTCGTCTCTTTTATTAGACAAAATGCTTTGTTTGGTTCTAATGACATTAATTAGAAAGTTTATTTTGTTGTTAATTATCCGGAAATAGAAACATTAAAAGATGTCAAAATTTAAAGACGTAAAGTTATAACAAGCAAAACAAGACAAGAATGGTAATTTAGCATTAATTCTTTCAAGGTAATCAGTGACTACTGTGAAAAAAATACTTTCGATTATTTGAATACATATTTTAAATATAAATAAATCTAAAAATAGATGTTGATACTACAAAATTCATAAAAATTAGTAATATAATGCAAATTATATACAATGTTTTAGTTTACATATACATGCGCCTTTACAAATTTTCGTTTGGTTGACATTCCAGTAGAATGACCATGACCATTACAGTTTATAGGTGGAATTCATGAGTTATTTTCAAGGTTAGTTCTGAGATAGTAAGAGTCTTCAAAAGGTCAAAAATCTTCACATCCATGCAGTCCAAGCAATACTAACTCAGTCCAAAAGATTACTTGTACACTAGTTTATATTCAATTGGAAATATGGAATACATCGTTGAGACACTAACAAGATAATTAAGATTTATATGCGATATTCGATGCATACTAACTTGAAAAGCTGGTACTTAAAATGTGCTTAGTAAGCCATTCAATAAATGAAGTTAATCTTTGTTGCTAATTGAAACGCATGCAACATCGTTTGTCAATATTGAATTCATATAAAATACTATGTGATACGTAAACACGTTTCGCATTCAACATAAAATGAAATTGATATAATTCTAGGAAAATGGAATAATGGTGAGGATGCTATAGTAAGAGTTCGGTACTCCAATGGAATTAGTTTAGTATTTTCTCTGCATTTTGTATAAAAGTTTCCAAAATACACTAGGTCATAACTATATCATTTATCTATACGAGGAGAATAAGCGTTTGCCTTATTTATTCTTAATTTAATAAACACGTTCAAAGTTAAATGTTAACGAAGTAATGTAATCTAGAAGTGCGCACGTTCGTGATTGTGTGAAGAGTGAATGCGAACCTACAGCCACAACGCGTGCTAAAATTAGACTCATTCGAAATTTTCGTGAGTAAAATACCTAATTTGCATTGTTTTAGAGTCTGTCAAACTTAAAGAGTGACAAAGCGCTACTGTGATAGGTTTCAATCATTCACCATGCTTTAATTGTATGCTGCCGTTAAAAGTGAGATAACGCTTAGATGTCAGCCGTTGGATACGATCGAAGTGTGAAGGCAGCTAAACCATTTGGCCAAGTCTAGCTTTTGAAACGCCAAAACTGACCAAGAATCTAGTAGAAGTCAGATATGACATTAACTTCAAACATACAAATTAGCTGAGGATGATATGCTTTGAAAAAGGGTGCCGTGAAATAACGCCAAGCGAAATAAGGCCAAATTTCAAAATTTTTAAATTCGATCTTATTTCACTTTCAAATGCGTAATAAAGCCGAGTCGGCCTTATTACGCTTTTCGAATTATATTATATTGGGAATCTGTATTGGACCGCTCCGCTTCGCTACTGCAGTCCTTTTATGTCCAAAATCGGTGAGGAGCAATAGGTTTTTGTTACATTTCGTTGTGGCTGTTAGCCTTGCTAATTCTCTTGCCTTCCCTCTGAAATTCGGCTTTATTTCGCAAACAATGTTCGGCTTTATTTCGCATTTGAAAGTGAAATAGGGCCGAATCCCAAAGTTCGGCGTTATTTCGCTTTGATAATGGGAAATAAAGCCAAATTTTGAAATTTGGCCTTATTTCGCTTGACGTTATTTCACGGCACCTTGAAAAAGTTATTTAAGGACATCGCTTGTGATTGATAACATTTTTTTAGTTGTCATTATTGAAGTCTTTAGATTGTTTAAGTAAATTAAGTCAGGTTACGTCGAAAGATATAGAATAAGTTAAGTTAAGCTTAGAATGCCCGTGTGGGGCCAGCAAGTTAGTATTACATAGTTTAGGTAGTTAAGCTTTTTTTAAGCGTTTTTTTTCTTTTGTCTAGCACGTAAATTAATGATTTGAACTGAATAAAAATACATTTAAAATAAAAAAAAAAATCAATCATTTTTAGACTTAAAATCTTGTCCTAAAAATCATAGTCGATTAACATGCTCTCGGTGAATTAGAACGCGTTGTCCAAAAATGTTGAACACATACATTAGCGTGCTGTCTCCATACTTCATGTACAGAATCTTACCTTCTGTCAGGGTGCCGCATGATATATAAATTTCATAAATTTGAAGTTTTCCAAGCTTGTGAGGTTACATTCACCAATTAAAATAAGAAAAGTCAAAGTTTGTCAGAAATTGCAGAGATCGCATTATTTCACATTTTATTATCCACTAGCTATATTTTCAGACGTAGTGCGTAGGGGTGGATAGTGACTTCGGAACTTTATACACATTTATGATATTTATGATTAACTTTTTCATCATCTAAAGATGATTATCATTGCTACTCTCGAATTGCATGTATCGAATACATTTGCTTTTTGCCAGCAACCTATTTGATCTCTGATATTGCAAGCTCGAAGAGCGAAGTATCGAGGAAGAAATTTACTTCTTTATTCGTTGTCATGTTGCTCAGGGCACTTACATACTTAAGTGGTGGATATACATAGACATACGAGTACATAGTCTAAATATTCTTCTGTCAATCTCATGCATAAATCCAACATCAAGAAAAAAAAAAAGCAGCTTCCAGGGAAAAACAACCGACAATGACGGTAACATTTGATGTCAGAAAAAAAGTGATAAAAAATCGATGAGCCATCCTACTGGTATAGTGGTTCAGCTAATTCCTCATTTTGCTGGCATGGATATATTTATGGAATAAGCAGATGGTTCGTGATTATTAAAGCAAACAATTTCACCATTTACTACAAATTAATAAACAGGTACCTTATATAAGTACGTATCAAGAATTGCACACTTGTAAATAAAATTATGTTTTATGCTTCTGTTTAGTTAAACTTGTCATACTTGTGTCTTAGGTAACAGCATATGGTAAATTCATGCACTTTTCTTACTCTAACTCAAACCTATAGATGTGTACTGTGGGTAGACTATATCGTGTCTTAATCTCAAAATGTACTTGTCACCTCAAGGTGGTGAGTGACAAATAACCAATTTTATACAAAAGCTAACGATTAAATCATCTTCAAAATTCAAATAAGTAAAATTAATTCTCAAGAACCCTTGAATATTTAATAAGTGTTAAATGCCTCCCACTTGAATCGTGATTTTATCTATAAAAAGAATCATCATTTGGTATAAACTAAAAATGTTTATGGTTGTCATTAATAAGCCACATAAATCGGAAAAGTAAGAAGTTCGCCAACCCACACTTGAAATAAGTGTAGGTACCTGTGGATTACGTTGGTGTCATCAGAGGCATAAATATTCGAGTTAAATAAAAAATAAAAATTATTTTTAAATATTGTTACCTTAATATTTATTTAGTACCTAATCTGCAAACAAGAACTAGCAAATGAGCTTCCTTAAAACAAACAAAACGCTAAACAAGTGCAAGATTAACAAAAAACTTGTACAGGAAACAAAGTTAGTCGTTGTCGCAAACTATTAAATTGTATAAAAGCAAAGCCTTGTTATAATAAGATTCTCACATTCTGGTGTCTTTTTTTATTCTTCTTAAGCTATAGACTTTGCTTCATTTCCTTGATGTAGAAGAACACTTGGGGAAACGAAACAGTTCTTTGGAAGGAATGAGTGTACAAACCTGACTAGAATTACAAGAGCGATTTATTTTATTTCTTTTTGTCACATGGCACTATTAAACGTTAAATAAATATTCTATTTTCATTAGTAGTGTTGGGAAAGTAGGCAGCCGATCATCTCACGGCAGGTGTTGGACTTCACATTTGAATCTCAGTTCCAACCCAAACATTGAGAACTAATGGTGAAATAATGTACTAGGTGCAGTTCATCAAATTCCTATGACAGACATACAAAAGTCATATCAAATAATACGTTACTTTGTACAATTAAGTACTTATGAAGCTTCGAGCTGAAGTCACTGTTAAATTCAATTGATTGCAGTGAAGTCAATAAATACATCTACAAGTGATTCCATCAAAGAATAGTCTTACAGATGGGAATGGGTTGGCAGCAGTTAGGCAATCGGAGAAGAGAATAATCAAATCTAAGTATCTTATAAACGAGTAAGAAATGTTTATTGTAGCTCAAAGGCAAACGATTGTTAGTAGTTTTTAATTCGGTGGGCTTGAGGGATGATACATAGCTTGTCGTTAAATCTCACAACCGTAAATAGTTTTTTTTTCGAAAAGTAATACTCCGGTATTTGTCTTACCAAAAAAATAAAACAAACCATGCACTGGTGATATATGAATGAAGTATATATCCAGCTCATTAAGTTGCTTAAAAATAGCCTATTGACTCGTTAGAAGAGCGAGGATTTAATGCTAGTTGTAAAAGATCACACTGCCCTTAGTCTCATTAAAATTATGAGCTAAAACTCAAACAAGACGGAGTTAGTAAGTTAGTTTAGCCTTTTGACTAAATTGAAGAAGTTGTTGCTGGACAAGTTTCTAAGCGCAGCCTATTATCCTTTCTATTTAGAACACGGTTCAGAGTCATGCGAATACTATAAGTTTCAGCTTGAAAGACAGATTGCGAGAAATTCTTTACTTGTTTTAGCTTCGATTCTGACTTAGATAAACTCAGCTTTAGAACAGTAGACCATCAGATTTCATGGGATAATTCTCGGTCATCAAACGTTTTTAACTGAAGATAGTTTTCAAAGTGCTTCTAATGATATGAAGTGGAGGGTGGTTCAGCAATACAACCAAAGCAGAGACAATTGTGCTAGCAAAGGCTCTCGTATATTGGAGATATTGGAGCAAAGTGGCAGAGTGATGTTTTTTTTACCGATAAGCCCTATATTTATCGGAGATAAGTCAGATTGTAACATTTTTAAGGACTTGTTACATCAGGCTAATAAAGATATTCTTCAAGTAAACCCTCGTTTATAAAGTGTTCTCTGAAAGTACACTATTTTTTAAACATGTCCCCTGCGTATTAGAGCATAAAATCGTTAGGCTTGATCCGATGTTAGAACTATAGAGAGCTTTTAACAGAAAGCCGGCAAATATCGCCAATAATCCGCACCTTTAACCAGAGTCTTTTTTATTAGCATTGCTTTGATCCGTATTCAAGTTCATGTCGCGACAATGTTCTATGTTTATCTGAGAAGTTATAACAACGAAGTGTCCACTTCTTTCAGATTTTTAAGCTCAATAATTTAAGTCTTGACTATAAATCGATTTACATGGAGTGCGTAGCATTTTGATGTAGATAATTTAGCGGCGCTTTTTCAAATCCATAACGCGAGAGTGATTGGTATGATACAGAAAGCAAATTGAAAAACTATGAGGGTTGGTAAATTACAATTTAGAGTGGTCTTTACTTAAAGTCATTTTTTGTATGCGATCAAAAGAATCAGAGGATTGTGCAGAGCTCAAGCTTAGGAAATAAATTTGTGTTAGTAATCTGAACGTGCATAAGTGCACAGCACATTTATGCTGGCGAAAGCCTGTTTTAACAACATACCACTTTTAAATACAATTACATACGTTAAACAACAAAATCATGATTCAATCTTCTGTTTTCAAAGAAAAGTCACAAACGCAGTTTTTCTTTACTTCCTCGTGTAGAGTCTAGTGATTTAACACAATTGACGATAGTAAGTCATTAGGCTTTAAATACTTTTCGTGCCCTTTTCTCCATTATTTTTTTAAGGCATGTCACTCTCATAATATTGTACCATACAGCACCTACTTTCTTTTCTGTTAACCGTGCTTTGATTGCATATTCACAGCGAATCTTTCAATTTGAAAATGTTTTGCTGGAAAAGTGTGATAATTCAATTTGTTTATGTGAACGAAAACGAAACAAGTTCAGGTAGCAAAGACTGAAGTTTTACAACAAAAAAGTTTGAAAAAAGGTGTTATTATATGAAAACGGGAATGAGTTTTAATCTACCACAAAGAGAATATGTATACAGGTTTAGTTTTTCTGCTCACATTGGTTTTGGGTACACAGTCTAATCTTTGTATTTTTCAAACATTAGTCAGTTAGCTTACATCACAATTGTTAACACTTTTGTCAGTCCACAAGCAATCCAAGTCGATGTGAGTCCTTACACTCATAGTCGCTAGAGTACGTTTCAATTCTTCTTAACTCCGAGGTACAGGACAAAGTTGATTCAAACACATCAAATACACTGTTAAGCACGGAGGTGCAACCTTCATGGTGTGGAATCTTTTGAGAGTTCTTGGTTTTAGAAAATATGCCTTTAAAGCTCTCACGATCTTATTTGATAGGGTAGTCTGGGATCCTGTTGATTACAAAAACTAGAAGAAAGATCCATTACCAACTCACAAAGTAGAGCACTAAAATGGGTCATACTATTCACCTTTTTATTTTTTATTTGCATTTCCTCGACTTCAATCACATGATCAAAAATATCTAGTAATAGGTGCAAGCCTTCTCGTATTTATACAGGCATGTCAGCACTGCGACGTATCTTCTTCCCTCTAAGGCGGTATAGAGAGATAGGGAGATCAGAAATTGCTAAGCTGTTGTTAAAAATGGACTAATAGAGTACCACGAGTATTCAAATTATTTAAGAAGCCATAGAGTCTTTGTCAGTCAAATGTTATTTAAGTGCAAAAAGTATAAATATTTGGCGCAATAGCTCATAGAGAACTAAGGCCTGGCTTTTGATTCTTTTGAGGTTAGAACCTGCAGTCCACGGCGACCACCAAACATTATGACAAATAATTATAAAATCTTCTGACATTCAAGGTCATTAACGAACAAGTGCACTTTATAAACATTTGTTTGCTCGAAAAGTGTTTTTTAAAAGACTGGTATAAAAAACATTATGTACATATTTTTTCCACATAAATATGTATAGAGAAATAAGTCCTTAAAATAGCTCTAGTAAGTAGAGGGGAGATTGAGATATAGAAGGATAGACAAAAGGTGAATGATAGATGTGAGGTTAAGGGCGATAAAAGAGAGATTGATAAACAGAAGATATAGAAAAATAGAGGAGGGGAGATGTATAATTTTTAAACAATTTATGTCGGTGATTTTCCCAAATTTTAACTTTGAAGTAGAAGAAGAATAAATAAATACATTTTTTTATAAAAAAAATTTAAAAAAAATAACTTCCCACTAGCTTCGATAAGTCTTAAAATGTTTCCAAGTTATTCACAAGATTTATACATATATACACCTGTTGTCATGCATTTTTTTTTTTTTTCAAAAACTCGTCACGATAACTTCTTCTTTCATTAGTTATCGATAAAGCATGGTACTTATACCCATTTACCCAACAGGTTTTTCGTTCAAACTTGTATTCGTTTCGGTTTAAAATTCACAAAATCTTCAGTATAATTATGTATACCGTTATTTTAAAAATAAGTCAGGTTTTTGTTTTCAATTTACAAGGCAATCATTGCAGAATGCATACAATGAAGTCATTGAAAATAAATTGCACATCAACTACTTTTTTTTTCTAACGTCAAAAGTCACCATCGATTGTATGCAGATCACTTGATAAAACTCAACAATAAGCATAATGATTGGCTGCATCATCTGAGCTAATGCACAATTGCAGTGGGTTTTGAGAATTAAATTACATATATTCAGTGTGCCACTAAAAGTTGACAACTAAAATGCATAAATTAATATCTTAACCACCTCAGTGAGGAATAAGTTCTTTTAGCTATCCATCGCCAAGTGAACTTAATTCGTTCGAACAAATAACCCGACGAAGATGCAGCAGCTCGTCGAGGTGATAATTAAGTGAGCTACTGCCGCTGCAGATGCACAAATCACACAATTATATCTATAAATCATGTTAAATGTCTAAAGTTAAATGTCACCGCGACCGATCACACTGTCGTCCACACACTGTAGTGATATTCTATGATAGTTATGCAATTCGTTAGTTTGGTCAACAGCACAATGTATGTGTGTGTCTTTTTTTTTTAATTCTTATATCTCCTCAATCGTATTGCACACTCATTTCAATAAAACTTCACTATAAATCTCACATAATATAGGCACACACTCAATCCTTAAGCATCGCGCGATGGCGACAACGATGACGGCAAAATGACAAGATGACCGTGGCGACGACAGCACTGCACACAATATTGTAATTGTCCCAAATAGTGTTTGAAGAAAATGTCTTTAACTACTCACCATGATGAGCACTTTTAAGTTTCAGCACACAATAATCCACAAAGGTATCCTGTATCGAGGTGGTCCACAGTAGGAAATAAAAAAAAAATACTTATAATTCAAGGATATTTTCCTCCAGGAAAAATGAGAAAAAATATCCCTATCGTGTCACAATTCAATTACTCAATGAATTTGACCGATATACGGCGAGACCAAGTTAAGACAATAGATTAAGACACAGGTGGATAAGCCGTGTTGGTTAACTGCTGGACAGAGTGTGGAGTACCAACTAAAATAACAAATCTTATAGATTTTCTATATATACTCGGTGAAGATGCTACACCGGTGGAGACGACGACGGCCCAAGTTTTGAGACACCGACGACGCTCGAGATGAAGAAGTAGCAATGTATGCTTTTGCCAAATGGTGATCGTACCCTCAGCTAAATTCCACACGTTAATGCGGGGAACCAGATTTCAATGAAGATCTGGTCTATCTATCTGGCAATTACCAGCTGGCCACCTTGTGGTCGATTCACGACTAGTGGATGGGAAAAAAGCTCTCAGCGTATGATGGTGACTTTACCGATTTAAATATTTGTACTTTTGGAGATGCGACTACTGAAGATGTTTTGACGTGCTGGTAGTGGTTGTGATGGTCTCTGACTCGGTACGGGCTATAGAGTTTAATGTTAAGGTAGGCTTGCGCGCATCGAAGCTTTTATTTCTTGTTTTCTTGTTAACAAAACAATCAAAACAGAATTTGGAATTTAACTACTTTGGCAGCAACTTGTTTCGGTGGCAAATTGGGATGTTACTGTTCGGTAGGTTGTCTGGGGCTATGAGTACGACCTCTGGAGCAGATTCATGTGTGTGGGAAAAACTGCACATTGCAACAGTCTTTAATGACCGGGTCGAAGATTGCACCTGTACTTTGGGCTGGCAGTCGTACTACATCAATGGCAGAGCTTTTGAATACCAAGAAAAATTATTCTCATCCGATAAGAGCGATCGTCTTTTGCTGGTTGTACCTCATGCCATTGCATGCTTGTCATTGGGCCTATTTAATGTGTTATTATAAATAACTCAACAATTTGTCAATTTCAGTTGAGTGTGGGTTTTTTTTTTTTTTGTTTGTTTTTCACACCAATTTTCAAGATTAATTATTGAATGCGTATTAATTGTTTGATGTTGGAAGGTATGTTGTTCCCATTTCTACTGCGTTAAGGTTTTTTTTTTTCTAGTTTATGTTAAATTTGAAGACTAGATTTGGTGATATTTCACGATACATATTTTGAATCTTTAAATTATTCCTCAAGTTGGGCGTGTTTAGAAAGCAATAAATAGAGCAAGGTTTAGCCTATGTATATGAACAAGTAAACCATTCTGCAAACTATCCGATAACGAATGCTGAAATATGTATGATGTATGATCAAGGCTTTTGTTCGCTGGAGCGCATTAAAATTGAAGTGTTTGCGGCAGCAGACATTGAATATACAAAGTAACCAGTAGAAAAGGATGAAGTAGTGGCAGTTGTAACCTGCGAGACTTGGATGCCTAGAATAGACAATTATTATTGGAAAGCAATAAGAAAATAATAATTACCCAGCGTTGCCTAAAATCGAGCAGTTTTCATGAAAGATAATATTGAGATAATGATAACATGGCAATCATTTATTATCATAAAATAAAACCGATTGCGATCAAGTTACAAACTTCCTTCAGGAGATAGATTAGGTAAAGTTGAAGTGGTTGCCAGCTGTTGCCATCTCACTTAGATCAGCGATAGATTCACTGTGATACTATATGGATCTGGAGAGATTTCTTTACCTACTCGTTGAACCAATGAAGAGAAAGAGGTTTCTGATAGTCGCTAAGGTAGAGTTCTCCACAATGGAGTCTTCTTTTGCGGGAGAAAGCTGGGCAGTAACAAAGAAGGTAGGGAATAGTTTCCTCCTCCTCTTCGTCCATGCGGCTTCAACAGACTGACGTTATATCACTTGTCCACCTAGAATTTGTTCTCTCGATAACATCCAGCTTGAGTTTGAGTTAACATGTAGCGATCGGTATGCCTCTTTTAGCCCTATCAAGGCTTAGAAGGTAATCCCAAGAAGAGAATTTCTATGAAGTCCTAGGCTTTCTAGCCAACCTTGATATTAACAAAACAAAGAGGTTTGTATGTGGGTCTAAATGGTTCTGCACAAAGTGTGGTACAAGAATTGAGCTATAATGACAAACGAATTGAACGCTTTCCGAATTTAACATTTTACATCTTAAATTTCGCAAGAGTTTCAACCGATAAAAACAAAGTTATTTCCTCTACAGATTGTCAGCTTTTTATCCTTATCAGTGAACCTATGACCAATACATCATATCAAGGCAGGGTTAAGTTAATAACTTGGACAAGGAATTAGTAGTTGAATCAGTTTGGTGGTTATAATGGCCCAGCTTTGAGGAGATCCTTTTTAAAGTTCGATGCATTTTTGGCTCCCAAATGAAATACGTTTACTGAGTCAGGTGGCACTGCAGCAGTAAGCATTAGAATATACCAATATCATATGTGTCGGAAATGATTTCCACACATATTTTTCGAGTTCGACTCGATTTAATCGACGAATTTTCATCGTCTTAATGGCCTTTATGTGATCACCGTGGCTTAGTGGTTAGTGCGTTGGACTCTTAAGAGAGAGGACACAGGTTCAAACCACCACCTCTTCGCAGGCATGACAAACCTGCAAAAGTACAATCTGTCATGCACATGAATGGGTGGGAGAAGCTAAGCCCTGACTCACTATGAGCTGTCGCGCCAAATACTTGTATTTATATGGCTCCCTTCCCTATCACTTAGGACATCCATTTATGAGCCATCCGTTTTTTCTCACTCTCCATCCACCCTTCCCTTCCACCAGGACAGAAGGTCTGGAACTTGCCGCAGAAAAACAGCTCTAAGATCACCGCTTAGCAGCAGGCTAAGAATAGATATACAATATCATAGTCTTATTCGTCATTACATATGGGGCCGTCGCTTCGGCAAAAAGAGTCAGACTGAGCAGAACAAGGAAAATCCTGTAAAAAGTGAAAAAAACTTGCATCCTTATCTGCATTACAGGAGCTATGAGGACCTGTCTTCCAGCGACACTAGAATACTCACACCCCTACACATTGTGCTGGCAATTACTTATTTAAAACTGAACAATAAAAGGGCAACGAATCCGCCCAAAACCAATTTAAGGATAATACCACTAAATGGTACACAAATAGATCCATTTAGGAAAAGGAGCGGGTCCAGAACTACACACTCAGATTTTCCGCTAGAAAGATCATTTAGAAATGCTCACAATTCAACCTCGATAGCGAATATCTTGCGCAATACATCGAAATATCGCGCGCCCTCTCTACTTCTTTAAATAAGTCTTTCACTTTTCTTTACGCTCCCATTTCTATGCGTTTAACAAGCTATCGATTAATGATTCGGTCAGGAGATGACGAGTGTCACCGGTATGAATTCTCACAAGATCTGGGATTACACGTAATCTGTTGCTATGCGTAGAAGGAAAGTTTGAATCAAGATACGTCTTCTCTTGGTCTCTTCTCATTCACTGAGCAAACAAATTTATTTCACTCTAATAAGCAGCCGAAACTCAAAAATGGTTCCACCATTTTTTTATCGTTATGCAACTTTGTTGACCGAAAGACGCCATTGCCTCAATATTCGGTTAGAAGTTAACGATCGATTTTTGTTTTTCTAGAAAAGCAATTAATCCATAATCTGGTCATTTCCGCTATAGGTTATATGCAAGAGGTTTTTTCTTTCGTCTTATGTTTGTAATTACCGTCAAATTTCATCACTATGTATTTGCCTAAGTGAAAACAAATTTCTTGACATACATATGTACACATACTTAGTTGCATATAAAACACACAATCAGTAACTATTAACGTACAGCTCAGCTAATTGATTTTTGAAAGACGCTATAAATACACAGTGATTTACAAACTGCACGTTGGCCGATGTCCGACACCCAATAACAATAAAATACTAATGGTTAAATGTAGCATATGTAGGAAGCAATGTACTCTACTGAATTTGATTAATTATTTGACTAGTTAGATGGAAATTATAAATGTATTACGGTTTTGTTCAAGCGGGATCAATGAAGCTGGAAAACTGCATTTGGCAAGCCCATCCAGGCGAATCTTTTTCGCTCTTCAATTTGAGACCCTACGTCCCTTCTCATTTTCAAGGTCAGCAGTACACTGTCCATTGTCCACTGGCGAATTAATAGAACGAAAAGTGGAACGAATGTCTCCATCAATTTGGTAAAAGAAATATTGATGGACTTGTGTTTTTTCGTAAAAGGATGTGTTTAGGACTTTCGTAGAAAGATAAGAAAAAAGAACAAGGATCGTATTAACAATTTTATTTGACTGCTTCTTTTTGTACGTCTGTACTCTTAAGTGATATAATTAACAATCATCGATCAACTTTGAAACTTTGACACTAAATACGAAATGACTTTGTGGTTAATTACAACAATGCCCCCTGGTAGGGTCAGTTATGCCAAGACATTAAATTTACTTTAGGCTACGTTAATGTAATGCCACATGTTTACGTTACGTTTCGATAAGTGGATTTGAGTTGACGAACAGCTTGATACTTTAAAGGCATTTGAAAGAGTTTGGCATCTAGCTTTTATATGAAGATGCATGCATATAGCATCGATGTATCTCTTCTTCAATAGAGTAGAAGCTACCTTTCAATTCAAGTTCATTTGCACAGTTTCAAGTCTGAAACTCACCATTTAAATGCTGGTGTTCATCAATGCTCTGTCAAAGAACAGAGCTTCCGCATATGTATCAATTATCTTTTGGGTGCACATTCTAATCCAAACCATTTAGATCTTACTCTCAGTTTATCATATCCGTGCACTAACTAACTTTCAGCTCTTCCGACCAAGAAGAGAAATGGCGACGTTTGTTAAATTCATAAAATTTTGTACTTGACAGTAAATTTGGGTTTAATTAGTGGGATGGAGATTAAGACATTTCGAATCAAATGCTGTATTCTGCAACTCAAACCATTATCCGTGAATGGTATTTGCATTGACGAAATCGAAAGGCTTTCAATCCTCAGCAAGTGACAATCTTCGTTGCAACTCCAAAAATGTTGTGAAATATATAGGTATTCTTAAATGGTGCAAAAAATACTTTATCCATTTTGATCTTTCCCAAAAATCTGGGGCATCAAAAACTGCCCAGAACATCCTTCGTAACAAGGATTTTGCGAAACACAGTGCTTCAGCCAAATTTTCAGTTGTGTTCCGCCACTCGCAGTACGTTTTTCCTTCAAATGCTTATCAGTTTATTCTTCAACCTACTTTTGATTGTACTGTACTTATATAGGAATGATGAATGATCTACATAGCTCTGCGTTTCTTTATCACCATCACTCGCATAGATACTTCTTTCATCTTCTCCCGAATGCCCATGCTCTGTGTTAAGAGGAGTTATAACCTCATTAGCACGTGCTAATTATAAAAAAAAACAAAGCCCATTTGAATTCGAAATGATTTCTAAAAATAGGAGACAATACCTAGCCTTGGGAATACAAACAGCTTAACATATCTTCCTGGCTACTGACCATGTGCAATATATTCTCTACAATGAACAACTCCCAGACTTGATTGACAAGATTGTGTTTTTCAAGATCTATTCATGCTCACATGTTTATCAACACTTATAAACTTTCTATAATTCTGAAAGAAATTAAAAATTCTTTATTTATGTCCATTCCATCCGTTCTTGAGACAATCCACTAAAGAGACACATAAAATCATACTTATTTGCTTAAACATGACAATATCCCATTAAACTATTTATAAATTATTCAGAGAAATACTAGAGCAACTTAAATATACCATATGTCACCCACCAGCTGTTCTGAAGGGCTAACTTGTCAAACAACTATGATTTTGCATATTTATTAAATACAGCATTTTATTATACAACATTTTCGGTATACAATTTTCGTTCAAGGTAATTAAGTCATTCTTTAGATCATAGACTTTTGTTTTATTAATGAAGGTTAGAAATTTAATAAGATCTATATGACAGTAACTTAGAAAACCATGACCTTCACAATTATTACTCTACACTACGTGTCTGAATAAAATTATGAAGCTGTTAAAGATAGAATTTATCTATAATAGAACTAATTATTCAAACGTGATGTTAAGTCGGGCACCCTTTTAGAGCATCAGCTTTGACCAAAGATGATGAAGCTACAATTTGCATGGCCCATGTTTAATACATATGTTTAAGCTTTCATTTCTAATAACGAAGTTTGTTTGCAAAAATTAAAATAATTAAAGAAAAATCAAGAAACTCCTACTGCGAATGATTAACCAAAATCAAACAAAAGAATTAAAAAGGCTTGGACTAGTTAGGTTGAGACTATCATGTGGTATTCGAATATGAGAATTAAGTTAATGCTGCAGAATACTGACGTATTAAGTGATATTTGCAACTAGGAAATGATAACTTTAGTTAGATTCTGCGCATGAAAAAAAACTCGTGGCTTTTCCAAAGACATTTTGAAGACAAGATACATATTTAACGTCGAAATGTTTCAAGAAGTTAAATGACACCAGAAGCCCATTGGTAACAATACCGACAAATCATCAGAGCCATCGTCTCTATTGTGCTGTATTTTACTGGACTACCACACTGAAACCGGTAATACAACAAATAGTGCCAGCAGGCATACGTAGTTTGACAAAAGGCTTATAAAACTGACTGCTGCTACTTTTGTGGATATGAAAACAAAAACGGCGAAAATGAGTCATAAATCAAGGATTTTGTCTTGCAACAAATTCGTTAAATAAAACTAGTGTAAGGCGGAAAATAACTGTTACCAATCGATGTTTTTTTCGGACTAAGAATCCAAATGTAGTAAAGCAAGACCTTTTTTTATATTGCATCAAAGTCAGAGTAGAGGGTCCGTGTCGTTAAAGAGTAAGCATAGTCAATGGATCGGATTACGAAAAAGATGTCTCTTTTTCGTTGAAAATATTCTTATAAATAATGTTTATAAAAAATTTAAAAACACACTTTTATGACCAAAATTTCATAGAAGTCCCCAGATATCGATTTTAGGTCGAACCGGACCGCAAATGAAAAAATTAGACCGCCGTCTTTGTGCCCGCTTTTATGAATTCTTAAATTCTGATGTGAAATTCGTAGTCCGCGACCCTGAAACCCCCTAGATATCGATTTTTAGACGAATCAGACTATAAATGCCAAATTTGTCCGCCATCTTTAAGTCGCCATTTTGAATTTAGATTACATAAAAGTTATAAAATGTATTGTGGAACCATGTGTACGTGCCAATTCTCAAGTTGAGCGAATCGATTTTCTAGGTTTGTTTACATGCATACATACTTAGGACAGAACGCTAGGGAGCTAAGAAACGGGTGGAAGAATAAACATCCAATTGAACCTGTACTGATGGATTACCCAAAACCAAATGGGTGTATTAGATCCATAATATCCCCAGTGGAACATTGTTGTCTGAAATCACTCTGGCGGTCATTGGGATGATGGTTTCTTTCATAGTTTACGAAGTGGTGATTGATAATGCCTCCATGACCTTAGAAAGCTTTAAGACCAATGTATTAAAGGAATTATTAAACTCTTAACTCTTTCAATTGTAAATTTGTCTATTCCAAACCGCTTCTCCTTATTTTTTTTGAAATTTCTTTCAGTGTTCGCAAATGGTACAATACTAGCCGTGTTTTTTGGGAGCTGTATACCCAGCCCAGTAGAATTTTACACACAAAGCAATAACAACACACCAAGTGGCGATAACTTTCCGTGTAGCAGCAAGTGAGGATATAACTACACAAGTTGACCACCAGAGCACGGAAAATCTCATAAATTAGCTCTAAGCCGATCGTATTTGTTGCTGCTATCCAGGGTCGTAAAGGAGATTGTACAGACTTTGGGCTACCGACCATCTTTGAGAAAAATCGGATAAAATTATGATGATTGCATATCTACAGCTGAAAAAGGTGACGCAAGAGGTAGAGGTAGAAAATTAAAAAGAGAACAGAAAATAATAGCAATGCGTCTAGTCTAAGCAGTTCGGTGGAGGAGCTACAATAGATTGACTTTATCTGGTTGATAATGCAGTGCACCTTTAAAAGAAAATACACAGACAGATAACTATGTACCTCCACCAAACACTACTTTCATAGCTTCAACTTTCGTATCAGCAAATAGTCTCTGCCAATTCGCCAGATCAAAGGTTTGGGAACCGCGTTAGCTTGATTTTTAAAGTGAGGTTCGGTGTTCGTTTTCGCCTCGAGCGTGAGGGGCTAAGATTTAAAAACTCTCTTAGTTAAAGTGTTATTATCCATTCGCTTGGCATTTCTACGGCGGCTGTTAAAGATGGTGGATGATGACTTAGCCAGAAGAGTGAAGGTTCCACGACTGAGATGGCTGGGTCATGTAGAGCGGATAGACACCAATCCTCCGGTCCAAAAAATCTTCGAATCCGCCCCCGAGGGACACGGCAGTTGAGGAAAACCGCGACTCAGGTGACGCACGCAAGTTGAAAGGGTCGGTTGACTTAGCGTGCGAAACTAGAGGCAGTTAGCTAAAGATCAAGCTAGCTGGAAACGCTTGTTGGTTGAGGCCCAGGTCCACTCCAGACTGTAGCGCCACCTCAAGTAAGTAAGTGTTTAAGATGGTGCCTCCCATATTGACACCAGCCCTACGCACCTCCAAAAGTCAGTGCATATTCTGAATATGAGCGGCAGCGTTGATGGAATTTCAAATTCTACCATCCCCTTTTAAACTCTTTAACGATGAGTAAGCTGCTCTGAAGTCGATAATATGTTGCATCTTAACGCTGTTCATGCTATCACATGTCGATAAGTGTGTTGTAAAATGGCAGGACAGGATCTTGTAAGTGGCGTTTAATTAAGATATACCTCATTTATTATAGCACGACAAATATGAAAATGATTGTTTTTGGAAGTTAAGCATATTGATTCATGATTTGGTAAATGCCCACACAAACATTGGCAAGTTGTCAAATCCGCCGGGCTTCATGTTTAGATGGCTTCAAAGATGTATACAAATTATTTCATTAACCACAAAGTATTCTGTTCTTCAAAAGGAATACGATCTTTTAGTCACAGTACCTAGGCGAATTAACCATGGACATATATACGAGTAGCATACTAAAAAATGAAATGTCAACTAACGGAAATAATCAAACTTAAATGCCAACTTAATCACGTGCTTATTGTACGTGTATAAAATTTCAATTTTATATAAAGTTTATAGCTTTTACTATTTACTTTTTACGTCGAGGTGGTAATCAAAATGTATGCAAACTATCCAGTTCAAGGTTTCTTTCCCTTCAAAAAAAAACTTAATACCACCCGAGTTTCAAAATCACTAATCACCAACGATAGTGCTGTGTGAATAGCATCATAAGGGTATTCTGACCCCTTTAGAGCTAGTGAATTATAAAAAAAATTTAAATAAAATATACATTTACACACGTAAAAGGAAGAAATTGTTAATTTGACTTGTATTTAATATTTATACTTCGTCCGTTAAAATTACAAACAACTTTACGATACCAGTTAAGACTTTATGATAAAGGAATTATCGAAGAATAGTCGATTCCTAACAAAAGTTAATGAGGTAATCCCTGTCAGTAGCTGTCGATAATGACATTTTATATTAATCGCGGTGTTCAGTGAAAGTATGTTGACCTGTTTTTACCATGAGGTTAGTATCAGTCTGGGTGCACTAATTTGTTGGGTGTGATTTGCATCAATTAACAGGTGACAAATTCGATTGGCAAACAAGTGGCCATGTGCTACATAATAGCAAAGTAGGTTGTACTTTTACAATAAACCGATGGAAATAACTCCTTTAATTCATTTTTCATTGTATTAATCGGTATCATGTTCGGAGAAGTAATAATACAAATGTAAGAATTGAAGCTCTGTTAAATTGATTCACGACTTCCAAACTATTTATACTAAATCGAGGAGACGACGTTCATAATCTTTGTTGCACGAGAAAAAAAAATTGACCGTTCTTGCCAAGCAAATGTGTCTTTTCTGAATTTTTCCTTAAGGGTAGTTGTTGCAGGGTTAGCACAGAGGCTACCAATAAGTTGAGTCGGCTTGAAGGAAGTAAAATATACCTGTAGATACAAAAGCTAGTGCTCTTGTCAAAGCATGATCAGTGATTTTTTTGTATTGGTTCACAACCAGTAACAGACAGCACTTTATCAAATTATGAACATAAAATGATTGAATGATGGCATTATGCATAATTCTTTGGTAGTCACTAGTCCACTAGTATTAAATAAAATAACTTATTTTTTCTATTGTGCACAGCCCTGATACGGCTGCTTTATTCTGTCTTCGAATCACAAGTGTTCATAAAATAAAATGTTGGTTCCTTTTAAAAAGGATTTTACATGCACACACATACAGGATCGAACGATGGTGCATCGTCGCGGTTGATCATACATGCATGATGTGCGTAAAATGTGCCCAGCCTTTTGATATCCTCGGAATATCGAACACATTACCTTTAGTAAACAGGCAAAAACGGTAGCTGAAAATCTGGTAAGCCACGTATGATTTAAAGAAAGACCCAAGTATTAATATTTTAGAGGCAAAAGCACTAGACTGCGCTCTTAGTCGCATTTCCAATCTAATCTTAGATTTACTTGGCACTCCGGACTTCAATTGGGATTAATGCAGCTGGTTACCCTCTACTGACCAGTGTATTCCTGCATATCAGACGTAGGATGATTTTTTTTTTTTTTTTTTATTAAAGGAAATTTCCAAATCCTAGGAGCACTCAGACTCGTTTTCGGTCCATTGTACTCCCAGGCAGAAACCCCTTTTTGGTGCAGTGGTTGGAGAAACTTAGATTTTGTTCTTTTCACTTCTTTATTTTCGGTTGCTGTTGCTGTTCCCCGACCGGGCTCGAACATGCACAGGTCAGGTCACAAGCGAACACGCTACCCACTGCACCATCGCCGTAGGATGATGATGAATGTGTAGAGCTGGCTGAACAGATATCGCACAATTAACTGTGCGAAAGGTTGTTAAAACGACCTCTCTAGGGAGTCTTTGGCACTACGCTGGCTTACCAACTTTCCAAGAAGCATAACCAATAAAAGAACCGATCGCAATGACTTTCTGATTTCAAAATTTGTCACATATCCCATAATCGAAGCTTTAAGCTTTTTACATCAGTTTGAAATCAAAGAATCATCGCGATGACTCATTACGTTGACTGTGTAATCGTTGCCTACCCCGAGCAGTAAAGAAAAAAAAATTTGATAGCAAGACATGGTATTCTCTACTCATGGGTCCAAGTTAGATACTGAAATGGACAATATCTGCGATATGTTTGGCGTTTCGGACTCGGTTACATTTATAAACCAAATCATTGTTTTCCGGAAGTCACAGTAGTAACAATAGCCGCCCCTGAAGCTGCGATGAAGGCAATACCAACCGGCGATATTGAACACTCTACAACAAAGACTAAACCGACAGACTTCTGCTGAAGGTCAGACAATGTGTTTCTTTCCTCATAGAAGTATTCGCTTTCCACAAAACCCTGAAAAGGCAATGTATGAAGACATGTACACTTTGTATGTCACCGCCCTAGGGCTTAACCCCTCAAAATTGAGATTCCTTGAAAAGTATTTCTCTCAAAATATTAAAGGATTCACGTGCAAAGCATAAAGGTGGTTTGCTACACAAAATGAAAGAGTTAAATAGTTTTACCTAAAATATTACCAACAAAATCCAAACCCAACTGTTCACACAACACAGTTTTGATGGGCAACAGTAGCTGCCAAACATTCATTGCGTTAAGTTATTTCAATGCACTAAATTGTCTAGATATTCGCGACTGTTTTCTAACTTCATATAACCTGCGCACATAATCCAAATATCCCAACCTATTTGAAAATTTCCCTTCAAGAATACATACGGAACCGAAGCAGTTGAAGGACCACTATTTCCGTTGATATTTGCGGATATGCATTCCAAAATAATTTTAAAAATAGACAACCACAGCACAATCAAATATCTACGTATACCGCCGTTGAACGAATAAAAATAATTAATTTTTTATGTGCTTAAATTTTACATACATAATTACATTTCACAGCCAAATTAATAGTATCATTCACTCTCACCTAGAATACGAACTTGATGTCACTTCGACAAGTCATTTATCGTTCCCTCAATTCTTCATCGAATTAATCAAACTTAAAACCAGTAACTACCAAACATACGTCTCCTGTTCGATGACATATCTCTACATACAAATAACAAAAACTGTAGATTTTTAGAAATCACGTTCTCAAAATAAACCCAGCATGCGTAACTACGAGCATTGAAAGGTAAACGACTCAGGCTTGTGAATATTTTATATGCTAAAGATCATCACTTTCGATGGAACTTAGTTTATACACAAACAAAAAATTAACACTTAATCGCTGTTACGTAACTTTGCATAAGAAAAAAAAAAATAAAAAATCCGGTTAAAATTTGTTTAATTAAAAAGAATACCAATTCAAAATCACTGTGTAAGATATTCACCAAAGGTTCTAACATCTTTTACATAACGAATTCCGACTGACTACATTATTTAACCATCGGATTATGCTGCTCTGCAAGTTATTTAGCTAAGCAGAGATGAAACGGATTAAAGGATCCCTTCTTATTGTGACGACAATTGACTCGTTTGACGTTAACAATTTGCATTATGTAACAATGGCTTCTCAATAAAACAACTTTCTGGTATCTTTGTATACTGTAAATACTGGTATTCTAATTATGAAAGCTATTCTGACTTCAACATTTTATTTTATTTAATGGATTGAAGCGAAAGAGTTGGAAGAAGAACTTGTTTTAAATGCCCTGGTTTAGAAATAAACCTGACAAAATCAAATAAAGGATAAAAACAAATGATTGAAACTGTTTTTTTTTTTTTTTAATTAAGTCAAAGAGTTAAATCATAAAATTCAAATCTAGTTTTTTTTTTAATTAATATTATTATATAATAATGTTTAGTTCTTGTCAACTTGTTCTGGTATGATTTGTGCATACCTAATCTATACATAGTGTTCGAGCATGAACAAGCTGCATGTCTGACTAGCTTGTATAGTGCTTATTGCTGTTAACGCACATTGCTTAGAATAGTAACAGCTTTAAACTACCGATTTGGAACCTACCTTGACCATCGAATCAAATTAATTATGTTAGGCTAGGTTAAAGTGTCTGCTAGCTTAAACCAGAAATACATCTTCTTCCCAGAATGAAGTGGAAGTGATGGTAGCTAGGAAGCTTTTGTCAACATTAAACTTTGGTGTGTTGAGCTTTTTGTATTAATAAAGGCCCTTTACTTTAGTAGATAGGTTTGCATTACCTCTTTCTTAAGTTTATATATCACTAATGTCATTGTAGGTTGTGTTAGATAAGGCAAATAAGTACCCTTGTTGGTAGAAAATGGTGATACTCATTCAGCCAACAGAAAGTCTATTGTGGCCGATTTGTTTAGAATCATGGGAACCTACATTTTGTATATCGGTAGTTAAACCCCTCAGATAAATAAATGAACCGAGGAGTTTGTTATGTGATAGAAACACAGAACTCTAGTGATAGGCCGTTGTACTTCTTCGTCAATGACTTTTAATAGCGTTGCAAGATAGAAGAGCGAAAATGGAAAACAGAAATATGAAGGACTTTAACATCTTCATTGTGACATTGATAGCTTCTACAGGTATCAAATCAGAGCAAGTCGAAGGTGAGGTCACAAGAGTCTGTAATGCCAATTTAATAAAGAAAAGAGCTTCATTTCTCGAGAGAAGAAAGGGATTTCAAAGCAGCCATCTAGAGACATTGATGACAAATGACCAAAACCTTTAAGAGTGGGTCTAACAGGAGATAAGGACAAAATTTAAAACATGAGTTGAATTATTTCCAATTATTTTAACGAAGCAGGAGGAGAAGCCCAATGTAACTCGTAATGGAAGGAGGAACTGTACCGATACAGCAGAAGTGGCAAGTCGAGTACTCATTTGCAAAAGTACTTAATAATAAACCGCCAAATAAGCACACGCAATCGCCCGCGACTGGGTACGACAAGGATTATTTTAAAAATATTTGAAGCAGCAGTAGAAAAAGTGAGAAGTCCCTCTGAACAGCAATTAGGACTCCAGAAGGTACGCTCGACAATAAACAACATATATTTTTTAATTGGTACTTAAAATACGATCATACAGGGAATCAAATGAATAAAGGGGTCTACTAAGTATTGCAAAGTGAATGCCCTCGAATCATATTATACAAGTTTTGCAAAGTATGCAAATATCACTTACCTAAGAGCGGGTGTACCAAAGTAATCTGTGCTGGGACTACTACTGAAGAACATGTCTATGCACGTGTTACTGCTTAACATAATTTCACATGCGATTTTTCGTTGCTCACGTTTTCTTGACAAAAGGAAACCATGTCAATGATAGACTAAAGTCCCAGGAATTACGGAATTCAGTAACAGAAAGCATATTCCACTTAATAAGCCAATTAAAGCAGAACGAGAACCGGAAAAACGGGATAAGTTTTAGTGAGTGTTTCCAAAATCCTATTCAAAAGAAGTCCTGCCTCCCTGAATGGAGTCTTCTTTTACGGGAGAGAACTGGACAGTTACAATAAAGGTGGGGAATAGTATCCTCCTCCTCTTCGTCCATGCAGCTTCTACAGAAATCATTTGAATGGACGCCAAGCCTTGTTGCATGCTTGCCTATTAAACAGTGTCCAGTGATGACACCTATTACGGATCTGATATGCGATCTGTTGAGAGAAATTAGATTCTTAGAGCGTTTCAGATCCAGCCGTGGCCAAATCCGCTTAGTCGCTAGACAGGTTATACCATTTGTCCACCTAGAATTTGTTTTCTCGATAGCATCCAGCTTGAGTTTTAGTTTACATGTAGCGATCGGTATACCTAGGGTGTTCATCAGCCTTGGAGTTCCCTGAAATATCTCTATGACCCGGGACCCAACAAAGGTGAATATTGAACTGCTCCGCCATCTCTGTAAAAGATGATCGGCAATCTGAAGCTACTAACGAATTTGTAGAGACTGATTCTAGGTACCTGATCGCTGCTTGACTGTCTGAAAAGATGCATATATCTGTGGAAGATATCACGTTTTTCTTCAGCCAAGATAAGACTTCTTTGATCCGCAATATTTCCGCCTGGAACACGCGACAATGATTTGGAAGACGGAAAGAGAGGCTGAGATTAAGCCTATCGAAGAAAACACCACCACCTACACCCTCTTTGGTATAAGATCCATTGGTGTAAAAGTGGATCGAATTGTCCTGAAGAAATGACTCATTCTCCCAGAGTGATCTGGAGGGAATGGTAGCAGGAAAGTTTTTATTGGAATTTAGCTTGGATGTGGTGTAGTCTATGTTTCCAGGGAAGATTTTGAATTTATTCGAAATGGAGGCGTGGCCAAAATCTTTGGTAGACCACTGTGAAATTGATTTGAGACAAACAGCCGAGTTAGCAGCTATTGGTCTGCTAAGGATGTCAAGGAGTGTCAGATGAAACAAAATGTCCAGTGCTGCGGAGAGCGTCGAACGAAGAGCACCGCTTATGCACAAACATGCTGATCGCGGAATATACATACATATTTAAGTTTTGAAGTCACACCTCCTTGTCTAGTGAAAACTTTTAGTTCAAATCATCTTTTTTTAATTTCTTACATTGCATGATAAAAGCTACATGTCTTGCTCTAAAGAAATGAAAAGATACATATGTATGTATATTCTTATCAAAGGATTGATTGTTTTCGTATGAAACTATTCAAAAAACAAGTTGAAAGTATATTTCTCAATGAATGACGAAAGAGATCTAGTATCTAAAAAAAATAAAAAGTTCGGCGCGGCAGCTCATAAAGGGTCAAGTAACTTCTCGCAGTCGAGTTGTGCGTGTTACGAATATTTTTCGCTTAAAGTGAAGGGAACTACAATTTTTACAGCCGGATTCGATGTCATTAAACTATTTTTTTGAATGGACTTATCGTATCCAATCTTTTAGATTCATTCTACATTCTATTTATTATTCGCTTCGTAAGACATTAACAAAAAGTGCGGGATTCTTTCAATTGTAAATTTTTTTTTAAATTTAAAGTCGTACATCCTGTTGATAATAAATTTATTTTTCAACAAACCATCATCAGTTAATTTGATATCTTTCTTGTTTTCTTTTGATATCTACCTTTCAGTAATGTCCTCAAGTGACCACACCAGCTACAATAACAAAGGAAAGACGTCAAATGAAAGTCTTACTTGGCTCTTGGTACACCCCTTGCTTCCAAAATAACGACATGACCTCTGCTGTCGTTCACCATTGTTGATCAGATAATAAAGTTAGAATCTAAGTTTACTAAAGAACACCTCCATAGTTCTGAGTGAAATTAACATTGGTCACGAGCATAAACAAAGTTCAACAAGTGACGGAATGAAAGCGTAGAGTATCAACGAAAAATTATTTGCATATTATCTGTGCTGATCGCCAAATGTGGTGAAAAGACCGATCAATAAACAATGAATGTTATCAAGAGTTCAAGACAAAAAAAAAAAAAAACGCAAGTGAGTAGGCGGAAAACTAACAAACTATTAATGGTACAGGCAGTCATTGGCGACAGGAAATAAGTTCGTTGCTTGTAGAGAATGGAAACAATGAGAGTTTTAAGGAATGATCAAGTTTTGAGATACTGTGTAGGAACCAAAACAGAATTTTTTCTTAATCGGGTTTGAAGTTTATATTTTTTTATCCGCGCATTATAAATGACCCCTAACAACGTAATTAACACTTTTTTCAATAACTGTCAGCTTATTAGCATAAGACGGTCTACGTAGGACAGTAAGTTGTGATGTGATTATCATTCCAGGGGTAAACCACACAATGTACAGCGAATGTACCTGCTTCGGACAGCTTCGATTCACGATTACAACGTGATGGAGGTTATATAGTTTGCTGGCGTACTCGAGGTAATGCAGAATGATTTTGCTAGCTTTAGAAACGAAAATTCTCTTGACCACAATTTAGTAAAGCCAAGTGCTGATGCCAAGTTATCAATGTGTGGACGAAAGTTAAGTTCACTATCGCAGATAGCACTGATGTGAATAAGGATACCAGTCCGTCACGATTATAGAAGGCCCTGGGTGGTGGTTAGAGATACTAACGGGAGCATGTAGTAGAATGACGTTTGGTAACATTCAGCTCTAAGATTTTTTCTTTACACCAGATGAAGACCTTTCAAGTCATTCTGCAGAAAGCTAAATTCAGCACGGGATGATAGACTGATAGAGTATAGGTCTATGTTCTTTGCTGGATAAAGATCAAAGGTCTTGAGAGACTCCCGAAGTTGCTATGATAGGATTTGAGATCTAAATCATACTAAATGCATGGATACAATAGTAACTATACCTTGAAGTGCCAGCCTCATGGCAGGGTTCCATATTAATTCGGACCCCCTACCCATTGCTATTTTAACTGCTATTTACCCAGTTTAAGAATCTCCCTCACTCCAGTCCTGGCCGTAGGGCTTTGTACTTATATATTTTGTTTTACAAAGTTAGACTGAACGTGGTCTAAAAAGTTAAGAGGGTAGACGAAGGAGATGCAAGTTGGTTTTAAATCCTTGCGAGTTGTACTGATGAGGAAATACGGAGCTATGTAGACCTACATATATGGCTTATTAAAGAATCCTTTTATTTGACAGAATGTCCGAAAACAGGCTTAAGGGTAAACTGATACGCATTTGAACCAGAACGCATATCGTGGGTAAAATGTTAAAAACCCGGAATGCAACTGGCTGCTTCGCTAGAAGAATCAATTAAACAGTGATAGACAGAAAACAGTTCATCGGTGTTCGCGGGAATCAATTTACTTTGCAATGTCCTTATTACATAGAAGTGTTAACGTGTGGTTTTGAATTCTATTAAGAATGTGCGGGACAGTTTTTTTTTGCAGCGACCAGATGTGAGTGTCATACTCGAGTTTTGGGCGAATAACCGCCTTGTAAATTGATTCCAAATAAGAAGAGATAACTTATTTGTTGCATCGTTTAAGGAGCCCCAGACATTCTTAGTGACTTCTAATACGTATGTGACCATTTATATAAAGGTTGTCATTAACTTTCACATCGAAGATGACAAGGTTTTTAGTTTCAGAAATGCAAGCACAATTCATGGTTTGGGTTTCGCAGCAGCACTGTGTTTTAGATACAAAAATTTATTTCCGAAAAACAGGGATGTGACTTAGTGATCGTTTGGAAAAATAAGGAAGAGAGTTGAAAACAAAACAACATCTTAGGGAAGACCAACATCTATATGGTGAATTGCAAACTTGAAACCATCCAACACGATTTGAATTGAATGGCCTAATCCATTAAAGAAAACATAAATTCATATGCGTATTTTCCACAAAAGAGGGAAATGGCAACAACCTTAGTTTCACCAAATCGATGGAGAGATTTATTGCACATTTCGGTTAGATTTGCTGACAAATCCCAAGTGGACCTGTTGTTATGAAAACCGCAAATACGTCAGATGGTGATCTTCGTCCTTTGGTAGAAGAGACCTTAGTGTAGATTGCAGCCGTTGCCAGGATATTTAGACAAGTGATAGGTCCATTGTGATAACCTTTCTGTAATGGATTTTTTTTTTATAATTAGTGCACGCTCAAGGGATTATGACTACTCTTAAACTGGAGCACGGGCATTAGGGAAATTAGAGGAGAGACGAAGGAGGTACCGATGCACGTTGGCTTTAAATGCTTGTGGGTTGTAGTGATGAGGGAACACAGAGCTATGTAGATCATTCCACATTCGTGTGGTACGGCTAAAGAAAGAATCTCCATATTTGACAGCACGATCGAAAGTAGACTTGAGGGTAAGCTAATGCGCATTCGAAGCATGACAAGTAATGCGGGTGAAATGTTGCAGGGGCGGAATACAGCTAGCTATTTCGCTAGAGCTTATTGTAGAGGAATGGATAAAACAGTGAGAGACAGGATACATTTCTGCGGTGTTCAAGCAAGCCAATTGACTTCGCAATGTTTCTGTCACCTATAAGTTTTATCGTGCGTTTTTGAATTCTATCTAGAGTGTGCAGGATGGTTTTTGGTGCACCAGACCAGATGTGAGCGTTGTACTCAAGCTTTGGGCGAATAAACGCCTTGTAAATTGAGGCCAGATCAGAAGGGGTAAAGAATTTTTTGCATCGTTTGAAAAAAACTAAACATTACGCAGCATTCTTGAAGACATCGAATATATGGTCGTTCCAACGAAGATCGTTGTTAACACACATACCGAGGATGAAAAGTTTTTCGGCTTCGATGATGCAGGTAAAATTCATGGATAATGGTTCGATGTTAGAGTTTAGCTTGAGAGACAGAAGGCAACATTGAGTTGTGGAAGCATTAAATTCCACTGTATTTGTAGAACCCTATTTTATTATGCTGTCAAGGTCAGAATTGAATGAGCTTAACATACTTTGCCGTTGCTCTACTACGTTCGAAGAGCAGGGACGTGAGTTAGAGAACGAATATGAAAAACTGAGAGTACTGTCATCGGCGAAGGAATGAATTGGATTAGAAGTTGCAGACAAGAGATAATTTATAAAAATGCGAAAGAGACTTGAAACCGTCCAAAAAAGGAACATTCTAATCCATTCAAGAAGAGATACATCGATGCCATATGCACGCATTTCCCACAAAAGAGCTTGATGCCAAACTCTGTCAAATGCTTTTAAAATATCAAGCGCAACAATCTTACTTTCACCGAGGTGATGTAGAGATTCGTTCCACTTCTCGGTGAGATAAGCCATCAAATCACCCGTGGACCTGTTGCTACGGAAACCGTACTGCCGGTAATTGAGGAGTTTCCGTGAGTCGAGATATTTCGTAAGCTGACGATTTATCAGCGTTTCCATGGAGTTGGAAAGAAGGGACGTAAGTGCAATGAGTCGGTAGTTGGAGGAAGAAGAAGATTCGGCATTTTTGGGCACGGGCTGGACAAATGCATTTTTCCATTTACAGATGAAAAAGCTTACGCAGTGGTTTTGCCAGGGTGGAAGAACTATGGGTGGAATACCACATGGACCAGCGAATTTGTAAATGTTGATTATTTTTTAAGATGCACGCCTCTTTGAGTACTTCGGACTGGAAAACGTGTCCGGAAGTTTTAATGGGGTTGCAATTTATTTTGTTGTATAGCCGATACTCTCTTCTCAGGACTCACTGTCATACGTATCAGAACCTACATAGTTGTTTTTTTGGAATCGTCAATCTACTTATGTTGCACTCTAGCTTTGAAGGTGAAGGATGTGTTATCCTTAAAAAAATAAAAAAGAAGAGCTTCATGCAATCCATCGTCAGGGTTGATCAAGTTTTCCCGGTGTATTGGACTCCTACCGACTAATCCCTCTCCATCTCCAGGCGAGCCAGCCTCGGAACGACTTCTTGCTTTACTTCAGGATGCTGCCACTTTTCCTAGCCTCTATGGGATCTTATCTTCTATGGTCTTGACTTCAGCAATGTCATTCTTAAAAATCCTTGAGTAGATGATCATATAATTTAGTGAGAATTTTATTATTGTTTGTTATCGTATCTCATATTCGAACATGCATACATACATAAAAGTCATATAGTGTTAATCTAAGCAATCTCTTCTTTTAGTCACTTTTAATTTAAATTTCAATGTGCTAATTTTTGTGGGTGAGCCGATTCTACCTTCACCTCGAATTGTTTTATTATCCAAACAAAATTGTTTGCCAAAATTGGCCATGTGCTACGGAGCATAAAAGTCAAGGAGCTTCCAATTTTTATATCTGTACATGCCAATCAAATTCTCGTCATAAGTTCATTTTTTCCTACAAAAACGAGCTCCTATTTGTACATAATGAAACGCCTGAAAAAAGCTCCCATGGAATGAAATGATAAATATAAAAACAACGAACCGTTAAAAACATACAAATTCGTTAGACTATAAATCTCTTGAGACTCGAAATAATCTCACAACCACAGCTACTTGAGAATTCAACTGTAGCGCCTTCTCACATCGAGCACCATCATATGAAGTGCCATGTGAACAGTCTTTGATGACTTGACACTCGGCCGCTTTGATTAATTGATCCATGTTTTACTTTTGTAATTATGGTGTTAATTCAAGAGCTTCCATTTCCATTGACTTATGGGTAACAACTTGTTTTAGACGAACGTGCTACCAATAAAAAAAGTTGAATAATAAATTGTGTCCATATCGAATAATGGTTTTAGGCTCAACGTAAACATGTCAACTTTTTTTCTATCGAGATCTCTAGTGTGTTGGACATTTCAAAGCTGCAGACCATTCACAACGACCTTGGGTCAGATTATGTTTTCTGTTTTAAAATTCTAATGAAAACATCTTCCGCATTCGCAAAGAATTCGATGGAATGTTGCTTAGAGAGCTTTTGATTTTGTGTGTGTGTGTTTGTTGATGAATTTGTTAAGTCTATTTTAAAGTCCATTATCGTCTCTTAATTGCATCTGTTGCATGTCTGAGGTTCATTGCCGTTAACTGATCTTTGATATTAATATGTGACGATAGTTCTGCTTTCCGGATTCAGATGTTTCCAATATTTGCGGTTTCAATAGAAGCATTGAACCCATTCGTAAAAGGTTTTATTTATTTCCCCTTTTTGGTTTGATTAGAGAGGCGCGCTTATATCCAAGAAGATATTGTTACTTGATGGGGTGATTTAATCCGCCTACTCTTGAAATACTTAAGTGAAGTTTTTTGATTAAGTTTTAAGATGGGCCGTGTAGGAGCTCTCAAGATCATTAAATTTTTATTGATTTTACGTTTCTACCGCTCTTGCCATGAATAGACAACGAGGAATACGCAATCTCTAAGTTGACTATTGACAGTTTGGTAGCCAGTTGTGATATTTGAGGTTTCACAGTAAATATCTCTCCAGAGATGCATTTCAGTGACCCTTTTTGGGGGTAGAAAGCATAGTTGCCTGACGGTTTGCCTATGATCTTATGATCAGGTAGTATCGGTGCGAGAGGAAGGATATATCATGATTTACAAATAATGTATGGGAATCTAGTTTCAGCGGAGATACCCTACACTGAAAGGAAAAGTTTAAGGATAGCTTAATGTCAATTCAATAAATAATGGTTCAAGGCTCTTTTTTATTTCACAACCATTCTTTCCTCAATTGTCTTTAACTAAAGCAAAACCTTCACAGAGTAGGGGATGAGTAGATTCTTTTCTTTCTTCGACCTTTAAGTACTTCCATGACATTTTGATTTTATTAATCCCATTAATATCGAATTTATAACTCCAAGCGATCTTCGACTCACTTAGAAGGAACAAAATCAAAGGGAACACTGTGCTTCGACATCTTCCTTTTGAAGTGGTAGACATTTATACGACCCTGTTTAATAATGCGCTGAAAAATGCACTCTATCCAGTGCATTGGAAAAACAGTCATACATAGATCCTTGGCTAAATGGGTTGAAGACAATACAATAGTTCTGCAATATTCAATTCGGTTATAAGGCGGGATTGAATCGAATATCTAATGGAACAAAAGCGGGTGCGCCCCTTTGGTTGACTTGGAGAATGCCTCAGATATCGTATGGTGAAAGGAGCTCTTTCACAAGTTGAGCAAGCTGGGCATAGAAAACCACAGCTGTACATACTTTGCAACATGCTAACGAGTAGACGGTTCATTTTGAAATAATAATGTGGCTTCTGCTCTTCCGTTTGAAATTACAAATGGTCTACAACAGGGTGTAGTAAACTCGCCAATTCTATTCAACATTTACACGAGCGATCTCATAGGCTCTCTTTACCACGCTATAGCGTACGCAGACGTCTTAATTGCATACAAATCAGGTCCAAAGATCGAGGCCATTGTAACTCTCGTGTAACGTAACTTCAATAAGATGCAGCGATATTGCGACGACTGGAAGTTGAAAATCAACTTTCAGAAGTCGGGGCCTCTAGGAATACTAGAAAGAATTGGCGAAAGTTCTCCAGGCTTTGATGGGTTTTGTACCACTACTTTTATGAATTTGATCTGAATATTCTCTCTTATGAGCGATTTTTATAGCTACAGCCTGTGCTAAGCCGCGTTAAATAAAAGAAACCCTAAAGTCTGGATGGGGATAATTTTGATAAAATTGTTAGCGGAGCTGGGCTTCGCTTAACGACCCACGTTTAGAACTCTAGAACCCTTATGTAAGTTACAAAGTCTCTTTGCTGTACTTTTGTGACACTAGCCAAGTTTGGTCTTCTTATTACGACACTCATTCCCTACAAATTGAGGCTATAAAATGCAGCTTCGTCCAACTTTCTTTTCGCGGTCTTGCTAGTTCCAACTGATATACCTGTGTCACCTGTGTGCAAAGTAATAAAAGTGCTATATTGTTAACTTTTCATGATAAACTAAAATATTACTACATACATATAAATGAAATTTTGTTTGTAGCAGCACTGCTATAATTTTACACACTGGTACCCAGCATACAAGTTAACGAATAATTCCTTGGAAATCGTCGTAAAGTTACCCTTTTTTGTTTAGTTGGAAGCATCGGTGGCTCTACGTTTCTTTAAATTATCTCTCTTAACATCAACCCACGTAACCTTCAGTCCGCTATCCTTTTTTCGTCTCAATGGGTTGTAATGAACGAATATCCAGAATGCTCCGCTAAGCAAACGGCATGCAAAACATCATTCATTTTCAATACGGTAGACGTTTTCTTTCCCTTTTCGTCTTTATTTATTTTTACTGGCTATTTATTACTACTAGACTTATTAATTAGTATAAGGGTTTAGTATGTAAAAAATAAATAAAAACTCAATGTCAGGTATATTTCTTAAAATTTTCAAAATCTACCGCTACCGCTTTTTCGGTTTACTTCATATAAAAAGCGAATTTCAAACTTTTAAACTTAAATAGTGATGCAGCAAACAAATTTACGTTCAGTTCAGATGTTAAGTATAAATGTTTCGATTAAGGTTGTCATATGCATTTAACCGAATGTTTTTTTTTTACAATTAGCGCGAACAAGTCTGATCTCTATAACGGTAGTTCAGCTTACGTCAATAGACTTATTGAAACCTCTCCTTTGTATAAAAACACAAGTCCTGATCTACCAGAACTTGTCATTGATAAATTTGCATTTCAAATCCAATGTCACTTTCTGCTGGGTCACTTCCATTCTTTAGGTGTCTGAAAGAAAAAAATAAGAAAGTTTATGACGTAAATACTTAACACTTTTAAATATAAGATTTGAATTTTTTTAGACTCGAAAGTAGTAATGTTGATTATCCGAGGTGTCAACTATAGTGTGAACTTTTGCAAAAAAAAAAGCATCGCAAAAGCAAAGCAATTTCTAATCCGGATTATGTTTGTGGAAACTGTCAAATTTTGAATATTTTTAATTTGTTATTAATTGTCTATTGTTATTCATTTCACAGGATTATGCAAATATAAATACCTATGAAAAGCAAGTTGTAGAGGGGTTCTTGACATGCAGATAAGTAATGGACTTAATTAAGAGGTTTAGACAAATATTTGACATTTAAACTATAAAATTTGCAGCAAATTTTAAAATTTATCAAAGTTCATGTCTTTGATTATCACATTATTTTATTTACAGTTTTCTATTATTTTGGATATTTTATATTCTGACATTTGATATTTTTTATTAATGACCATGACCACACTTAACTAGTTGATGACTAAAAAAAATAGAATAGAGTTTGCTGTGGTGATGAAGTCATTACAAATATTGCAATTTTTCGTAATTTCAAGCCTTAATATCGTAGATGGTTGATCTTAAAGATGTTCAAAATCGATTAGTAATAGAGGAGTTGAATATTCGAAAGTCCAGCTAAAGTGGGCCGCATTTATGTTACTTCTGATTTCCATTCTCAAGAAATCTGCTTTCAGTTTGTTCAGTTCAGTTCAAGCTTCCTTTTATCTGTTGTTCTTCGACATTTTGGGTATACAGACTACTGGCAGTGCTTCCACTTCAGATGGATCCAAAACTAAAACTGGAGTGAGTGAGAGTGTCTTCTTCAGATTGCTGTAGTTTGCTTCTGGCAGAACCAATAAAAGAATGTCATATTTTGTTTGAATCACTTGTGCTGGGTGAAACTGCAAGGGAAACTGGCGAGCTAGGGGTTTTTAATAAAACGATCCCTTCATAAATGAAAAGCTTAAATATTCCTTTCACTACCTGGAAGCAACTCCATAAGCTGGATGTCTTCATAAAGCTAACTATGTTCAAATAATATGTACGCAAACAAAAAAGATTATAAATGTCCTTATGGGACACTGGTAGATAGGACTGTATGTCAGATGGGTAATCTCCTTTCAAATTTATTTTTTCATCAATATCAGGAACGTAGAGGAATATGAAGTATGCCCGATGAATGGAACCCCAGCATTGTTTGTCCGATCCTCATGAAAGGAGACCCTCTAAACTGCGCCAACTACAGAGGTATTAGTCTAATTAACATCGCCTGCAAGATCTTATCTGCCATATTGTGTGAACGTCTGAAGCCGCTCGTCCGCAACCTGATTAGTCCATATCAGTGTGGCTTTAGGCCAGGAAAGTCCACCATCGCCCAAATATTCACACTATGCCAGATCTTGGAAAAAAACCAAGGAGCTCCAAATCGATACACACGTATGACAGCATTTATAGAGACGAGCTATACAGAGCTATGTCTAGTTTTGGCATCCCTGCAAAACTCGTCCGTTCGTGCAGGATGATGATGGAGAATGCACGCTGCTCCATCAAGGTCGGTAAAGAACTCACCGAGACCTTTGATGTCAAAAAAGGATTTAGACAAGGCGATGCGCTGTCATGCGACTTTTTTAATATCATTCTTAAAAGAATTGTGCAAAACTCGAGCGCCAACACAAGAGGCACAATCTTTTAAAAGTCCGTCCAATTACTCGCATACGCCGATGATATTGACATAATCGGAAGAAAGCAGCGTGATGTCAGTGGCGCTTTCGTGATTATCGAGACGGAAGCGGCAAAGATGGGTTTAACGGTAAATGAGGGCAAGACCAAGTATATGCTGTCAACAAGAGAGGACACTCAATACCGACGTCTCGGACAGAACGTCTCCCTCGACAGGTATAACTTTGAGGTAGTTAAGGACTTTGTCTGCCTAGGATCCGCTATCAATTCAGACAATGACACCAGCGCTGTGATCAGACGAAGAATAACCCTTGCCAATCGCTGCTACTTTGGGCTAAGAAGGCAATTGACTAGCAAAGCCCTCTCTCGAACAACAAAATTGACCCTATGTAAGACCCTAATAATCCCAGTCCTGCTCTACGGCGCAGAGGCATGGACTTTATCAAAGGTGGATGAGGGTGCTCTTGGCTGCTTCGAGAGGAAAATTCTTCGGGTGATTTTCGGTCCCGTCTGCATAGACGGTGAGTGGAGGAGAAGATACAACGACGAACTGTACGGGCTGTACAGCGACATCGACTTAGCCAGAAGAGTGAAGGTCCAACGACTGAGATGGCTGGGTCATGTAGAGCGGATGGACACCAATGCTCCGGCCCGAAAAATCTTCGAATCCGCCCCCGAAGGACAGCGCAGTAGAGGAAGACCGCGACTCAGGTGGCGCGCGCAAGTTGAAGGGGACCTCAACCAACTTTGCGTGCGAAACTAGAGGCAGCTAGCTAAAGATCGAGCTGGCTGGAGATGCTTGTTGGTTGAGGCCCAGTTCCACCCCGGACTGTAGCGCCACCTTAAGTAAGTAAGTAAGTCCTACAGAAAGACGTTTTCATTTGAAGTATGTGCTTCTGAATATCTTCGATGACCTCTTAGATAGCGGTGAGGTATTGGTACTTCTCCTTGTTGGTGGTTGTAGATGGTGACGGCCCAACGAATTTCGTTCTAAAATATCCCCTTTTGCATGGAGCTCGCCTTTCTTCTTTACGTAGTCGAGCTATGAATCAGGCTTAAATCAAGAAATTGTCAGAGTCCGCTTTTGACCATCGGAGGACTGTCGCATCTCAACTATCTACCGTTAAACACGTAGATAGTAATGGTTTTTTTTGGGTGGTATTATGGTCAAGTTTTAGTTTTGATTGTAATTCAGTCTTATTTCGTTGGGCTTTACTTCACACCACCACCAATTTTTTAGGAGGACTTGTACAGATTTGTGGCAAGGTGTATAAATTTAGGCTATGGGAAACTTAGCAGATAGACTTGTTAACCTCAATACCTCAATGAAGGTTAAAGTCGGTTGTGATCTTTGCTTTTTCTATAAACCCACGTAATCATTCGCCAAAAATATGTAGTGTTTTGTTTTAACTAAACGATTGCATCAGTGTCTGATGTTTCCCTTAGAAAACGCCAAGCAGAGATCGTTGAACAAGTAATAAATTACAGTCTGCCAAAGTGATTTATATTTGCATTTAATTTTATGAAAAACCTGAAAAACGGTAAGGAAATCTACGCATAAGATATACGATTTACTGGTGAACCGGATCAGGTAGTCTGTATAAAATGCAATTTAAGGAATTCATCGTTTAGGAATGCGCTCACTGGTTCGCTGTATGCAAATGTAATATTCGTCTTCTGGTTTATTCGTCTACCACATTCCTAAAACATAAAATTATTATTCAATGATTCAATGTCGGAGTCTAAAATCAACCACACCATAAAAGTAGCATTAATTTGATTTTTTTTTTTCTCATATTTAATGCTCAAAACTATGCTCCATATAAATCCAGCTGACGTCATTAATAGTATTTCTAACCAGTTTTCGTTTTCCCGTTCCCACAGTCTACCACTATTACTTGTTTGCTCAAAATATTCCACATATTCGTCTCGTGCGATTATTTATTGATATTTGCAGTTTGCGGATTTCATTCTAATTTATGCGTCAAGATTCACTTCCTTCTAGAATTATATATTCTATACGCATGCATAAAGTAGTTGACACCTTTTTATACGCTCGCCTACACTTGTCCGTAGTCATACGTAGGTACTCTTAATATGGATCTTGAAAAAAAGAAAAAGCTTTCTGTTAACCAGATTAAATTCGTTTTTTATATCACTCACTGTTAACCACGTTTATGCATCCAACGCGTTGTTGTGTTGAATAGTATCTTGTTTTTTGTTATTTTCATTTATTCAATGAATAAATTTTGTACTTGCATGGCAGGGGTCTGGGATCGTGTTTTTACATATTTTTTTATCACACACAAGAGTGCGACGGCACCGAATTTCGTAAGACTTACATAAGTGATGACCTTGAGAGGTTATACTAAATTTTGCTTGAAAAGAAATCAATCTTCCGTCATGAATGGCGATCGATTTCGTATCACCGTAAAAAAAAAAACATATTATATATTGACTGCTGTTAACTTAAACTGTGACCTTTGCATCAAACTATCAATTCAAAACCGAACTACCTAGAGGTTGTTGTGTCTTCTGGTTTTGAGGAAAGAATTTAACTTCATAATAAGTGGTTTTCCCCCGGATTTTTTATGGGTGTGGTGTGTGGTGTGTGGTGTGTGGTGGCCCTTAAAACAGGATTTGACGCGAAATTTATGTCATATGCTGCGCAACCAAGTTCAACGTGTATATTTTAAAACACACGTTGGAGATGAAAAGAGTTTAAAGATGAATTTATGGTTTTCTTGATGAGAGATGGCAATGTAGCAGGATTAAAGCCAGCACCATTAAACACGGACTTAGTTTTGCAATTGAATGGTGAAACCATGCTAAAAGTCTTTCCCAATGTTTTAGTCAATAGCATAAAATTATTACTACTTACACGATTAGTTAAATCGATGGTAACTGTATCTATAAATATAAAGCAGTAAGTCCTGACTGATTCATCATCGCCGAGCCGATGAAATTTGGACAGTAGTTTCCTTTTGTGGCGTAGGGAAAAACAATGGAGCCACTTTTTTGAATTTTTGCTCCAAAGGGGAGATACAGGGTGTTCCAGTTTGTATGGAAAAAAAATTTAAATTGGACTTAAGAATTGGTAGGTAAATTCTAAAACAAAAATAAAGAAACACGTGTTTCACCGTTTTTCAAAATTATATCCACGAGCCAAGATACACGGTGTTAAAGTTTGAAAATAAAAGGATAAGTCCCGACCGACTTACTCATAACCGCCAGGCCTAAGCGGCTAATGCTAGAATCTTGAGATTTAGACACTTGTTTCCTTTTGCGACGTGGGTTATCACCATGAAAGAATTTTTCGAATTTTTACTCCAGAAGGGGAGATACAGGGTGTTCAAGTTCGTATGGAATCGAAAATTTAAATTGGAATTAAGAATTGAAATTTGGTAGGTAAATTCTACAATAAAAATAAAGAAACACGTGTTTTACCGTTTTTCAAAATTATGAATACGGGCCAAGGTACAGAGTGTTAAAGTTTGCAGATTGATAGTATGCGCAACAGTAGTCATCGGCACATTCGGTTCGTGATCGTGTGTTGTTTTTGTTTTGCCGAGATGCGCAAGGGTAGTTTTTTCGTTTATTTTTCTTTGATCGGATTCTTGCTTCTATGGATATACTACGTAGTTTATTTACTATGCATTCGCAGTTTATAGTAATGCGACAAGGAATGGGTGTGTACGATGATTTGGTAAGATGAATCTTTATGTATCCCGCGGAACTTCTGAACTGATTTCAAAAATTCAATATTGGAATGGTCACACTTTTTACTAGGGACAGACGAGGAAGTCCTGACTTACTCATCATCGCCGAGCCTAAACGGCTAACGCTAGAAAGTTGAATTCAGCTCCAAAGGGGAGATACAGGGTGTTCAAGTTTGTAAAAATTTAAATTGGAATTAAGAATTCAAATTTAGTAGGTAGATTCTACAATAAAAATAAAGAAACACGTGCTTCACCGTTTTTCAAAATTATGTCAACGGCCCAAGATACAGGGTGTTAAAGTTTTCAAATAAAAGGATAAGTCCTGACTGATTGGCTGATGCTAGAAAATTGAAATATAGACAGTAGTTTCCTCTTGTGACGCAGACATCCACTATGAAATTTTTTTTTCGAAAGTCAGCTCCAAAGTGTGAGATACAGGGTGCATTCGCAGTTCGTAGCAATTCGACGGGGAACGGGTGTGTGTATGATTTGGTTGGATGGATTTTTAAGTATCTATGAGACTACTAAACTGATTTCAAAAATTCAATACTGAAATGGTGACACTTTTTGCTATCTTTTACCTTTGAAAGTTCAATAGCAACAGACGATTTCTAACGAAACCACATGTCGTTGGTGTCCATATCATCCAATTCAGGCCAAAAGAAGTTGGTAATCATCGACCTATAGCCCTGGCCAAAGTCGTTCTCAAAGAAATATGGACCGATGACGGCGCCAGCGGATACATTGGACGCTTTTGGATCTCATGTGGATTGGTATTGTCCCAAATTCGACAATTTTGTTTGTTGACGTACCCATTCATCCAGAAATGGGTTTCATCGCTGTAGATGATTTTTCGATAAAAATCAGGGTCAGTTTCCAACAAAATAATTTTATTATTTGCAAGTGTTGTTGAACGCTATATCTATCCATGGTGATTTGGCAAAGCAGACTGAATAAATGACGGCCAATTTGACAGATGTAGCTTCAACAATGTGGCCGCTATCAACTGTCAAACTTCGGAAGTCACTATTGGAAGACCCATTTCCTTGGTACACACAACCACTTTTACGGTATTTGAACCTGGGTACTTAAGTTTTTTCCCAAGCCTAAGCTAAGCTTAAATCTGTGTATGTTGTATTGGGATGTCAGGTAAAGTCAATTACCAAGTTGTCAGTAGTTTACTACTCCGCGCTACTTAGCAGAATAAATCTCAATTAACCTATAAGTTCAGAAAGAATGGCTAGTAGGCATGGTAGTCTGTAGCCCCGTCTGACCGAAATTCCTAACATGTTATTGTGCCCCATATATCTCTTTCCAATCAGAGTTACTCTCCATCTAGATAACTGAGACTTGTTGAGGCAATAAATTAAATCCAACGTCTTGAACAGTTAAAAAAAAATTATATCGCTGGAAACTGTTGAGAGGACTATACTTCCTATCAATGGTCAACCTTAGTTAGAGAGAGCTTGTTAGCTCAATCATATGTAAAACATCATGAACTATCTACAACTTGGCTAGAACCAACGAGCTTCCCAGCAATTTTTCTTAAAAAATGTCAAAAAGCCTTTGGAAAAATTAATAATTTGAGAAATAATCGTCCTTTTGAATTGGCCTCTGAAAAGGGCAGCACAATTTTCAACAATCTAGATCAAGAAGATTACATCCATATAGCACCAATTTTGTCAAAATAACTCATTCTCCTTTAACGGACAGATGTCTGTCAGCTAGCTAGGCCAAATAAGCTTAGCAATGTTGCAACAGTCAAAACGTTACCATCTATGATTTGCTTTCAACCTAGCATCGGTATGAATCAAGAATTTAACAAACTACAACGCTTTAACATGGTCAAGATTCCTACTCTCTGTTTCCAGAGATCCTTGTCCAGCTTATTTGTCAGCCATACAGTTCCCTGGAAAATCTGCCTGATGGATAGCTGTGACTTTGGATTGAAAGACGCTTAGGTGATAAGGGACACTGAAGGAGTGGTGAATGTCAAGATCAAGACACCAGCACCGACTCATTTAGTTATTTCAAAGCCATCCGTGTAGTCAAAGATAGAGTCAGGAAACCGTTGAGTTTAGGTGAGATAATGATTGAAATTTTAATGAATTTTCTTAGTAAAAAAGACCAGCTTGGTCTTAGTTGTAGTAACAATTAAGCCAATTTTGCATTTATTCCTGAAGGGAAAAAATGTTTCCCCGCTCAGACAAGGCGCTGGCAAGGCATGATTCCAAGTTGTACTGGGCTCTTTGTATTCGTTCGTATGCCGTTTGGTTGTATTGCCCAACGATCGCCTCAATTCAATCAATTTCGTGTCAATTTGCATCGAATGTGACCGCGCGGAGACCGCCTTGCCTAAATGAGGCTTAATTTCTAATATGTATATTTTGAAGTTCAAAAAACTATAAACATCTTATTGTTAAAATGATTTGGCAAGCAGGTTTTAAATTGGAAACACACATACATATGTATGTTAGGATGACTATCCGGATTAATAATGCCATGTTGATCAGTGATTTACTCAATCCAATTACAGTTTTGGAAGAAGTTGATGCTGATGTTAAAGATCCTAAAGTGAATCCTGACAAACCCGAAACTTATACCGACAATCCTGGGAGTAAAAATGATGATTCGGAAGCAATGGATGTTTTGTCATGCGAATATAACACAAACATACAACAATAAATACTTCAGCTTATTTTTGCAAAAACAATTTTTATTTAATTTATTCATTAAATTATTATTTCGTTTCTTAATTTTTTCTTAATACTTGTTCCTTTTTTTTTTTGTTAAAATTAATTGATGGTCGTCTTGGCTTAATGGTTAGTGCGATCGACTACTAAGCGAGAGGACATAGATTCGATCCTCAAAACCACAAAACGTTTTTTCACGGCACCACCTCTTTGCAGGCATGACAAACCTGCAAGGGAGTAATCTGTCATGAAAAAGCTTCTCAATTTGCCATTCGGAGTCGGCAATAAAACTCTAGGTCCCCTCCAATTCGTGGGAAAAATATAACACGCACAAAATGAATGGTGGTGAGAAGCTAGGCCTTGACTCTCTATGAGCTGTCGCGCCAAATATTTGTTTGTTTTAATAAATTAATGAAATGCATTATGCTAAATTAATTTTTTGTTTTTCTTTTTGCGTGAATTTTATTAAAACTTCCTCGAACTGAAATTGATTTTGTTGTTCCATAAAAAATCAACCTGGAGGTATTTGACTGTATAATGCTTTAGGAATTACAATTACAATATTACAATATCCTTACTCATGTTTTACTTTAAACAAGGGTTTCGGATACCTGAATTCCTCGTGCCGTTTTAAATCACACTTCATCTGGTTCTCTGTTGACCCGTTTTTCTCGTTTCAATAGGGTTGGGTCGAAAAAAGTCAGTTCCGTTCCCCATTCTCTCAGGATGCAGCATAATATGTATATGTTGATCAGTAATCATTGCTTTTGAACATCTCATTGTTTTGTCCGGGGTATCGAAAAGTTAATTGAAGCCGATAAAAAGGAGGTCCTTATTGTGGCTACTTCCGCTCATATTTGCTGGTGATGTTAAATTAACACTGAGGGTAGATAGTTTGCTTATAAGAAGAGAACAACTTACATGCACCAATTCTTAGGTTAGGTTAGGTAGGAGGGTTGACGGGGAAGGAAGTTCTTTCTCCTAGAGCTGTGTCAATCGTTCAAATTCGAAGATCGAATCGTTCAAGTATTGCTTCCAAAAATGATTCGGTCTTTTCAATCAATCATTCAATCATTCAATGATAGAGACAGACATATTGTATTGGTTCACTGAATGCAATCAACAGTTTCAATCATACTGTTTGTATCGATCATTCGCATCGGTTTTGTTCGTTCTTTCTCTTTTTCATCCCCTTTTTCATTTATTTGCTCAACAATACTTTTGTTTCGTTCGTTCATATGCAAATAATCGAGGCAACTGAGTCGGTCTTATGTGCGAGAAAAGTATTGACTTTATGAACGATTGATTTGAGGCTATGTTTTTGCAATCATCAATACTTTTACGTGAACACGTCAAAAAGACCGAATCAATCACGATTGACACAGCTCTACTTTCTCCGTCACACTTAGGTCAATGTAGACCCATTGTGATGCTCTAGGGGTTGCAGCTCCCTTACTAGGAACCATAAGCCTAAGCTCTATCAAGCCAGCCCGCAGCGCTGAGGAATCTTGCTGGGAAGTTATTTTAAATCCTGGAAAAGGTGCCTTCCTAAGATCTTAAATCTTGTATTTCAGAGTGCCGTACAGTGGCAGAGAAAGTTTGGAGTGGCCTCACCTACTTCCTCGTCACCTGCATAGGTCATCCGTGTTCAATCCCAGTCTTCTTGCATGGTAGTTTAGCATGTTATGCCCGGTGATGAAACCTAACCTGTCAGGGAAGAAAGTAATTTTTTCTTTCGGTTATTTGTTTATCGTAGAATGACCACAGTTTCCTGGATGGAGCTGAGCGCACTCCATCTATCGTTGGCAGTTCTTTTAATTTTGCTTCCAATTTCTTGTTTAAGTTACAGGGTGGGATTTTGGCGGTGGTATCTGCTTGATCGGGGTCTAATGAGGATCCTTTCCTCATCAGCCAGCTCATCAGCTGCCTTATTTCCAAGCACCCCTTTGTGGCCGGGGACCCAACAGAGTCTTACTTTGTGCTGTCTGCCAAGAGCCCGTAGCTCTTCGCGACAGCAACTAACAAGCTACCGCTTTATTTCTATGACGGAAATCGCTCTAATTATCCTCTGGCTGTCGACGAAAATGGTAATATAATCTTGTGGTAGTGCCTTCATTGCAATCTATACTTAGTAGATGGTAATCTGAATCTACGTAAGCGCCTCTCAAAGTGTTTACATTATTGAGTAGCACGTGGTCAATTTAATTTTCTTAACTCTATAAGAGAAGACGGAAGTATACTTATTGCTTAATTTTGGAGTGAGAAAGGAGCTTCTTCTTATAACAATGCCCTTTGATCCTGCCAACGTGATATCTTTGTAAGTTTGTGGTAATTGAATTGAAACTAAAGTTCCCTCTGTCCACTCTGGCTTTAAAAACTCCTAATACCAGCTCATTCCATGTGCAGGTATGCTCCCATAACCCCCTTCTCTTTCGTCTTTAGCCTCTTCAGCAAATTACACTGATATTGCTTAATTTAGCTTTGATTCAGAACATACGAATTCGCTCGTCGATAGGCACTCATTGAGTTATGCATAGTATGACATTCAGACTTAAACTCATGTTTTAGGCCGTAGCTGTAGTATATGTTACAATGGTATTTACTTCTATCCTCCAGTATTCCTTTTCTAGTCCTCTCTTCAAGTGTTATTATCTCATTCATTCAAGACTTTCCTGAGTTCTTATTGGACTCCTCGCCTATATTTCTTGCCATGTATTTCTTTTAATTTTTTTATCCAGAGATAAAATTTGTTTTTAAATATAACGTGTTCTATTACCAATTTCATCCTGTTCTTTCCTTCCAGATTTGAATGAATATATTTTAAAACAGGCCACCTTAGACCAAATATTACAAATACAAACAAATCGAGCGATAGCTCGTAGAGAGCCAAGGCCTAGCTTCTTGCAATCTCAATCCGGTGTACATTTTTCGAATTCCCCGATAATGTTAAGTTCAGATGACATTTAAGAATCCATAACGGAAAAGAAAATAAATAAAACAAGTTCTGATGATTACATACATCATCATAATGTCATCCGATAAAGTTTGGACATTTTCATTAAATCTCATTTGATTTATGTTTTTATTAATGTACAAAAGTGATCTCATTTGTTTTTTAAATTATTGCTTATGTGGAGAATCCAGATCGAACGCAATTAATTTATCTACACCCACCAAGACACTTAGATTTCGATTTGAAACAAAACTAAACCAAGCCCATATACTAAATTGAAGCGAAAGTTGGCTTTTTTTGTTTTTGGTGTTCACAAGGTCTACCAATGCCATTGTATCACTTCCAAGAATCACTTGGATGTTAACAAATTCGAAAACTAAAATCTGGTTTGGTTCAAATGTTTGTCCACCGTGAAAAGGACAGGTAGTAAACTTGATATTTGTGTACAACAAACATTAGCATATTTTAGTTTACTAAATTAATATTTTAAATATATTGGCACGAAACATGTTTGCATTCGCTCCGAACAAAACAAATGAAATTATATACCTGAAAAACGGGTAGCTTCGGTCTACTGAAATACATAAATTGGTAAATTTTGATAATAAGTTTAAGATTTATAAATAAACTGCTGCTACTTTTGTTCGAGAACAAACTAAAGTCAATGAAATGAAATCATTAGTAGTTTTTATCTGAATGCGTTTATTTTTTTTCAGATTAGTAGATATGATAGAATGAAATACGTTCAGACATAAGAAATGGAAATTTTATCAATTTACCAGGTAGTGTTATTAATATTGTCAATTTGCGTAGGCATTTCGACAACTACCTATTTATAACTTTAACCACTTATTTCAGAATGCAAATTCTATGAACCTGATTAAAGTTATATGCGCAAGTGGGGACTTTTTATTGGATGAGGAAATAAAACTTGATTGTCAACCTGGGCAACATCAGTAAATTGAGTGGCAAAATGTCCCAATTCAACGAAGTCGCCGTTCCAGAAAATCTTTAATTTTCTTATTTCTCCATTGGATTCCTTCTCACGAATCAAGTGATCACGAGAAGTAAAAGTAGTGGTGGATAGTATACAGCCCTGCTGGACACGATTTCAAATCTCACAGTAGACTTTTGACAGTTTATTTTTGTTTAGTACGTGGCATGTCCCTCTTCGCCACTAATATATGCGGGGCGCACTTTCTGCGGAAGTTGACTATATAAACTTTCTGACATACCCGACCATAAGCCTTTTCGAATCATGCCTTTTTTTAACTATTACTCTTTTCAGTAGGAAGAGAAAGGTACTTTAGCACTATTGTATGAATTAATGCAGGAAAATTTGTGATACTTTGTAGTGCTCGGCGGAAACACCGAGACACCCTGACATTTTGTTCGCGGTAAGTGCTCAAGCTTGTATTTCAAATGATAAACAAAATTAGCCCTTCATCTTCAAAGTATTGATGAAAACTGTGACCAACTATCAGCTCTCTGCCAACTCTATTCATAGTTCTGCTGTCATACCCTGCGCTGGACTCATATTCATGGCATGGTGAGTCTCTGCTCACTTCTACCTTCTTTATGTGTAGCCGTGAGGCAAACATTTAGTTTTATCTGCTATTTGATCTAATTCCTGGTTTCTGAAGACAATAATATGTTAAGTTTTGCTTTTCTACTTTTAAATGCACGCCGCTATTGATTGTCTTACGCATTATGATTGCTAAGCTGTTGATGAACTGTGGACTCAATCAGTTTGTTGGTGTTCCACCCAGCTACTCAAGGAGTTGTATCTCCGCTCTTGAGACCTATAATAAGATGGTGATCTAATTCTATTCAAGGGACAATTCTTCGTCTATTTAAAAAAAAAATAACTCCACGGATATAAGTCCATTTTTTTACAGTCTCTGTATTTTCCAATGACATTTCTCAGAATTTCGTTGGGCTCGTCACTTCGTTCTTAAAAAAACTTCAGATATATGAGTGTATTTAATCTATGTATGTACAACACATGTACATAGAACTTCCAAACAGATTTCCCAAGCCGGGATAAATAATCTTGAGTACACACTTCTATGATGAGGAACTTACAGTACCAGCACTCACCACATCAGCAACATAGATCCACCACCTAATACGAACAAAAGCAGGACATTTGCGAAGGAAATGGTCTGCAGTATCGTAATCTTCTCCACAAGTATCACTGACTGTAGTGTCACTTGTCATACGAGACCTTATCTTCAAGGAAAGCCCTAATCGAGAAAGAGATTCCGATCCTAAGAAGTCGTGTATATACTGGAAGTAGTCAAAGGAGATGATGATGAACCGAAATGATAAGAGTATTTTATTACCTTATTGTAATACCAACATAACGCACTCACATGGTACGTGTTCGGCTGATTCGTCTTCCTTTAAGCAGAGTCTGCATTCAGATTCCTGAACTATATTTAGTTTATGTAGGTGATATCTGAGGCTACAGTGACCGGTGAGGAAGCCGGCAAGTCTTCTGATATCGTCTCTTTTATGGTTGAAAATATTTTAAGTGATTTTGTTCAGGGGTCAGATGGCCGTTTTAACCTGTCTGAGTCCCTAAGTGTTGTTCCAGTCGGATACGAAGTTTCGTTTTTCCCATCTGTCCAGGCTCATTCTGAACTCGGAAGTAGGGATGCCACAGAAGGGTTCGGCACCTATGTACCTTTCTGAAGAGCCTATCCTGGTAAGTTGATCTGCAATTTCAGTGCCTTCAATTCCTCTGTGTCCTGGTTCTCACCAGAGCTTGACTTAGTTTTGCTTTGAGAATTCCTGGAGAGTATTGAAGGTTAACTGCACTGCGTATTGCCACTTTCTTGACAAAGATGTGCAGCGATGTAAGTCGAATCAGTGCCTTAAGGGCTGCCATAGGGCAAGTTCGCATGGCCCCAGTGATGCCTATCAATCAATCGGTCTTAGTAAACAGCATTTTGTTTGTTTTATCATTGTTAACAGTCGGATCCATTTATTAGTTTATTATTCGATATTTGGGACGATGTTAGTGAATGCCAACGTCATCTATGTAATTAAGGAGCTGTACAGACTTCTAAAAAATCATGATTGATGTGTTGACCTGGGAATTTGAAACTATTTGCTCCCGCTCCCCATTGAAGACGTCTTTCTCAAACCTCTTGTATTTTTACAGATCTCAATGGTATCATTTTTCACGCATAAGATCACATTATTTTGCTCATTCATAAACCCTTACATGCCAAAAACCAACATTGACAAAGTATTATCCGAAGCATGGTACATACCTGTATTTCGAAACCGCATAATTAAGCTGAATGCGTGAAGGTGCCAAGGATCACCACGAGAAAGTAAAACAAATGCTGGATTACGAGCTTTGTTGTTGCATTTCTGGCCCAGTCCATCTTTTCGCTAGTTAGTAGCTTGTCAACCAATAGCCGCCAGAATTGAAATCAACCGATTACGTAACAGAATTTGAAACAAAAACATCGTATAGATTTTAAAATATCGCGGTGCAAATTATAATTTAAAGAAACGAAGAGAACTCATTCAGAAATTTAAAAAAAAATAAAAAATCTGGAAACAATTATATAATATATATTTACAACTGTTTAAACCTGAGTTTTTACAAAATAACCTTGAAATATCTGACCCACTGATCAGGATTTACAAGTCATTAATTTCATCGGATTATCTTTTGACTTTTCAACAGTTACACAGAATTGTATAAAAAAAAAAATCACCACATTGACTGGTTCCTCAATGCAAAATAGTTGTGTTATTAACGTCGCTTTTAGATTTTACGAGTTACCAAAACCTTTACCGGAAATAGTATCTTCGCCTTCATATGATAGCCATCGATTTTAACTGCGTGAGGGAAACTGTGCGTACAGAATTAATTTAGGTTAATTATGTATATACCCATACATACATATTAATAAACAAAAAAAGACACTGCTACAGTGGTCAGATACGATCACAGGGTGCGTTCACCAAGAATGTCGATCATCTTAAAGACAAACGAATATCCAAACAGGTCTTCAGCGAAATCAGTGATTTGCAAAACTCCGACGATTGCAAAGCATGCCGTTGGTCAGCATTAGCACACATTGTTGGCTGCGTGGCGTATACGTAATATTTGTATTTTTAATTTTCACTCATTTTAATATATTTGAATGAAATGGTGGGTGTGATGATTGCATCAATAAAGTGTTTAAAAGATAGTTTGCACATTCCATGTTAAATGGGAAATGATTTATTTGGATAGTAGACATAGAATTAGTCATGGTGCACAATGACGAAAGTTATGCAACCCTTTATAACTTAAACGTACGGCCGCATGCATTTAATATTAATATAAATGTAAATTTATAATAATAATAAATGACACTCCTTCCTGATGCACTCAAGCAAACACGTCCTATTTCCGTTTTTAAGTAACCCAAGGCAAATAGTGAAGCATGCAACTAAAGCTAAAAAAGGGCGTGGTATTTACGAACCATGTGTGTCGTTCCATTTAAGTGGATGTTGTTCCAATTTTATTTAAAGAGGACAGTAAATGGCAAAAATATTCTACTTGAATTAGCACAAAGCGGTGTGAATACCACCATCCAAAGGACTGGAAAGTTTAAACTTAGATATCCAGGTAATGCAATGCATATAAGAAGAAAGTTAACCCGATAATCGGAAAACATTTAGCACCATTTGGCCGATCAATTAGTAGGGAGATACCACCGAGACATTCGATACCAGTAGAGGTTCAAAGCAGGACGTCGGATTATCAGGCAGCTTGTCAACATGGTACTGGAAAATATAGTGCGGACACACTTTGTAGCAATTGTATGAAGGTAAGGTTAGGTTAGGTCGAGTAGCTGTCCCTACAAAGCAGGGACACACTTATGCCAGAACAAGGATCGCTGTGATATCACCTAAAAAACCGGGTGACCAGGATCAGGGACCTCCCATGTGTAATTTTATTAAGGAAGAAGAAAAAAGTTGAAGTTAAAGTTCTGGGTAACCGTAGCGGTGTAAACCCTATCCTGTGCCACACTAAGTGCAGAACCAAGTAGACTCACATACAAATTTCTTAATTTTAAAAATTTCGAGCCTAGCTAGGTCAATGAGGTCATCGAAAAAGTACTCTCCTAGGGTTTTATTCCTTAGCCAGGAGCAAAGAAAGTGTGTGGTCGTTTCCTGGATGAAAGTGTACTTAAAATATTCCGGAGCAAAAATCATCTTTAAATATATATGGATGGTACACGAGAGCTGTACAACGACATCGACCTGATTAAAGAAAACATCGAGTAAGATGGCGGAAGGTCAATGATCGACATTGCTCTGCTTTGTAATATACATAAGCCTGGTGGCTAACCAAAAACGTAAAAATATTTTGGACAATACTTAACACTGTCCTTGAAATGATTCTTTCTTTAGCAAAAATAAACACTTTCACGTCTCTTATGACCTAAAGCTCCAAATAAAGATCTCCACAGAGCAGAAGAAAATGTCACAACATATTTGTCTTTATAAAAGGCGCCGAAATGGAAAAGGTTCCTGGATCCGGAATCTTTTCGGACCTTTCTCTTATTTCCCTAATGCCATACTCTAGTTTAAGTGTACTCAAGTAAAAAAGTCCGTCGACGCCTCAAACAATTATTGAAGTCAAGATATTCTTGCACTAAGGGGACGTGATGTTACAAACTTCCCCACTGTATACTGCTCATTTAACTAACCAACAAGCTAGGAATATCTCCCTCGGATATTTGGCGACTTTATTTGGAAAACCAAAAGAATGTTGGATCACTGAGTATAATGACTCAGGTTTAAATCACTTATCAACAGAAAAAATGTTCATGGCACCATCTCTTGGCAGGCAACGACAAACGCATGAGGAAACAATCCATCATGACAGTGGTCGATATGACTTTGTGATTAGTGCTTTAAACTATTAAGCAAGTAAAATCAGCAACATCTGCTAGTAGTAAGAAGTCTCATAGTAAAAAGAGACGAAACAGGACCCAATCACCCCTATCATTCAATCCGACGGATCTGAGATTCACTTCACTTATTCGATCCGCGTTCACCTTGAGGCTGATCATTCAATCCGCCGGATGCACTGTTTTACCGACTACGATTTTTCTTTGTCAAAACCGACTGTTCTGTCATAGTTGACGGCGATTAGAAACAGCTGCTGATAAAAACAAAATAAAATTAAATTTAAAGACAGTGGATAGCATTGCTCTGTTTTTGAAAACGAAGAAATATCTTCAAATAGGCGAACATCTCGTGCATATTTACGGGCATCCAGTGACAACATTAGTTAGTTAATCGATTTCGTTGTAGTTTATAATTTCTATGAAATCAATTTGAATTTCAGTTTCATAAACAATTTTTGTTTGAATAAGGCAGCCTTTAATTATGTGTTGGAAGTGTTTATTAAGGACAATAAAAGCATATTCAATTGAATACACCTAAATAATTAATTTGTCATAGAAAGAACATACATTTTCAGATAAATTTTCCACCCAAAATGCAACACAACACCAATCCGCAATGAATTTCCTGCGGATTTGAAATGTCAAACTTTGTATGGAGAGATTCGATCCGTTCGTTTTGAATGATCACGTGAAAACTGATTCACATTACCGATAAGTGGACGATTCCCTTCGTACGGATTGAATGATACCGAATAAGAAATTTCGGTGGATCGTTCCCCCCGGCGGATTGAATGATAGGGGTGAATAAAGTGGTCTATTTCGATATCCTTTCGAACAAATGCAAACATACATGCATATATACCTATTGCTCATGCAAAACTTCTCAATCCGCTGTTCGGATTCGGTAATAGCTTATAAATGATTACCAGAATGATTAAACGGTGTGTCTTGTTCTGATGAGTAGAATGCATCTTTATGTATGTTATCTGTGTGTGTCATATCAACATATTAACACACAATGAGCTGTGAAAGAATCTCAAAGAAAAACATGTTTCGCACATCCTTTGCTCTTGCTTACTAATGAACTTGCTTCTCAAAAGATGAGAAGATTTATTTCTTTCTTGAACTGGTTCCAACAGTCGAAATCAAAGAACATACACAGAAACACGCAGGTGTTTCACAATAGACAAAACGATGGACCCAGTATTCACCTTATTTAATCTCACTAAACCAATGCTGAAGGAAGTGTTCTTGTTCTTAATGTCGTCGGCTAACTTGAGAAAGAGTGTAGAATTTTTTTTCAGATCATCACAGCCCCAAAATCTACAAACGTACCTGATAATACCAGAAAACTCTAATTTATTGTATTTCTTCGGAACATCAGACGACTCGGTTGAATACCCTTAACCGCACGATTCTTATCATATAAAACAGACAAAAGGCAATTTTAAATCCACGTGCTACAGATGACAGCAATTAAAAAACGTCAGATTATCATGAGTTGTCGAGTTGTTCAAGTTATTAATAACTTCCACGCAATGGAAAATATTTAAATAAATGCGTGGGCTTTTGGTTACCATGCATCCCATACAAATTAATTATGTATGAATTCATTTCTATCCCTAAAACTAGAGCAATGTAATCCGCTCCAAGTGGACGGAAACACAAAGAATTGCTTTTTAACAATGCATCTCAGCAATATGGCGTATCGAACTTCAAAACAAAATCACCATTAGTGTCAAACAATTGCGAGATCTTACCGAGGTGAACTGGCCAACGCTATAAACTAGTTTCGGCTTGTGACTGATTAATTTCTTTACAGAGCTCTGTAGTGCGGATAGTTTTTCATATCTCGATATACATATTCAAAAAAAAAAAAAGAAAGGTACCATCACACACTTTGGTACCTGTCCCTCAAACTTAATTTAAATTAAAAAAAAAAAAACCGCAACACGCACACAAAGTAATCTCGCGACCTTGAGAAGTGATAATGAAAAACTTGGACCGAAAAAGAAAACCAGAAATTCTTCGTGGTGAAAGAAACCATGTTCGAAGCCAGTTGGAATACTTAAACGAAGATGTTACACGCGTTTTCGATTGATTATTTTTATTAATAGTTTCGTGTCACATTTATCATGTATGCCAACATCAAGTTATCCATCCATCTCGGGGTTTTCAACTATTTATTACCCAATCTATCTTTCAGCTTTGACAGAAGTAGACGTTAATTAAGCTTAATTGTCCTCGGCGTCTACACTTGTTTTAAATTCTAACAAAATATTACCTGATTAGCTACTTTGTGGATTCTTTTATGCAAATCTAACGGAATATCTTTCACTGTGGTACCTAAACAACGGGTTTAGAGAGATCTCTTCCTTTCAAATGAAAGTGAGATGATAAAGCTATATTTAAATTTAATTTATTGGATGGTCAAACATAAAGTTCAAAGTAATCAAAGAACGTGACGCGAAAGAACAGAAAATTGAGTGCTGATATTAATCTAATCTTGTCTATCGTACGTCTTCTATTTGAAGTCAGTACGACAGGTTCCACGCCCAAAAGTTATTGAAAATATATGCATATTACCTGCAATCGGTTTTATAAAAACTTTAAAATTTAAGATGCATTATTGCATGGATTTTTAAGAATGAACTTACTTTACGCTTCAGCATGATGGCAGAAAGCATTATAGCAAAGCAAACATTTCAAGGGACCCAAAAGATTGGGTTTTGTATATGAGAAGTCTTTTTTTTTCTGAGGGTAGGTAGGTGAAGATCTAACATAGACACTATGAGGATAGTGTCTCATAGTAGTGTCAGATTCTTACTGACTAAAAATACCTCCCTTCGATTTAAGTTCGTTCGATATTGCAACTAAGTTATAACTTATCAAGCAATTTGTTATCACGAAATAAAACGTTTGGCAGGTTACTTTCCAATGAAAGATCTTGCATGTTCCGGTATTTAATCTTTGTAGTCAGCGAAATAAATTGCTATCATCCAAAATAGCTAGGACTGTATTGTTAACATGTCCCATTAGTCGGTTTCTATGTTTTCGCGCGAAGCTTCTAGTTTCCGCTTCGATTACAGGAATTCCGAGATCTCTGTGGATATCGTCGTTTCTGGAATACCACGGTGCTTGGACAATTTCTCTAAGCACTTTATTTTGGAATGTTTGTATGATATTCGCATTCGTTTTCTTGGTACAACCCCAAAGTTGTATTCCGTAGGTCCATACCGGCTTTAGCACTTGCTTGCAGTTTGTTCTCGGTACTGAGCTGGGAATGTTTTCCAAGTAACCAGTACATTTCTCTATATTTGATTTCGAGTTCTTTGCGTTTCATTTTCACGTGCGAATTCCACTTCAGCTTTGCGTCTGGTGTCAATCCCAGGTATTTGGCTTCGTTAGCAAAAGGTATTTGGGCCAAGTTTAGAAAAATTGGCAAGTCATTCGTTTTTTTATATGTGAAGTTCACGTGGGCGGATTTAGTTTCGTTGAGGGCAATCCGCCAGTCCCTCGTCCATTCGTTAATTTTATTCAGTGCGCTTTGCAGTTTTGCAGTCGTTTCTTCGACTGTTTTACCTACTGCAAGGATAGCGGTGTCATCGGCAAACGTAGCAAGGGTAGTGCCATCTTCTTTTGGTATATCACGAGTATATAACAAATAGAGAAGCGGCCCAAGAACGCTTCCTTGCGGTACGCCGGCCGAAATTTCTTTAAGCTCCGAGTATTCGTTTCCATGTCTAACACGGAAGAGTCTATTCCCGTGATACGATTCTCGAATATCGTATAGGCATACGGGGAGAACTTGTCGTATTTTGCATTTAAGGTCATCGTGCCACACCTTATCAAAGGCTTGTGAGACGTCAAGAAATACGCTTGAGCATATCTTTTTTTTTTCTTCTAGTGCTTTCTCCATTGCGTCAGTAATTCTATGCACCTGGTCAATCGTCGAATGCTTACTCCTGAACCCATACTGGTGGATAGGGATAAGACTGTTTCCTTCTATAACCGGTTGAAGGCACTTTAGTAATATCCTCTCGAAAATGTTGGATATGAGTGGAAGAAGCGATATTGGTCAGTACGATTTTTCCTCATTTGGCGGTTTTCCTGGTTTTAAAACTATTATAACTTCCGCAACTTTCCATTGGCTCGGCACGTGTTTTGAAGAGAGAAGTCTGAAGATATATGTATACTACGCATACATACGCATAAATCAAGATAATGCGTGGCATCTTTTCTTAAAATTTGTAAAAAAGTAATGAACGGACCTAATATAGGTAGGTAAAAGTGGTTGAAACTGGTGAACCTGCCAGAGACACAAATAGCGCGGATACACCGTTTTAACACCACAACTCACGTGAACTGAATGTTGATGGGCATGTCTAAGAGCCCAGTTTTCAAATCCATAATTTTGCAGAATTTTATGATAGAAATCTCAGATAGTTCCTTTAAAAACGGGTTTCCGTATGTGCGCTGCCTGGGTCTGGCTAGTGCTGGGCAGTCACAGAGAAAGTGAAATAAGGTTTCCTTTTCGTGTGAATTGTCGCAACTACGGCAGTGGGGATTAAACGAGATGCCTAACTTGGCAGCGTGTGTGTAGATCGTACTAATGCCATCGGGATGTTCAAAAGAAATACTGTGAATTATAAGCAATGGCAACAGAACCAATAATTCTCCCCATTCTGGACACCACTCTCTGTGCAAAAAGACTGAAACCTAATACCACTTGAGTTTCCAAATCACTACACCAACACTAGCGCTGTGTGAATAGCATCATAAGGGTATTCATAACCCCTTTAGCGCTAGTGAATTATAAAAATAAAATAAAAAGTGTGTACCAATTGGCCAATTGATTCTTGCTGTCTTGGTGCGGTTCCTATTGATTAAGTTATTCGTCCTGGTTTTGTCGAAGGCGGGCCATATCTGTCTGGGTATGGCACAGGTTGCAAGACCTGTCTCAATGGAATGAGAAATTCCGTACGGAAATTTGACAGATGACATAAAAACTTTAAAAAAATACAAATGAACGACGGCAGTGGAAATTACTTCTGAATACGACTTTTTTACTGTTTTAATTCCACTGGTAGAAAGAAAAAATGGTTTTATGAAACCAAACCGAATGAAAACAATTTGACAGATCACGAAGTTTGCTCAAGTTCATTATGGGTATCTTAAACGTTTGGCAGAAATTGAGTGGGCTTTTCGTTCGGTTTTGACATAAGGTTAATCCCACTAAAGTCCATTATGGTTGGGCCTTAAGAGTCTCCTCACACTGTTCCATTAATTTGGAGGATAAAATGTGAGAGCGAAGTGCTTTGAAAGCAGCCTGGCTGTCAATAAAGACTCCTAGATATTGTACTTTCTAGCCCGCTTGCAGGTGATGATCTGTTTTTCTTATTCTTTTTTAAAATGCCAATTGTAAGCCCACGGCTTCGAGCCATCTCCGATGTCTGCTAACTCCCTGTGGCTCGCAAGAGTAACCTCTTCAAGTATTTCCGCAAATCCTTCTATCTGAGACTGGATCATACATTATTCTCAAAAGCCCTTGTCCCAAAACCGAGCCTTACATACCATACCGCCACTGTTGCATTATTTCCCTTTGTGCCTTCGTCAACAGTAACATTCCTTCATGAACGGTATACAAAAATTCGACTGGGGAGCCAGTCCTATACTTCCCATCTTGTTTTACATTACCTTTATCACGAAACGTTTTCCAATATAACATAACGTGCTTGTGTTGCCCACGTTCATCTTTTTTTTTTCATGTCTAGGTTTCTAGGTTCTAGGTTTCATGCTGACAAATAAAATGAAAAAAATTGCTTGGTACTTTGTTCTGTTCAGTGAGGTTCATGACGGTCTTTAATTTTGATCAGATAATTTCAATTTCATACAAATCCCAAAAAAATGTGATAAAAACGGCGATTTAAGGTTTAATTTTTTTAATTTTGGTGAGGGCGAAAGCCCCCATTTATTTGGCTTAATACAAGCTATACAATCTTAAAACTAACTTAAAAATTAGACTTAAACTTAAACTTAAAACTAAGATTAGTTGGGGCGGTGAAGGAGATCGGATTTAAGGCAAGGAGTGGTGCGGTTGAAGTCAAAAAAGGTAAGGTTCGAATTAGTCTTTCGTAGCATACGGGAGATTGGTTCATTCGAGCCATAGGATGTGTGGTGGGTTGGTAGATAGAAGAGACGAGAGGCTCGTAGGTTACGAGGGTTAGTGTTGAGGAAAACAGAGTTGTGGAGTGACGCACATTCAATGTGACCTGCAAACAGTCGATGAATGAAGAGAATGTCGGCTGCATCTCTGCGTTCCTCAAGGGTATTTAAGTTAATGAGGTTGAGGCGGTTTTGATAGGGAGGGAGAATAAAAGGGTCATTCCAGGGCAGACCTCGGAGAGCAAATCGAAGAAAACGACGCTGGATGTTTTCGATTCTCGAGATATGCACACGATGGTACGGGGACCACACTTGACTGGCATACTCTAGGAGGGGGCGAACAAAGGTAATGTAGAGAGACCTGGTTACGTGTGGATTGGTGAATTCTTTGGACCACCGTTTTACAAAGCCTAATACAGAATTGGCCTTAAGGATTATTTCATCCATATGTGTACGGAAATTGAGCTCCCTGTCACACAAAATACCGAGGTCGCGAAGAGATTGAACTGAAGAGACAGGTTGATTGTGCAGAAGGTAGAGTCGGGGAGGAGATCGGTCCCGCTTATGAGAAAAGGTGATGGATTGGCATTTGGCTATATTTAATTCCAGACAATTTTTGAGGCACCAGATCGAAAAACTATCGAGGTCTTGTTGAAGGAGTATAGAGTCTTGGGATGAGGAAATGGTTTTGAAAAATTTTGTATCGTCGGCGTAAAGGGAGACGGACGAGTGTTTGATGATCCTATCGAGATCGTTAATAGTGAGTATGAAAAGAAGGGGACCTAGATGGCTGCCTTGCGGAACACCGGAGGTGGCTAAAAAAGGAACAGAGTGGGTGGACCTAAAACGAACACTGTAAAAACGGTTTTCCAGGTATGAAGATATCCATTTCAACAGTATGGGTTCGAAGCCGATGGCAGACAGTTTGAAAAGTATTAATTGATGGGAGATTTTATCAAAAGCCTTGCTAAAATCGGTAGCTATAACGTCGACTTCGTTACCATTCTCGAGGGCTGAGAGGGCAAAGGATATAAATTCGACTAGGTTTGTGGTTGTTGATCTACCTTTCAGGAAACCATGTTGTCTAGGGGAAATGAAAGATTTGCACTGAAAGCTTAGGGTTTCATACAAGAGACTTTCAAGGAGTTTGGGTATATGGGAGAGTTTAGCAATAGGACGATAATTGGTTATTTCATTCTTCGGTCCTTTCTTGTGGATCGGGGTTATAAAGGATGTTTTCCAAACCTGAGGAAATTCTCCTTGTGAAAGGGATAGATGAAATAGATTAGAAAGGGCGACGGAAAGAATGGAAGAACACTTTTTGAGAAAAATGGCTGGGAGGCCATCTGGGCCGGGTATGAACTCGTCGTTAAGTTGTTGTAACTTATGTTCGATAAGAGACGGGTCGAAACTGTGAGAGAGGAGCGGGCCAGTGGAGAAGTTCAGCAGGTAGTTGAAATAAGAGGGATCCGGTACGAAGGAATCGTTGGTGAAAGATTGTTTAAAGAAGGTTGCAAAAAAGTTAGCGATGGTGACTGGATCAGTTGATGATTTGTTGTTGAAAGACAGGGAGGGAGGGTAACCGTCGGAATTTCTTTTGTAGTTGACAAATTGGAAGAAGGACTTAGGGTCGTTTATAAGGTTTGCTTGCGCATTGTTTAGGTAACGCTGGTAAAGGGAATCGTAAAGTTCGGTGAAGTGAAGGAAAGTACCGAGATAGTTGGAATAGTCGGAAAAGGATTTGGTTCGAAGGAAAACAGCCCATAACTTGTTTCTCTTGTTTCGTAAGGAACGAAGTCTGCGGTTATACCAAGGAGGGGATGTAGATGATGTTTTAAGGCGGGATAATGGAACATAAAGAGAAAAAGAATTAAAAATGTTTCTGTAAAACTTGGAAAGGGCATCATTTATAGTAAGATTCTGAAAGTTAAAGGAAGATCTACTGAGATAATCAATGATTTTGTGAAAGTTAGCTTTGTGAAAGTCATAGGAAAAGAGAGTTGTGGGAGGAGTGGGCTGGACAAAAGAGTTATGAAAGAACGAGAGAAGAAGGGGAGGGTGGAAGTTATCGATTTTAGAAAGAGAAAGGGGACAAATCGAGACGGAGGAGTTGATTGAGTCTGTGGTGAAAATTAGATCCACTTGCCTACCCATGTAGTTGGAGATACCGCTGACTTGACATAGACTTGAGTCTGTTAAGCGATCTAGGAAGAGACATTCCTTAGCTGAGCTAGCATTTGAAGCAATGAAAATCATGGAGTCCACTGTAGCTGAGGAAGGTTAAAGTCGCCAAGGATAAGGATATCGTCAATGGGATCAGACAAGTCAATAAGGTGGTCGATCGCATCAATAGTATGTTGATTAGAATCGATAGGTTGAGCTGGAAGAATGTAGCAGCACCTGATGGGGAGTGTTATCTTTATCACCACGAAGTCGGCTTTGGAGGAAGACGAAAAGGTAATGGGGGAAGAGTCAAGGCTGTCGTGGATAGCTAGTAGAACGCCTCGACAAGGAGAATCATCATTAGGGCGGGTATGATCATCATCGCGAAAAATATTGAAAGTAGGAGGGAATAATTCCTGGTTTTTAGTGTCGGGGATCAGATTGGTTTCAGTCAGGGCATAGATATCAAAGGGTAGAGCATGGGATTGGCGTAGAACAGATTGGGTTTTTGAGCGGAGTCCTCTTACATTTTGATAGTAAAAAGTAAGTGGGATGTTGTGGTGAGGAGGTGTGAGGTGGGGTTGTTTAAGTGTTGGCGCGGGAGACAAGTTATGGACGAAAAAGTTTATCATGATCGGCACGGCTCCGCTGGAGGTGAGAGACTCGCTTAGAATGTACGTAGTGGCCGAATGCAGCCAGATCGTCAGCCACTTTTTGAGGGGACATGCTGAAAATCTCGTGGTACCTGATGTATAGGTTTCTAAGACTGGTGGGGTCGGTAGGGAGGCCTTCCTGCTGGATGGAAACCATCACGCTGGTTTTAGTCTTCCCTTCGTAGCAAACCGAGTCAGATTTGTCGTGTAGATATGCGAGAAAGAGCCGAATGTTTTCATATACCTTTTTTTCTCTAAGTCTAGAGAGTGCATAACGACTTTCTGTTGTGTCATTGGTTTGCTGTGTTAATTTAACTGTGGGAGGAAAAAGGGGATCAAGAATAGGGTTAGTAGAAGAGCAGACTGGAGATGAGGGGTTAGATGTGGGGTTCAGTGTGTGTGAATTAATAAAATTAGGGTATTAAGCTCCTGTTTTAAGGTCGAAATTAGGAAAGGAATTGCAGGAATGGGTTGATGCCGTTTAAGGTTTAAGGCGCCCTAGCCTTAACACCTAACCGAAGCATTTTAGCAAAGTGATTACTTAAAAGGTATTTTAGACATCGCCAATTCACTTCCACAGATCTACCCCCCTTCTCGAAATTTCAACGCCAAGTATGCTGAGGCCGATAAACTCTTCGCCTGGATTGGGTGCGTGGAGTTCACTATATTTTGTAGTATAACTTCTTTTTAGCTGTCGGACGTAACAGCTTGATGCAAGCTCGATTTTAAGCCAAACTTGCTTACTGAATCAGCTTTGCTCTCCGAAATGTGCTACTAGGTTAGGTTGTAGGGTTGACTGCATTTATGTATAGCCTCACTCGGATTTCAATCGATCCATTGTGTTCCCCGATGTAGTGTGGGATACCTAAAATGGATAGAACACAGATTATTTTTATCAGTTGGCTTCCCTGAACCAACCCGAGTTCCAAAGGAATTGTAGGATGGTTTTCGGTGGCTTGCTTAACAATTTGCCCAGATCATTGAAGAAATGTTCTCCGAGGGTTGTCTTCTTGTTTCTGCTAAGGCTTGGACATTCACATAAGAGATGGAATGTGTCCACCTCAGCATCTGCTTCGCCACATCCTCTGCAAAGTTCCGTTGCACTCAAACGCATTCTCTTTAGGTGGGCCGCTAGCAGGTTATGACCTGTCAAAATACCTATAAGAAGTGATAGGTGACTTCTGTTGAATGCAATGGTTTTGTTTTTCCCTTGTTAATTTCTGTCCAGAACATTCTTGAGGTGTGGCATGTTGTGAGTGAAATCCATCTCTCGTTCGTGAGTTTTATGGATTTCATGGTACTGCTGGACTTTGTAAGTTCTAATGGGGGTGGGATTGAGTAATCGGCCATTATCAGCTCCATCGCAGAGCCTATCCTTGAGAGCTCGTCCTCCTTTTCATTCCTATGGATGCCCTCGTGTCCCGGGACATGAGTTTCACAGTTCTGGATCTGATTGTTGTGGATGTAATGGCTTTGATGACTGCTTGACTGTTTACGTAGGTGTCGATGTGACTTCTTGGGAGTGACTGTTGTGATAGTTCTCCCGAAGCGTCAGCGATTGTTAGAACTTCCGCCTGGAACACGCCGCTGTGATTCGGAAGTCCTATCGATCGTGCGATGTTTGGTTCTGATGCATAGATCCCGGAGCCTAAGCCCTCATCCATTTTTGAAAAAGGATATATGGTTGGAGTTAATGACCTGTCCGTCTGCACAGCTCTGTGTCCTTTTAACTTTGATAGCAGAGATATTGATTTCGTCGTGTTTAAGTTCAGTCAAACTGTATCTGTTTCAGCTTTCAAAAGTTTGGGTTCATGATGTTGATGTACATGTGTATGTATACAAGCAATAAATACATTTGTAGATTTTACATTCAATGTGATAAAGGTCAGCTTATATATTCACAAGTTAAAGAGAAAAAATGGCATTATCCAATGAATGGAATTATCTTAAATTTAATTTCGTGATGACATCCACTATTTGATGCGAAAAGGATCTTCTTGAACGGCGAAGATTATATAAAAATAGTCTCGATCCTTCGTTAAATTCCATTTCTCATTTCAATTAGTGTTGGAAAAATGATATCCTATTTGGTCCGTTTGGCTAGTGTCATAAAATTTGTGTCAAAAATGGAAACTGCCCATAATGCAATTAATGCAAATTAAGCATCTATCAAACTTTTTCACGCAGATTTGTTATTAATTTCGATTAAAAAGCATGAAAAATGTATCTCGTCCGACATTGCGATTTCTTTTTTGATTTGTTTTGATAATTTTCTTTTTCTCCTCTCTTCTGTCAAATTCACTTCAGTGGTACCCGGGATCGGGTACGCTGAAATATGGAAGCTTAACGAAACTGAACGAACTAACTGTAATAAAAACTGACTTTGCTAAAATATGAAGCAATTGCTACAAAAAGTCAATATTTGGAGCATTTGCGTAGTTTCGTATGATAAAAAAGTTCATTAAGCAATTGCTACATATGTTCGAAAATGGCGTTTGCTCAATTCTGTATGAATAAAAGACATAAAGCTAAGCATTTGCTTCGAAAATTTCAAGCCTGCTATTTATAAGACTAAAAGCGTTTGCTTCGTACTTTTGACATATAAGTGAAAAATCTTGATTGAATTGTTGTTTGATTTTGGTGTAATTGAATTTTGTTAAAACAAAAAAAAAATTGTGATGAAAAAATTTTTAAACAACTTTATCGTTTCACACGTAGAAATGTGGGTTATTTGGCAAACGAGTTTTTGCCTGAAAATTTGGAAACACGCGGTGGCGCTCTCTCAAATGTGCAAAAAATGAAATCATTTCTGCGTTATGTTGGTGATCCAGGCTTTCAGGTACCTACGTACGTACATATAATTGTGTATGGATTAGTGATGAATAAAAAATGAAACAAAAATCGGGTTTTTACTTTTTTTTGCTGTCAAACGTCTAGCAATTGCTTAGTTCGAATATTCGAACTTGCTACAGTAAAGTAAATTCTTATTCATACGAAATTGAGCAATCGCTTTATGCATTTACTTTGCTAGCAGACTTATCTTCGAGCAATTGCTAGTTTTTATTAAATCCACCCAATGAGCAAATTTTCCGTCCAAGTTTGCTTTGCTTTTTGTTCAACGACTCTAATCTGAGAAGATTTTCTGAACCTACTCCTGAAATAGAACAAATTTGTGAGAAAATCAGCTGTAATTGAATAAACAAATTTTATATTCATTTTCATTATTCCTTTAGACCAAGATATTTGCAAATATGTATTTAATGCTTCAGCGGTGTTTTAGAAGAAAATGAAGGTTTCATACCAATAGCTTCTACATGTGCACAGGCACAGGAAGAGGAGCAGAAAGCGATTTGGCTAGAGAGGGACTGTCAACTGCTCATCACTATTTACAAGACGAAGCGGTGGCATGGGAGATAGTTTCCAAAAAGATGATACATCATGGATCTATTTACACTCTCTATCAAACATTGCCAATTGTATCGAGTGGAAGCAAGAGTGCTGTGTTAGAAGACGAATCGTCTTTAGAAAGCCCTCAGGCTCCCAGGAGACCAAAGAAAGCCAGCACAGTGGCAGCAGAACTAGGGAAGTTGGGGAAGGGATTCGGGGAAAAAATAAAATTCAAGCGCGAATATAGGAAGGCCAAACTGGAAGCATATTAAAAGCGGACTGCTAAATTAAAGGAGCAATGCGAACAAAAACAATATTTTCAGAGATTGCTCTTAAATAATTTAAACACATAAAATACTTTCATTTTTTTTTTTTCTTGTTTTTCTATATCTACTGTTCCCTATTGAAATGAGGCAAAACTTCTTCGCATAGCCTAGTTCAGAGACTAAGTAAAGCCTTGTAAATATAGATTATAGATTATGCAAAACAACGCAAACTCGGATGAAATGACAGAGTTTCTTAACACCTTTCAACTTGCGGTAATAGAGTTGTCGAGATCGTTGTTTGAGAAGGTCGAATGAATGCTCTACCACAATTGTGCCAGAACTTAGTTTCCAGTTGAATCATTTTTGCCTTGATGATAAGTGCCCATTTTTCTGATATGGGGTTATTAATAATTGTGAGCAACCTCGCTCCAAAATAAACTAGCTAATACTCGTAGAAGAAGATGAATACCATAAATAGACTTCAGACGGACAAAAAAAGCAAGAAGTTAAAGGAAGGACATTTTCCATAGACCTGTATTAAAACTTAAGAGAATGAGCTAAAAAAAGCTCGCAGAACTAACCTACCTAGCCACAACTTAACTAAATAAGCTAGCATCTAAAAACTGAATCCTAAACTTGACCTTAACTATGAATTTTGGAATAGTTGGCACTGACTGGGTTTGTGTTGGTGTTCTCATAACATTTGACAATTTTTGCACTGTTGAAGAGCTGTAGAACTACTTAGCTTATTGTTGTTAACGACCTTCTTCCCTATTAACATAATTGTGGCTCCTGGTTGTCAAAACTCTGTGCGCTAGAAGTGCATTGAATCGAAACAACTTGTCGACAATCTACCAACTGAAGAGAGCGTAGATGAGATCAATGAAGCTATAAAAGGACTTAAATGACCCAAATGTTTGCTTCTACCAAAATGATGTTGTCATTGAATACTCTTCTGTCAGGCAGAATGACATACTCAAAATAAAAAACATTTTTGTATTAAAAATTAAATCCAACAAAATCAAACCACAATAAAGAATTAAGAAAACAGGATGAGCTATCTCTTTATCAGCGTTCTCAAAAAGAGAGTGCGGAACTCACAAATCAACACCTGCCTCGGAATCTTTAAAACGTGTCACGTGCCTCTCAGGCCAAACGTATCCAACGGAGTAATTTAAAATTCACGTGTGCACCGCAGGGTGCGAGAGTACTTTCAAGTGCAATTAAGGACATTTTGTGTGTGCCATATCCAGACAGATATGGACAGGATAGATCTGAAAACCACGCTCTCAACATCCAGATCATGTGAGTTGTGGTATCAAAACGTGTCTCTAGCAGGCTTAGCAGTTTCAACCACTTATACCTACCTACCTAAAGCCATTTTATATACAAAAGACTCACATCATGAAAGTCTTACAAAAACGTATTCTATCATGTATACTTGGTCGCTTCGAAGGAAAATCTCTCCAAGTGATTTTCAGTCGCTTTTGTACAAATGGAGTAAAGGACGTGATAAGTCCTAAATAGCTAAAATATGACATGTCGATCGGTAAGATATGATTTCATTTGGTAGAAACATGGCTGTAGACAAGGAAATTAGCCCGGGGACGCGCATATTTGGTATCCAAAATAGGTGACAGATGACTACATGACAGAAGAAGCTGTTGGTTGAGACGTAAGACCTAGGACCACTCAGACTTTAGACAATAAACAACTTCTCAAGAAACTTCTGAAAGCTTTTAGAGTCTTTAGACGGTATAGAATTGAAATAAATTCGCGTCCTTTGATCTAACCAAGTATTAATGTTTTTATGACTTCAAATGATAAATTGTATTACATTCATTATGGACACAAAGTACTACTCTTCACATTTGAGTGTAATTTTATTATCCATTGCTTTAATTTCTTCTAACAATATTTACAAAATTTACTTATAAATTAACAAACTTGCTTAAGAGATTAACATAAATAAGTCATTGCTTTGATTGGTTTCTCATTATTTTTTCTACAGTAAAAAATAATTTATTTACACAGTGAAATCAATTCAAAGTCCTAGGGGCGCTGGCCCCTTTGGACTGAGATAAGTCTTTTGCAAAGTACGAAATTAATTCTAGTGTGTGCGATCGGTGCATGGGTATTCTGCTAATCACAATTCAGTGGAATACTCCTCGGCATTTACGGAGAACTTTCGCCAGCAAATGTGATCTCCGTTCGCAGCAGGAACGTCTGCCAGGCTTGCCACTGGCGCTTGTCCGTTTGCCTGTAGGATATGTCTATTACCTGCGTTGACGGTGGTTCGGTTGGGGACACTATAGTTTTGGCTGGAGCTTCTTCCCATTGGATTTCGGGTGCCGTATGTAATGGACTCTGTGGATGGAGTTATCTCGATTCTTGTTGAATGATTGTTTCCATCGCCATTTGACAGTCGACGGATGTAGACAACTTCCTTGTGTCGTTCGGGGGGTGCTACTGCGTTTGCGTTCATCTGAGTGGCTCGTCGTTCGTGCGATGTTGGTTGTCGTGATCTGTTTGAATAACGCAACGCCTTGCTATCGTTGCCCTGGAAGGCTGGGAATTGATGATTTATTCCGGAATACTTGTCTACACTAATGTCTTCTTCAATTGCTGAGTCCCCAAACACCGATCCACTATAATTAGGGGAACTGTTCCCAGGTGTTGATGACTTCCAATTGTTTGTTCCATATTTCGAGGTGGAGTATTGGCCTTTCTTTATGGAATGAGTGTAATCGCGCGTACCACGACGACGTAGAGTGAAGTCCTTTCTGCCTGTATCCTGACACACAGATCGCCATTGCTTCCAGGCATGTCGTGCCAGAGGGTCCGCTGGTCCCCACTCCTTTGCAGGTTTGGCAGCTTCGCAAATCATTCCGAAAAAGTTGTAATCAACTTGCTTAAAGATTTCTATGCAAGCTATGATTAGGATTACCGCTATAACGAAAAGTATGGGGGCCCATCGTGGCATGTATTTTGACAAGAGATCACCCTGATCGTCATCGGCACACCACCACACAAGGACACCGGTAAGAAAAGCTGGACCCAAACACCACAGATATACCCAGCCTTTGAAGATAGGTCTACCAATGGAGAACTCCAAGTCCGTATAAATGTTTTTCGCTCCATAAATCCAAGTGGTCGCTATAAGATCGAAGATCAACGCTGTAATTACAAGTGTGCCCACAATTCTTGTATCCAGAATCCGAGGAATGATAAACTTTGGTGCGGCTAGCGACACGACTGCAATTACGAATCCAATCAAGCTAATTACGTAGTTCGGGTGGCGCGGTATAAGCCGCGTTGATGTGTAAATCGCAACAGTGATCGAGACGATCGCTGAGATTACAATCAGGGCGTAAATTAGACAAGGGATTAGTTTGGTCAAGAGGTCATTTGGTTCGTTTAGTACTCGATCGTATATTGCGGTCAGTGGTTTCAACGCCTCCAGATTGCTCAAGCTTCTCGATGCCAAATTATCAAATTGAACCATGAATAGTGTTACGGCGATTGCGTTGATGAGTAAATTAAAGCAAAGGTATACCACGGAGGTACGGACCGCGTCGCCCTTATATAGGAATTTCCCCGTCACCACGGGCAGTGCTCCGAATCCAATGTTTGTGGCGTAGATCACCTGTACAAGTGCATTGAACCAAATTGTGCTGTCCAAAAGTAGTGACTTCTTGAATGGCCACAACTCGGGAAAGTACTGTCTTTCCAGTGAGGAGTGTACCTCCCAACTGGTCAGTGAGCATAACAGAGCGAAGCCAATGAGTCCGAAGAAAAACGATATGCGTCGATAAACTTTTGCATTGTGAGTGCTAGAAGAGAAGGAGAAACAACATGGTCAAGCAAAATTAATCACAGGTGATGCGATGGCTTACCAAAACATAACAGTCATCCAAATAAATATTAAGCCTATCGCTAAAAGTCCAAAATAGAGAGGGTTTTCCCAAAATGGCGTGAGAAAAGTCTTTTGAATACATTCAACTCCATTGTTGCCCACTACCTTGTATCCGTTCTGTAAAGACAAAAAATTTAATTAAATTTTGAAGGTAAACTTGGAATCAAAATTCAGACTTACTAAAGCTAATTTAATGTCGCCTACACACTCGTTAAAGGGCAGTGATTTGAATACGAACATTCCAATATAGGCCACAGAAATAACTGCCTGAAGGGAAATCCATATCGATGTCAACCAGGATGCAAATCTACTGACAATACAGGCGCCTGTAAAATAAATAATAAAATTTGTAATTATTGTTTACCAAAGTGAGAGCTAATTTAGGAAATTTAATGTAGCAAAGGACAACTGAACTAACCGATGGATGCCTTCATAGTTCTGGGTGACAACAAACACAGAAGGACTTCACACATTTTGCAGAGAAAGCCTAAATTCTATCATCGAAAGCAAACAAGAAAGGCCGACATTTTTGTATAAAGAACGCTTACAAATTCTGCAGATAGCAAGACTGAAAAAGGTTTTAAATGAGATAACTACAGTATGTGAACCCTTAATTAAAGCGCAGCGATCGTAGCGGGTGAAGCTTTCTTGAAAAGCAATTCTTCCATTCCGCTTTTCTCGGAAGGATTGACTGATTTGCATGAAATATTGAACAAATACAGATACCGGTAATCTTCAGGTTGTGACGAAGTCCGAATTTTGAAATTTGGCCTAGGTCAACGGTTTTTGCCCATCGTCTGTAGAGAAATTGAAATTAAAATTTTTACCCAACATGAAAACAGTTGTTGAAAACACGTTCAGCCGAACAAACTGATGTGCGTGGAACCACCTAAGTTTTCACGGTGCATACAGATTAATTTTGACAACTAAAGAGTCTTCCAATAGGGACTTCCGAACTTTGACAGTTGATTGCGACCATATTGTCAAAGGTACATCTGTCAAATTGGCTGTCATTTATTCAGTCTGTTTTGCCAAAACACGTGCAAATAATAAAATTTATTTATTGGAAACTGATCCTAATTTTCATTGAAAAATCATCCTCAGCGATGAGGCACATTTCTGGATGAATGGGTACGTCAACAAATAAAATTATCGAATTTGGGACGATACCAATCCACATGAGATCCAAGAGCGTCCAATGCATCCCGAAAAAGTCACTGTTTGGTGTGGATTTTGGGCAGGCGGCGTCATCGGTCCATATTTCTTTGAGAACGACGTTGGCGAGCGCTATAGGTCGATGATTACCACCTTCTTTTAGCCTGAATTGGATGATATGGACACCAATGACGTGTGGTTTCAACAGGACGGCGCTACGTGCCACACTGCTCACGCCACATTCGAAATTCTGCACGAGCTATTCGAAGCATGGTCATCTCACATGGAGGTGATGTGAACTGGCCACCGAGATCGTACGATTCGACCCCGTTAGACTTTCTTGTGGGGTTTTCTGAAATCGCAGGTCTATGCGAATAAGCCACAAACTACAGCGGACCTTGAAGCCAACATAACCCATGCCATCGGTCAAATTCAGCCTGATTTATGCGGCAGAGTCATGGAAAATTTGACATTTCGGATGCGCGCCATCCAGAGAAGCCGCGGCTGATATTTGAACGATGTTATATTCCATACATAATGGCATCGATAGGCCTTTCAAAGGAAGAAAATATAACGATGATATCTCACACACACTTTGTTTTATTTACATTTAAAAATAGGAGCGCTTAATGAAAGACCCTTTACAATGGCCTTGCATTATACAACATTTACAGCGTCATTTAAAAAATTCGGTGAACTGTACAAGGGCAGTTTCTTTTACGTATTAAATTTCCATCGCTCTTAAGGACTTACACTTCACAAAGCTATTGTTAACATTGGTCTTACTGAGTTTTCACTTGGCACTATTGATCGCTTACTTTTCGATACTAATTTCAACAGCAAACAAGGGGCTTTGAGCTTAAGGAGCAGAGCTGTAAAGACTTGAGTAACTTTAGTACGTTAATTCCCAGAATATAAGTGCATAGATATATCCAAGCATATAAATAGCAAATAGTAGATACACAAACACATCCATTTCCAACTAATAATCCAATTTCGAAAGTTCAATAAATTTAAGGGGTTAAGTAAGTACTTTTGTACAACCTAGTGATAATAAGAAGAGCTCCCAAGCACCGCTGCCTAAAAGTAAAAGTTCAAGAACGTTATATGCGTGCTCTAGAGCAAATGTGAACTACAAAAAAAAACATAACAGCGACTTAAGGCAGCACGTTAAAAGGTCAGAGTTGCAATCTAGAAAAAAATAATTAAGGGGATTTTGTAAAGCTTGAAATGAAACAGACCAATATCCGTTCCTGCTGGCAGCGACCGACATCTATTTGCACTAAGTTTCTAATAGACATCGTTACATGATTGTTCCCAAGTGCAACATTTACGTGATCACGGAATTAATACAGATCTGACAAACAATACCTATGCACTTCGGCACTTAGGAAAATGTACTAGGTCGATGATCCATGGCGGGACCACTTCTGCGGAGCAACTATCAATCAAAAGTCAATCCTTCTACATGAAAGGGAGAGTAACCGAGGCTATAAATATTCTTTAACAGGAGCCTTCAGATAACATAAGTTGACATAGTAGAAGTTGTAGCAAGGCGCCCAAATGGCAGCATTGAACAAAATATGCTGGCAAAACATTACAGAGGCTCTAAATTCCCAAAAGGAATAGAAATAAACCATAGACAACAAGACAAAAATACGCTTTTTGAGTGTTAATCTTGAGTCTGCCAGAGAATTCTTGGTGTTGTTTTCTTATTCACACTATTTCTTTCCAACTTCCTGATGTCAATACAATCAACTTTTTAAGCCATATAACCATCCTACTCACAGTGCTATGTCTATGCAGTTGTGTTAATATCAGCTTTTTCGTAGTTGGTCGACTTTCTGGATATTGGAAGCGAACCTGAAACCTTCAGCGTGACAGGTGCGACAATCCAAAGACGGTAAAAGCCTACCACTCATGTTGTGCGTGGTATATTTTTCTCACAAATAAAAGGAACCTACAACTTTAATTGCTGAGGCTTAAACCTGGACCAGCTCGCTTGGTAGTTCAACGCACTAACCAAGAATCCAAGGCTAATCGATGGTCTCATTTACACAAAAACCAACAAGATACTTTACTCTTTAATTTCAATTGCACATACCTTCATACATATCTACGTACGTATTCAAATAACTATTCAGTTTATGCTTACCTTTAAAAATAGGCGAGGAACGCCATGTATGCGCTGCTCCTTGTCCCAAGAATTGGCCAATAGATATCTCCAATAAGATCGTTGGAAGGCCGACTAGAAAAAGTAGTACTAAATATGGAATTAAATACGCTGAACCGTATCGATCCAGCTCCCGTGGAAACCGTACAATATTGGCATAGGAGACGTTGAGGCAAATGCACAGCACAAGACCTCGAAATACCGAACATTTTGTCTGCAAGGAAAAAAAAAGAAATGCAATAAATTAATTAAACCAGTTTGTCAATGATATATAAGGTAAACAGAACCCAAAAAAACAATTAGCATTGCATAAGCCTTTGCGGAAAAAAAGTCTTCAACGTACAAATTTAGTGAACACGTTTAAGTTAGTCACTCAAGGCGATCCAAACATTGTTGAAAAGCTCATTGCCTTAACCTAATTTGTGACAAGTGTAGTTTTGGAAAAGAAAAAAAAAAGTTGAAAACTCCAAGAAAAAAAAGTTTGCCCAATTGAGAGTTGTGCCCCCCAAGACAAGAGTAGTTCATGTACCCGAATAAATATTTACAAAACCTAAGTGGTTTGTTGTTAGCAAGTCACTGTGCGCACACAAACTTGTAAGATCTAATTGATAAACATATTGAGGTTTTTGAAGTGCTTTAGCTTCATGGTTGAGGGATGTTTTCTAAACGTTTGCAATTTACAATATTTTTGGGGGAGTTTTAGAATTTGCACTTTAAATTACTGGAAACATACATTTTTCACTATCTCCAAGTCCTAACTAGGATTTTCCAGTGTGTTTCTTCGAGGTGAATAACGAATTCTATTTTGATGAGACAACACACAGAGGGTGTTTGGCTATTTATTTATACCAACAAACTTTCATTTAAAATCACACCTTTATTTGAATTGTATTATCTTCAGAGGAGTTTAAGGAAATGTCGTATTGTTCTGAAAAATCAGTTTTTCCTTTCTTCGCTGTTATCATAACGAGGTACACTGGTCTTTAGTAATTTTTATTGCGATACATTTTTTAATGCTAAATGTGTTCTAACTCTAGCCACACTCCGTACTAAACTGCAGATGTTACTCTTCGCAAATTTTGACATAAACATTTAACAGAACTGCTAATTGTAGTGTTAATTTGTTATTTGTTTATAACCTTTTTTCTCACATTCCATAATGCATGTTTGTATTGCATAGAATAAAAACCAAAACAACACAGCTAATTACGATAATATAATTATGACATTAAGTTTAAAATGTATATCTAATCTTATTTTGATGACAACAATATCATTAAGTCCCAGGTCATAGCAAGCATTCCAGGAAACTGTGCGGCAGATGAATTATCCAGACAAGGATCGCAAGGTATAAGCCAAAGTGCCTATGTCGTTTGTTCAACAGCTGATTTACACCGATGCTCTGTCTATGCAAATCATAGATGGCAACACCTTCATTATTTTAACAATGTCAAGCGAATCTGGCCTGCCCTCTATCCTAAGAGAAAGCGTTAATTCGGATGAAATGATACCGCTCTCGAATCTAACTAACGGGCACTGCATCCTAGGCACGCATGCTCAGCGAATACTTCTTTCACAATCTAATTAACCTGAATGCGGTCAAGGGCAACACGGCCGATTTGAACTTAACTTAGAAAATCTAAATGGTTTCAGGAGTAGTCTGGGGTCCAATTAACCTGGTCTTCTAACACTTAGCAGGAAGAATTCGAAGAAGGAATGAAAGGAAAATAAATTCCATAAAAAATAAATGGAATTACTCGTAATCAAAAGTATACCTACATACCGAAAGACGGAAGTTATAAACAACTTCAATGTGAGTAAAGACCTTAAAATTAAGAATGGCAGAGCCAATCTGAAGGTTGAGTTAGGTTAGGTTGAAATGGCTGCCAGTTGTTGCCAGCACACTTAGACGAGAGATAGGTCCATTGTAATACCACATGGATCTGAAGAGATCTCTTCTGATATCCGTGTTTATCAGATCGCCTAAGTCCTTAAAATAGAATTCCCCTAAATGGAGTCTTCTTTTACGGGAGAGAACTGGACAGTTACAAAGAAGGTGGGGAATAGTTTCCTCCTCCTCTTCGTCCATGCAGTTTCTACAAAAATCGTTTGAATGGACGCCAAGCCTTGTTACATGCTTGCCTATTAGACAGTGTCCCGTGATGACACCTATTATGGAACTGATATGCGATCAGTTGAGAGAAAGGAAATTCTTGGAGCGTTTCAGATCCAACCGCGAGCGAATCTGCTTTGTCGCTAGACACGTTATACCACTTGTCCACCTAGAATTTGTTTTCTCGATAGTATCCAGTTTGAGCTTATGTTTACATGCGAGTTCATCAGCCTGCTGTTCCCTGAAATATCTCTATGCCCCGGTACCCAACACAGGTGGATATTGATCTGTTCCGCCATCTCCTCTATAAGAAATGATCGGCAATCTAGAGCTACAAACGAATTTGGAGAAAATGACTGCAAGGACCTGATTGCTGCTTGACTGTCCAAAAAGATACGTATGTCAGTGAAGGATATCACGTTTTTCTTTAGCCAAGATAAGACTTCTTTAATCGCCAATATTTTCGCCTAGAACATGCATCAATGATTAGGAAGACGAAAAGAGAGGCTGATCAGAGAAAACACCACCACTTACACCTTCATTGGTTTTTGATCCATCGGTGTAAAAGTGGATCGAATTATCTTGTATGACCTGGAGGGTGACAAGGAAATTTTTATTAAACTTAAGCTTGGGTCCGGTGTAGTCTGTGTTGCCTGGGAAGATTTTGAATTTGTTCAAAATGTAGGCGTGGCCAAAATCTTTGGTGGACCTCCGTGAAGTTGATTTAAGGCGAACAGCTGCCAATCTATCATGTCTTTCTATTTCTACTGCAGCTCTTAATATCATCCTGTTCTCATTCTAACACAGATCATCATTCAAATGCAAGCGAGACTTAGTTTATATGGAACTTAATGCAACCAGAACCATGCATCAAATTATATATGGTCCATCCTTAAGGGGTCAGGTTCGTAGACATTTTTGGATTTTGTAGGGTCTTGAGAGTCTGTAACTCAAATTTTATCATGATCGGTCCCATAGAACCGGTTTTCTAGCTCGTATCGCGCACCAATCGAATTCTGATCGATAGATTTTCAAATTTCTTTTTTCCTGACTTTCCTAAAGCAAGAAAGAATACAAAATCTTGAGGGTCGACTCATTTATTTAATTTCTGTTATGAGAAAACCGTTCCTCAAACTTTAAACGCGTTTTTCTCGAAATGTGTTTTTTTGAACTGGTGGGAATAGACGACACCGGAGTTTTTGACCGATTTTGAAATAAAAAAATAAATAAATAGTTGCAATTGTGCCTTTGTGGCATCGAATAGAAATCACCCTTTTTTCACTGGTTTTTTACGAACCTGACCCCTTAGCTAGTCCTTATTCTTTCTGTGGATTTTGGATAAAATCCAAATAAATTTGATCGGTTATTTACACAAAACTAATATTCTCTGTTCTCTTTCTCAGCAAATCCAAATAACTGGGGAATTGAAAGAAGAACGGGAATCATCTCCTTAGCCTTGATAGGGGAAGAGAGGTGCAAAGAAGGTGTATAACTTTTTCTTCCCCCTCTTCGTCCCTGCAGCTTTTACAGAAATCGTTAGAAGGGACACCCATTCTAGTGGCATGCCTGCCTATTAGAGTATGCCCTTTATCTTACTATATATCTTACATATTTCCTATTCACGGACAGAAGTCTTTCTGTTCTCCTCAAATCCAGGTTGGGGCAGATCTGTTTCGACATAAGACAAGTGTTGTTTTCAGTAAGGATACGGCGCGCGCCTTTCTTTGCTAGCTCGTTCGCTATGCAGTTGCCCCGAACATCCCTGTATCCTAAAACACAGCACAGGGAGACACCGCATCTATCAGCGATCTCCTTTAGAGACCTGCGATATTGCTTTACCAACTTGGACCATACTGTCGGTGATTCCAAGGTCTTTATCGCTGATTGAATATCTATGTATAGTACTATAGTGCTACCATCTACCGCGTTAATTGAAAACCAAACCAAAGCTTCTCGCACTGCCGTAATTTCCGCCTCAAATACACTACACTCCTATAGTGATCTGGCAATTGTTTGGCAATATTTAAATCAGGTGCACTGGAGAAGAGTCCTGCCTCCAAACCATACGCTGTTTTAGATCCATCTCTGCATATCTCTATCGCAGATTCATCTAATACCCCTCAAGATTCCCAAGCACTTCTGCTAGAAATGATCGTCTAGTATTTGACGTTGAAGCCAATGTAGGGGACGATATAGTCTGTACTATTAGGAAAAGTGATATTGCTTGTGAAGGATCCCTGAGTGGCCCATATTAACACTGGTCAACTGTGAGGATTCCATTAGCCTTAAAGTTGCTTTGGCTGTCATTTGCTTCCGATGAATATCAATACGAAGCAAGTGGAGCATTGTCTGCAGTTTGGCAGTAGAAGTGTCACTTAAGCAAACAAAATTTTTTTTCATGTCTGAAATTATTCTAGAAATAAAAAATAAAAACTGGAAAAACCTTCTGAATCTCGCGAAAAATTGTTTTTAAAAGACTTCGTGTAGCGTATTTCAATTTATTTATGAATACTTTAAACAATAGTAATTCATTGAAATTCTAAATATCGAAAATAATTTGCCGTTAAATGAACTACATATTCTATAAGAATCTACATAATGTCTCGCAATTTTTCTTGTTTTTAAACATATTTCTAATTTCTCACTTTCCCACCATTCAAATCATTTAATCATTCAAAGTCGGTCAGATAAGATATTGCATTTAATTATAGGAATGTAGGTCGATAGGTATTGCAATTTTGCAAACATAACTTTGAAATTCACTGACTGCACCCACTTTAAAATCAAAATAAAACCGGCATTTCTATCATCTGTTTACTTTGTGAAAGTCAAACAAAAACAAAAAAAAAAAAAAAAACATTTGGTAACAAGAGGGTTCAATCTAACAAAACTAAAATTTTTAACATTAAAACATTCTTTTGCTTCACTGTTTCCGTACATTCTTTGGAAAACATTCCACACGAATCGTGTGAAAACAATTAGTACATTCCTTTGGCACGCAATAATAACTGTCACGTTCCAATCATCGAAAAGATGAACTCATTAGTACCTCTGTCTAATTTAAGATAAATGGTTAGAAAATAAATTTCATTTTTTTTATTTTTTTTATTGAAAGTCAACATTGAAAGTAAAAGCAAATTATGCAAATTACATATACCTACTTAAGTATATCATGCTAAAAAACAAAAAAACAAAAAAAAAACTCTGCAAAGAAAGCGAAACAAACTAGTCCGCATAGTGGTGCATATCTTAAACATAAAAGATCATCATTTTCGATCACTATAGCCGATACATTTATCGGGAATTTGCATGGGTACTCCCACTCCCACTCCAGTTTTCCACCACCAACAAACATGAACATAAGTATTGCAGAATGCAAGTAATTAAAAAGTAAACCGCAAAGCAAACACATTCAATGCGAGAAGTTCGACAAACTCAAAACTAATGACTTCATATCGTGTCAACGAACACCAAACCAAAAGTGAAGACACCAATAATAGGATCACTCTTCACACAACACCTTTGTATCTAGCGGTTTCTGAATATCTACTCACTTTTCCGTAGTATCTAAATGGCACATCCTCATGAACGACATAAAGATAGTCTGCTAGATACTTTGCTGTCGGTATCTCCATCTTTGGGCAGATCTTGCAACGCTTGTATGGATAGCAAAACTTATCATTTTCTTGCATTTATGTTTGTTGCCCGCTTAATTTCTCCGTGGGATATAAACAAGTGAACCAACGAGACGTTACACAAATAAATCTTCCAACCGTATCGATTCCGAATCAAAATGCCACAATGCTCGCATAGTATCTCAAGCTAGGCTTTAAAATGTATTATTTGTCAAAACTACAACAACGACGACAATGATGACATCGAAAACTCTTCTGTGTCTATTGACCGAATTCGCCCGAACAAAGGAAGTGCAAAATTGGGAGACGCGCCGCTCTAGTAAAGTAATCTATCTATAGATTTGCACACTCACATTGGGAGGAAATAATAGAATTTTTTGGATGAAACTTCTTAGAAACGATTGAAATAATAAATTCGAATTCATCTGTAAAATATACACGTTTCACAAGTCGATGTCATTTTAGATTTTGATTTGACGAAAATTCTACCGGAAATCTACACACACACACAAATGCCCACTCATTGGAAACAAATCTGTCAACAACTACAAACCGATGATGATGAAGTTAACACTTTTGGCCAATGGTTCACGATAAAAACGAGTGCAAACTGCTGACTTGGTTTGATTTGTGACAATTCCTTAATCAATTCCCAAGCCCCGTACCAGATGTAAGCCGTTAATCAAACTAAATCACTTCACATAACAAACTGCGGTTTGCGACAAACAAAAAGACAAGAGGAAACTTTACTTACGGCGCGAGCGGTCTTATTAATGCAAAACGAAAGACTGAACCTACCTACGAAAAATTCAAAGCTGAAATCCATGCTGGGAGATTTGAAACGCTCAGTGAACGTTTGGGTGGGAAACACTGGTGCTGTGAAGTTTTCCTACTGGTCGTGCTATTTCGTTACGTTTGAGTGATTTTCTTTTTAGCGCCGTGGCTTCCATCACCACTTGCTGCTGTCGTTGGTGCAGGTAAAGACATTGTTTAAGCGGGTGTATTCTGTAATTAAATTCGTTTTCATCAAAACAAAAGATGCAACACAATTACAGGTGCTGGAGTATAGAAGTCATTATGACATAAGTACGATGAAATGGTTATTCTTCCGTTCTAGGTTCCGCCTGTTAAATCGGGGGAGTTCTATGCAGAGGGTCATAAGATTTAATGTATGCTAAGACCGGTGCTTTTATATAATTTTATGTAGCGCAGTTTCCATTTTATTTCAAATGTTTTGTGCTCTGTTTTATTTGTTTCAAGTGTTTAGATTTCTCCTTAGCTCATGGTCAAATTTTATTAGATAATAGCTTTTTAAAACAAAAGAATGTAATGGTGTTGGAATGAGATTGTCGGCGTTATATTTAAATTTATTTTTTTTTTACGGGAAATATTATAGATAAGATTAAAGAAGATTGTTTTAATTCTTCAGAAAAAATGTACGTTTACAATCATTTCCGGACTGGTGCTCCTCAAAGTACACTCCATTTATTGAATAGGGTTATCAACTTTGTATTCAAAAGCCACTTGAACACCTGTGCCTTCCGATGTTTGATTGTTATTTTGACAAGGAGTTCTTGTGCCAATAACCAGTTGTATTCCACCCAATAACGCTCGCTACGCAAGAAATACTTATCAGGATATCGTTAAAATTTTGGACGGTCTAGGAAATTCTAAAAACATGTAGATCTTTCTCCCTTGTTACATCTACAAGCATTCACCATCAATTTGATAAATGTCAGGTTGTTGCATTTGACAGAGTTTGGCACCAAGCTCTTTTGTCGAAAATGGGTGCATATCGATGTATTTCTTCTTCGACGGATTAGAAACCATCTTTCGGGCCAATTGATTCATGTTGTTTTGGTAGGTTTTAAGGCTGCAAGCCTTCTTTTGGTGACTGTCAAATATGGGACATTTTTCTTTAGAATCACGAATGTGAAATGACATGTAGCTCTGTGTTGCCTCAACACTAGAACCCCCAAGCATTGTTATCTAACGTGCATCGGTACCCCCTTCGGCTCTCCATTAATTTCTCTAATGCCTGTGCTCCAGATTGAGGGTAGTCAGAAACCCTTGAGCGCCCCCTAAATATCAAAAAAAAAAATTACATCCAGCACGATTAAATCTGAATCATGAAATGTACGCTTCAGCTACTTTTACAAATTGTCTATTTGAACAATCTTTCCGGCGGAGGTAAAACATTGCACTTACGAAAAAATGGAAGCCGGTTTAGCACATGAATAAAATATTAAAGATTACGCCGATTCGTTGTTCAAATTTGTTGGTTCAATCGTTATGATACCTGCAAAATTCGAACGACTTAAAAGACTTGAACTACTCAGCTTTATAGAGATCCAAAGAAAGGCTGCATCGGACGAAAAGGAGTCACGTTTCCAACCTACCTAAAGTAAAAGTGGCTTAAAAATCAAACTTTTTATCTGAAAACCTTTGGTTTCAAAAACATGGGCTGTTGTTAGATGTGTGTCCAGGGAGAATTCAAATCTAAGAAGCCCAAAATAAACTGATTTTGCTCAACTTCATTTCCAGTCTATGCAAAACTAGCCCCTCAGTACCACGGCTTAGCTTGGCAATGCAAGCATTCGCGTTATATTTTTCGCACAATTTCCCACCGTTTTCATTGCCGACTCCATTCGGGGGATTGAAAGGCTATCGGCTAATGTGCAAACACTTTTCGTTGATTCAAATTCGCTCTAAGGCACAGCCAAGGCGAGCGCTAACTTCAATTAAAAAAACATTTATTAATTAATTAGCACCCCCAGCTATGCTTGGACATTTTCACTCCAACTACCCAACAAAACTATTCTACTGCACGGCCATATGTGACTCTAATTTTAACCCTTAACCACCTAGCACCAGTTTTGGTCACACTACCACCTAACATACGTCTGTGAGACTACCCGGAACAAAAACATTCGCGTTTGTAAAACTTTGTGAATTAAGTTAGTTTTTAATTAAAATCAGTTTAGGAACATATTAAATTATTTATTAGAATAAGAAAGGCACATTAAAATCAACATTTTTGGTTTAAATCTCAATTAAGAAGTCAACGTCTCTTATTTTGTACTTATAAACTAACACATTTGGAAAATTCGATCCATAGTAATAATCACATAAAGTAGGTACTTCTTCGTTCTTTTTTACTTACCAGAGACAAACGCGCTCACATCCGACTCTGACGAGCGGTTGCGTGGCACAGAGGGGCGCGAGGAAAAGGTACAAGAACGAACAGGTTTATACGAAGCTCGGGCGCAATAATATTCACGCCTAAAGATTCGTCGGGGTCTGTGAGACGTATGCTAGGTGGTTAAGGGTTAAAATAAGTTTTTCTAGGCTGCTGATCGTATGTCTTTTAGGCAGGGCGGGAGTTTAAAATTCGACGTTACTTCCGCAGACAACAAACTGTTATTCTATTTTATACGATTCATACAAAGCTTCAAACGGACTTCTTCCACGAAGTGAATCAAAGTCCTTCTGACATATCCCAAATTGTTTTGACAGATCAAGAAAATGTGTTAATGCCCCGCACTATAACCGAGGGTTTTTACACCTTCACAAGGATCTTATCCTAAATTGGAATTAAAATAATACATTTCTCAATCCTTGAAGAACCTATGCATAAGGCAAAAGATCCTTCAATGTCGTTGACTTTACCAGATCGTACCTTCAGAAGTACCTTTAACCTCAATCCGAGAACGTACTAGATTTTTTCTTAACTACTTCCTACGAACAGATTATGTATTCGTGAAAAAAACATTTGTGAAATTTATTAACTCACTTTGTGGATTTTGCAAATATGTCTCTCAAACTGCAATTACACAAGGGAACACATGTATTCCATTTATTCACTTGTGGCCAACTTTCAAACTCGACTGTCACCTGTGGGAAATAATAACAAGAAGTAGTATCTGTCGGAGCGTGACTTTTCCTAAGACACGGTACTCCACTTATACAACAAGAGCCGAAGTGCGTAAAGCTTGTCTGTGTTTTGATTAAAGGCAACAGCGACAGTCTTGAGTTACGATGTGTGACATAGTGGTACATCCATATTTGAGTTTTCAGTTTGCATTGATCGAGTACAAAGCTAACAAAGTCGGTTTTTTTCTGTTTCTCACTTGCTGTATCTATTTTTCCGTTGCTTTTCTTTTCTTTTCTTCTTCATTCATCCATTCTTCTCTTTGTAACCAAACAAAATGTGGGTGTATATGATACAATGCGATAGCTATTCGACGATTATTAATTTAAGAAAAAACACTTTATGAATGCTTAATGATCTTCGACCGCAAAAATTAAAAAAAAAAAAAAAAACAATCGACTTGGAAACCGCTTTCGTGTTGTTGGGCAATTAAAGCCAGCTAGGGTTCTTTAATGACATTATTTAGTATATGACTGAATCGAAGAGTCAAAGCGCTGTTAATTACCCAGTATTTTACATGTATGTAAGTTTGGTGGATCGAAGACAAATACATGGCGTTATGAAATTATTCAAAATTACTTTTTCACTTAACGGGCGAAATGGTATGGACTTGGACTGCAATTTATTCATTAGACGTTTCGCTTCACTTAGATTTTAGCATTCGATAGTTGTTTAGTATTCTAAACAGGCGAACCGTCTGTGGTTGACTGGAAAATGAAGTAAGTTTAATATATTTGTCTATAACGCTTTACTGACGCGTAGTCATAATTATTTCAACATAATTGGTATTGGTAGACATCAAAATGTACTTTATATGAAGAAAGATATACACACGTCTTGGGCGTTAAAAGGTTAGATATGACTTCACATAACGATGATAAGACACTGTGAGTTGAAGACATCTATTAAACCATTAGTCACTCGTTTCAGGAAGGTTTACATCTTTTTTTTATGAAGGCGCCAACACCTTTTGCATTGTATATTTGTAGTAGGCGTTTTAAAAGAGTGATTAACTTGACATTGGGTTTTGTTGAGATGATATCTGATTCGGCAGTGATTGGAGGGAATTCACTCAAAGATGACTATTAATGCCCAATTTAATCGTTAAATATTTTCAAAATATCTATGATGCACAGCTCTTAGTGCTGCAAGGGAAAGTCTGCAGGGCAATTGCCTACGCAAATGATGTTGCTATAGCTGTCTCAGGGAAATACCTTAATACCCTAAGAGATCTCTTACAGAATACTCTATCTAAACTCTCTTAGGAATGTAGTCTTAGAGTTAATTCCAAAAAAACTGAGTTACTCCTCTTCACTGAGAAATATAAAATTCCGAACAAACTGATCCATCCGATACCCTTAGATATTCACAACAAACAAGTGGCAGCCAGCGCAGCTATACACCAATGGTCCATTCTATGTACTGTACTGGATACTCCACTATTCCCAATCTATTAGAATTCCTACCGCAAGACACCTAGTATACCCTACAACGTCTCCTATTCGATAAAAACTTCGAAACCACTATCTATTGCAGACTTGACTGGAAGGATGATCTGCTATTACAACGAAACGGGTCCATAGACTTTTACACAGATGGCTCTAAGACACAACCGGGAGTGGATGGAACTGCTTTCTTCCATTTGTCCAACTACTGCAGTGTCTTCCAAACCGAGATAATAGCAATCAAAGAGGAGAGAGAAGAAATATTAGTATGCATCTCGCTACTTGCAGGCGACTTACTTAAAACAAACGCGATCGGCATCACAAACTGCAGGTGGTGCGATGTTTCATCACCAAACCTAAGCTAGATTAGGAATGCTGTCTAATTAAACAAAATAGGCTGCTTATTAGCATTATAGTGGGTGCTATCGTGAGACTCTGGCACGCCAATAGGCTGGGCCTTCACTCTTATGATTTTCGAACGAACTGTATGAATGAGAAGAAAGAAAAAACTATTCGTCAGCCGCCTTCAGTTACGCACATTAAGTTGGTTGAGATCCCTTCCTACTTGTGCACCCCACCTAAGGTAAGCTCTTCCTTTACTGCGTTGCCAGTGCTTTAATGTTCATTCGCTCTATTGTCCAAGGAGTTCACCTTGCAATGCAGGAGTATTGAGACCGGGAAAGATGGACTGCGAAGCTGATTGAAAACACCTCCGTGTGGACGAAGTGGCGGTATGGTGACGTTAACTACCATATCACATAGTTTCTCTTGGGGGCCTGTACTTGAACAAAGTTTTAAACCAGCTTGTCAGTACAATAACTTCTCTCAAAACAATGCTAACCGTGTACGCTTTTCGATTGCAGCAGAACTGAGTGGTCGACCAGTGATAGGTCCTGTTTCGAGCCCTTCCTGGCTATTTCATCCGCCATTTCATTCCCGTAGATTCCTTTGTGTCCCGGGATACACCAGAGTGTTACGTTGTGATTCGCTGTGAGGGTTTTGAGCTCTTCGCGAAAGCGTTTTACGATTTTTGACTTAACTACTGTGGATGTAATGGCTTTAATAGCGACTTGGCTATCCATGTAGATGTCGATAGTTTTTTTTAGAGACTAGCTTCATTGATAGTTCACGGGCTGGCTAGGCGATTGCTAGGACTTCTGCTTAGAACACACTCCCGTGGTTCGGAAGTCTTATTGACCTCTTTATGTTGGGTTCTAGTGAGTAGATCCCATAGCCTACTCCTTCTTCGATTTTTGACCCGTCTATGAAAATCGAATTTTCGTCGGGTTGATAGCCTTCTACTAGCCCACTCGTCGCTTGAAGGGAAGATCGTTTTTATGTTTAGGCTGAAATCAGGAGATGGTGTGAGGTAGTCCGAGTTAGTTTCTAGTTTTGCCCAACTTTCTATATTTTGATGGCCCTTGTCGCTCGCTTTCTAGAGATTGGATTGTTTTAACCGCAGGACACTTTTCGCGGCTGCTTTCTTTAGGTAGAGGTCTAATGGAATCAGGGCGAAAATTCATTTAGTAGCTAGTGGAGAGCTAGTAACTCACCTTGTACAGTATTTAATCCTGAAATTCTTAACATGTTTACTGCGTTTTCAGCCCTGTCGTTATATCCACACTGATTTAAAACACAACTCAATCAAAGACAGTCAAAATAACACACAACACCACTGGTGAGCCACCAGCAGACGCCCACTGTGGCTGAAAGTCGAAAATATAACTAACCTACGACCTCCGACTCTGTCAGATACAAACAGAAAATAATAGTTTGGACAAACGATTGCAACTACTATTTTCTTCACAAAAAACTCTGGTGACTGAATTGTTGAGTTATTTTTGCATCTATCTAGCATTGACGTGCTCTAAGCACGAGTTCATAGGAAAAAGAGAGCGGCTTTATGTCTTTGGCCCACAAAGTCCCGACATTCAAGTTCACCATACATCATTGATACGTTTTCTCTCATCGATCATTAGGGCCATTTATCAAGCAACTTTTCGGTTGCTTGATGCTTCTAACTAGCTTTCAAATTTATGCAAATTTTTAATGGCGTTGCTTTTTAATTCGTTTTATTCATTGCACAACCACAAGAAGTATTGCAGAAAAATATTTTAATTGCATGTTATGATTACTCGTACAGATACATTTCTAAAAGCACGCTGCAATTTAGGCTTCAATGCGTACCGTACATGCATACCGGCGAGCAAAGGCTCATTTACTTGTTAAACAGTAAAAGGGAGACACAAAAACAAAGCCCCCAAGTCTAAACAGAAAACCGACATTATGTTATGATTGCTTTAGATTTTCCATTTGGCTGGTTAAGAGGATCGTCGCTTGCATGCATCCGTCGATCCCACCTTTTGACGTCAGTTGTTAGTATCGTGGATTTGTTTTGGATTGCTAACTGCAAAATACTGACAATGTAAGACGGTGCCATATATCACTACCTCCTAACAAATGGCAACTAAACTTACGTCATGGTTTGTGACCATGTGTTCCTCGGCGGGTTGTGAGTGATCCACAGACATAGTGGTTTCTTTATCTCTTGTGAATGGGACTTCATTTCCATGGAAGTGATTCACTAATGCATGACATTCGGTGTCAACACAAGCTCGGCGGGGGTATTTAAGATCTGGAAACTGTGCGACGGACACTCAGGCGAATGGTGGAAACCTGAAACGGCTTGAAGAATGTCTTGCATCGGACGTTACAGTGACAAAATTTGAAATACTGAAACAGAAATCCATTTTTCTCATTGTGCTGCCAGGTGTGGAGAAGATTCTCCAATTACGGTGGTGAAAGGAACATGAAAAGAGTCGGTTTACGCTTTTGTTTTATCAGATTGGGAAACGCACCAAATAGAGATGAGTTTTCCCTTTAATTCAACCGTCTAGGTTATGCAGGAGAGATTGCTAAGTAAAACAAGGGCATACGTCAGAACAACTAGAGACACTTAGAGATGGAAACATCTTTGATAGGAATCCTCCGTGATTCTAAGAACGTCTTGGATGGAGATTTATTTTGCTTCAACCAGCTTTATATTTGTGGACAGAAGCGGACACAAAATCTGATAACCTCTAACCACCTCAACATACTCGTACATAAATATATATGTAGAAGCTTAATATAATTTGAAGGTTACAGCGTCAACTTCAACCCTGCAAATCTAGGTTGAGAATATTGATGGGGGTGAACTTGGACATTTATGAGTCCAAAGTCATTCTGTGTTTCGCTAGAAACATTTATACCATTCTTACTCGAGAAATGTTTGGTAAAGTTCACTAAGGTTAGGAACTGCCGTCGATGACATCAAAGGCGGGATTGCTTTAGTATCACAGGAGCTATGTACATCTGCCCCGAGGCAGCGCTAGATGTTGTTATTGGAGCTAGCTCACTGCATCTTTTTGTCAGAAAAGAGGCAGTCACTTACCAAAAGTCGAATAGAACTAAGCTTTTCTCTTCGTTTTTCCCGAACTTAACATGCCCCAGTTGACTTTGATTGAAGGTTCCAGATTAAGATCCCAAGCAATGATACTTGAGCGGTCTGCGGCCGCTAAAGGCATTACGTGGTATATGGATGACCTAAAAGCGGCATGCATGGACATAACCACAAAATCAAGACGCCACTTGGAAAATGTGGTAGTATTTTCTAGGCCGAGCTTCACACCCTCTCAACGTACGCCTTCATTAACCTGAAATCAGCTACACAAGGTGCCTCCATTCTTATAAACATATGACAGTCAATCGTTTCTTGAAGTACTAGGTTCCCACTTAATAAACGAAAAATTTGTGAGCGCTATTACAATGCCCTTCAAAACATAAGTAGCTTGTCACAACAATGTCAAACTGCAATGGCTACTAAGGCATGAAGGCATAAAACGTAATTAAATTTCTAATCAGCTAACCGGAAAGGGTTATTCGTAAATTTAAATAGAAATCAAATCTTTTGGTGGGATTCTAAATTCCGCATTCGTAAATAATAAGAAAAAGGGAAGAGTAAGTAATAGAAAGAACACAGGGACTCAGGCAAACTAAGAGGACTATCCATTTCTATAACAACAAAAACTCCAATTACACTTTCAAATGTAGCAGGAATGACCTCTGACCTCTCTTTAGCCACTGTCAACTGATCACATGATCAAAATAAACTTCATTCAAGTCAGTGCTGGCTCTCTTAAGAAGAGGATGAAACTGCGAAGCATGTACTATGTTAGTGTGTGGCTCTGTGTAAAATTAGCTTAAAAACCTTCTATATCTATGCTCCTTCAAGCTAAAAACAATATTGAAACCAAAGTTAATGTATAGTGAAATCTTTTTTAAAACATGGGAACTTCGACTTGTGGATGTACTTTTGTGAACTACATATGTCATATTCCTACTTACGAAACAAACATGGTCGGCTTTTAATAGGGAATAAAATAGAAAAAATTCGACTGGTGAGCCAGTCCTGTACTTCCCACGTGCTTAGTGCTTAGTTTGTCCAGTATACCTTTTTTAAAGCATTTCTTCAAATATCTCAGCATCCGTTGGACCGATTTTGCTCAAAATCTAATCAGCTCTGAGTTTCATTGAGAAAAATAAAACAAAAAAACATCGTACGTTGTTCCGTTCCCCAGATATCGACGGAGAAAAAAATTGTCACATACACACGCACATACACACACACACGCACACACAGACATCACTTCGAAAATAGGTGCAAATGATTTCTAGTGTATCCTAATCTCGAACTTTGTTTTTTGGGCGATAGCAATACTTCCCCTATGGAGGTGGGAAGTAAAAAAAAATAAAAACAGCAGGGTGAAAAGAAACGGAGTTATAGGCACAAAAGGTGTCGTGCGGCTATTTCCGAGCGAAGCCCTTCATCTAATCATATCCCTCCAATACTTATCCAGTGTTGGGAGTGTATTTCAAAGCGAACTACTTTCTACACGCAAGATGGACACTAAGATACAACATCTAAACGAAATATCCTTATATCGGTTGGTAAGATTGTAAGCGGAAGAGCTTTTCACAGCTCTGGCACTGTGGTTTATTTTAGAACCCGTTAAAAGTCAGATCGAAGATTTGACACTTACCAGACTACAAACGAGGCGTAGTAGTGAAGAAAACAACTCGATTTGTTCCTCGTAATAAGAGGTTTAAGCAGGCTGATGAGTTAACGAGACCGGGACAAACCCTTAACAGAAGGTTCTGTTTGGAGAATAAAAACTTTTTTTTTCTTTGCACTTTCTACCAAAAACGAACTGCAGGTGGATAACATAACCCACCTCTATATACCTAAGTTGATTAAAGCACTGGAATAGCACATAGTCAGATACCATCAGAATTGTACGACTCACTGACCAGTTGGGACACACGCTTTCAGACTAGGAATCCTCTTTAACAAGCACTACCGCAGGTTCATAAGGACGAGAAGAAGGAAATTTTCTTCTACTTTCTCCCCTAGATGTCCGGCACTAGCAACAACTTAACATCACACATAAAATAAACCTTTCTTTAACGACGTGAACGAAAAAAGTAGCAAAGAAATCGGCCTTTTGCTTCCTATCCATCTGCCATAATTCTACCATTTGGAATCAACAACTAAATGTATGCCAGTATATTTTCTTCGTTAACTTTGCTGATTTATCAGGCGGGGGAGTTAGTTAACGAAAGAAAAAAAATTGTATACTTTTAGGATAGAATTATATTTATTTTAATTATTTACTTCTGGGACAAATATCCATTAAAAACTAAATATATTTGAAATTAAATAAACCACAATGAATTGTGTTCATCATCCGTAACTTAAAGATCGTTTAACCAAACAGAAACAATTATGATGACTTAACCCATTTAGAAGAGCAAACGGGTCACTGTAAGATGTCAAAAAAAAATACAAAATCAACGAAGTAATTCAATGTCACCGTCCAGCAAGGCCGTTCACATTCATTGTAATTTGAAACGTTTTATTTTGCACTCTTCATTTTTTTTTTGTTTGTCAACAGTGACCAGTCAACAGTAAACGTATCCATTATATTTATAAATATTATCTGATATTGTTTATCTATATTTTTATTGTTAGCTCTGGTTTCTTTAAATGCCGATTTGACAATTAAGAATTTGGGAAAATTTTCCCAACCAATTTTCCAAAGCAAATTCAGGCCTTTTAACCCGAATAAAAAAAAAAAATAAAGAAATTGTTGAAATGGCATTCAAAATCATTCTTCGGTATCCGGTGAAATTAGATAGGGGTCAGAGGAGGACATCTTTAGGACTGAACCTGCCTTTTATTTGTCTGGGCTTTCAGTCAGGTCTTTCGTTGAACATCAGGAACAAAACTAGAATGAGTGAATATTCTTACGAAGTCTGAGGAATTTTTAATGTCACTCTGAAATAAAAGAATTAGGCTCTGCTGGAGCCTATTCTGATGATGGCAACTAAGCAAACGCCACAATGCGGGACCAAGTACGAAAAGAACTTATTCGAGGCACATTGAAAATAAAGCCAATTGTGGAAAAAATTGAAAAGAGCCGTTTGAGATGGTACCGCCACGTTTTAAGAAGACTCGAGGAAAGTTATGGAGATGAACACAGCACGTCACAGACCCGGCAGAATGACACATGGAGAGCGCAAGTAGATGATAGGACAACCAAGGAGTGTAACACTTGGCGATTTCGCACTAGGAAAGGCGACCCCAAATAACATGGGACAACCCTAGGATAAAGAAGACGAAGACCGATTTATTGATTCGGCCCTTAAAATGTTTTAGGCACATCGATTTCAAAAGTAATCCTGGCGTCACTGGTCTTACTGTTAGTGAACATAGAATGGAGACGAAACTGGTCATAAAGTTTTGCAGTGTAATAATAGATTTCAGGCTGGCGTTTAAGATTAACCTTGAATATGTTTCCAAAAAGGCTTCCGTACTGAATTATCAGAAACAAAAGTGAATTATAGTATGGCAACGCTCCAATCTAGGCTGTAGCTAATACTATAAGGCTTGGCTGTTCGTTAGTACCTCTGACAGATATAGCGTTACATTTTAAGCCAGAACAAGGCTTCTTGTGATCTGGGGGGCGGATTGAGATGATCATATAGTGCTTTTTGGAAGGGTATAATCCGTGCTTTCAAATGTTCATTTTAAATCGAGGAGTGGCCAGTTTGATAGCTACACTGTTACAAAGAGGCTACACAGGATAAGAGGGCTGTATATTTGCTTGTCAAAAACGTTTTAGTAAATCAGCTTTTCAGTTTATTTTCCTTTTCAAAATAAGACAGTTGCTGAACTTTAAAATTTCTAAATTCGTATTGACAATTGTAAGAGCTCTGTGTGTCATGTCGGATTAAAAATAAAGCGTTCAGCGCTGTCAATGAAATTAGTTCAGTGGATCGCCTCGTTCTTAGTTCAGTGGAACTTGTTTGTATTCTTGTTCGACGATTTGAGAGGGAAGGACACACAAAATCCACGTATTTGACGGATATATCTAGGTTAGGTTAGGTAAGAGTGGCAAGCTGCAGATGCAACCCCACTTCGACCAGAGAAGGTCCTTTGTGTTACCACATGGATCTGTACTTCACCAGAAATACTACCCGCTGAATCAGCTGGAGCTTGCTATGAAGCGCTGGAGGCTACCTAAACTGATGTCAGCCAGTTTACTTAGGTTGTGAAAGAAGCTGGCTCCTAAGTATGCTCTTCTTCGAGCTGAGAGAGTCGGACATGTACAAATAAGGTGAAGAATCATCTCCCCTCCTCCTCGTCCATGCAGCTCCTGCAAAAGTCGTTGTAGAGGAGACCCAGCCTTTAGGCGTGCTTACCGATGGTGCAGCGTCCCGTTATGACACCTACTAAGGTGCTTATTAGCAATCTTTTCCTTCTGATGAGACATTGAGAAAGTTTGAGATCTAGCCTTGGCCAAATCTGATTAGTGATAAGACAGGTGTTGCCTTCTGTCCATTTGTGATTGGCGATGTTGATTGCATTTCTATTCAGTGGCAATTTGCAGGTGGCGAGAGGCGTACTTAACTTCCCCTTTTCCGGAAGCTTTGGTAGTGTTGTGTCCTTTCTGGCAAGTTCATCAGCCATGCAGTTGCCTGGAATGTCTCTGTGCCCCGGTACCCATAGAAGGTGAATTTTGAATTGCTCAGCCATCTCGTTTAGAAACAAGCGGCAATTTTTGAGTTGAAGGCGACAGATTCCAGGGATTTTATCGCGGCCTGATATATCCAAAACTTTAGGAAATAAAACGTACCAATTGTTATACCCTGTGCAATTGACGTTCTTATTTTGAAATCATCCCCGCGCTGATTTAAGCCAATCCAACAAAGACCAATATATTTCGCGTTATCCGTCCGTTTATAGTAGGAAGAAAGAAAGACCAGTTCCTTTTGTTTTTACTTCCCACCTTCATAGGGGAAGTATTGCAATCGCCCAAAAAAAAAGTTCGAGATTTTAACAGAGCTTCACATTACGATACACTAGAAATCGTTTGCACCAATTTTCGAAGTGATGTCTGTGTGTGAGTGTGTGTGTGTGTGTGACAATTTTTTTCTCCTTCGATATCTGGAGAACGGAACAACGTTTTTGTTTTATTTGTCTCAATGAAACTTAGAGCTGATTAGATTTTCAGCTAAATCGGTCCAGCGGATGCTGAGATATTTGAAGAAATGCTTAAAAAGAAGGTGTTCTGGACAACCTAAGCACTTTGCTGTGTTATTGGCAACAATGTTCGCTGTGATATGAAGCAATACGAGGTGGAAAGTACAGGACTGGCTCACCAGTCGAATTTTCTTAACTAAACTCATACCACATATACACTTCCATCGAAAAATAGACACATGATCTCTACAAGCAGCCATGTGGACTCAGATTGTTAAATTATGGAATTTACCATGTTAAAAAAGGTAACAGGAGCCTGAAACTTACGCATTCTATTGCCCTGCAAGAGTAAGACGACGCAGTCAAATTTTCCAAAATTCTAAAGTTTACGCGACGCACAAAGCATGTACAAGTTAATTCCATCCAACTTTCAATATAAGCGCTACTTTATCTATTCCTAAAGTCCACAGCCCAATTGCATTCGAAAAGGGTCACATTCATTGCCCTCTTAAACCAACTAATCCACCATTAATCTTTCATTCTCATAGTACGAAGATACTTAATTACAACGTGCAAAGGTTATGAACCACTTCCTTGACCTCCTCGTGAGTATAAATCTAAACGTCACCATTCGAAGCATGCATTTATAATTATTCCTATATTAGTCAATCCTCGTATTAGTAATGATTAAACTGACCTAAAAGTCAACTCATTAATCAAACAAAATCCACTTATCGCATAAGACAATATGTAGGTACTCAGCCAACATTTGCCTCAATTGTCAGACCCCAATAAAAAGTGCAAATTACAAGTGAGTGAGTCAACTGCAAAGAAACAAGTTAAATTTTCTAGAGCGCAAGCAATAAACGCACATATCGGCTTAATTTCGTCACATTACAACAAACGCGACAAAAACTCACATCCGCACGTACAAGTATGAAATAGCCACCATCCTGTGCTTATCTTGAGTCAAACACTTATGTACATTCATTTAATGACTTGTAATTCAGCTAGACACTTGGGGAATATTAAAGTGATTTCGGGAAGGTATCAATTAACATAACAATGTCGAGCAACTACTCGTTGCTTCTCTCAAACGACCGCACTTTTCCACACTATTACACAATTGCTGCAATGAAAACCGTGCGAAATTGGCGTGGGTGCGAATCACGCTTATACGTATGTATCCCTGAGCGAGAGTGTGCCCATTATTCCATTGTGCTGCTGAAGTTGAAACTCTACTGAATACGATTTCACGAAGCCATGTGATAATGTGTCTTAATTAATCGCTCCGGCGACAAATATTATTTGCACTTCAAAGAACTGCAAATCACCATGCTACATTATGCGTCATATGGATGTCATTCACCTTTCTGCCGGGAAGGTCAGACCAAAGACATATTCACCAAGAATGACTCGATAAAAAGAAACGCCTCTTCCGGATATTTTTAAAACGAGACGCAAGACATTGGTTCCATACAACAGAATACTGTGCAACCATTTTTACTACAAAAACCACTAGGCGATGAAGAAACAATATCCGTGCAATATCAATTGACGGTAGATGAATGACGAGACGGATGCAATCAATGCCACGAAACACTAGGCTAAACACTCGTGGATACATTCCATGTCTAGGTTTGAAGTTCGTGTTATCCGGAAACAAATGGTTTGGTTACATTGCCGTGAGGGTAAACAATTATAAAAACATTAATCCATGCTTGGCAATGCGTAATGTTTCATTACCACAAATTGAATAACAATAAGTACTTGACTATTACTTTGTTGCCTAATCGCTTTAAAAACTTTGTCTTGGGCCATAGCCAATTAGCGGAAACAATAGGAAGGAGGAAAGCCATTAGAAAGTCCATACATACGACCGGACAGTGGGTGAGATGATAAGTGAAGAAAGTATGAAAGGTAAATAAATTATGATCACTCACGCTTCCAAGGAAATTTCATTTTCACACTTGTATAAGTAATTATTCCGAAGTTACATTTTACACTTTTCATCAATTCATGTGGAGGAAAGAAATACCAATTCTTTTGCTTAGGTAACATCTATATGACTTTTGTACGAAGGTCGATATGCGGAGTTCCGCATAACCTCCAGTTTGTAGGAGTCCAAGAGAGCGCTGACAAACAAACCAAATTTGCTTATTAACTGAAATGGCGATACTCTCCGCCGGGATGGACCTCAACCAACAAATCTTCCATCTAACATAATTGTAAACGTGTAGCTTTCAGTTTTGAACACTAAATTAGTTGAGGTCACTTCTCACTTTGACAGACCACCTAAAGGGTGAAGCTGTCCTATACTACATCATCGAAATGAACTAGAACGATTTTTGATTCACTAACTGGACTAGATTGATGTCACTGAATAGCTCGCGTCATATACCATTTAAGTGGAAGTGGTGGAAAAGCTTTAATGATAACACGACTCAAGTGAGATGTAGATTGTTAAGAAAACTGGGTACGCTTTAACCCATTAATTGGAATTAAGGAAAGTTTTAGATCGCGTACCTTTGTTCTCGAGATTTCATTGAGGTCTTCAAAAAATGGGCTGCCTAACGTTGGCAGTTTAGCACCAGCTAGTGCCGAACATCAGCAAAAAAAAAATGTTCTCGCTTTTTCAACTCCGTCAGTCAGTGTGGCACTGGATGTTTAATTTGACTGCATGGTCTGTAGGTAGGTAGGTATGTAGGTAGTGGTGGCGGTTCCTCGTGAACCCAAGTAGCACTAGGTGTGCCTTTTTGTTACCACGTCTCGTGTGATCTGTTTGATGATGTATGTTGTTGTTGTGTGGACAGACGGTATCTAGATCGAACCTGTGGAGTTAAGAAAAAGGATTAGCTCCCTTATCCCTTTACCAAAGATGTCCTTTAGGTCATCAAAAAATGGTTGTTTGAATGCGCGCAGTCTGGCTCTTGCTAGCGCCGGACATTTGCAGAGGAAGTGAGAGAGAGTTTCTTTCTCATTTACGTTGCCGCAGCTGCGGCAGTGAGGGGTGTGGGGATGCCTTATTTGGCCGCATGGGCTCCAATCGGCCAGTGCCCCGTGACTATAGCCGTGATTCTGGCGATGTCTAAACGGGTTCTGTTAATTAGGTCTTTTGTTCTACTTTTATCGTAGGTCGGCCATATCTTCCTAGATATGCTACAGTTGGTTAACCCCCTACATTGGAGGTTTGCCTTCTGAAGGGAGTATGAGTGAATTTGTGCTTTGACCGCTCCCAGCGGGATATGGACCCTTGCCGCGAGTGAGGCGTGTAGCGCTGAGCCCTGCCTAGCCAGTTCGTCTGCGCGTTCGTTTCCTGTTATGTCACTGTGCCTTGGGACCCAAAGCAGTGTGACCCTGAAACATTCACTCAAGCGGGCAAGCTCGTTCCGGCACTCCTGAGCTAGTTTGGAGAATATGGTAGCCGAGTCAATGGCTTTGATAGCGGCTTGGCTATCCACAAGGATAGCAATGTTTTGTTTGTGCGTTGTGTCACGCCCGAGCTGCATACAAGCTTCTCGAATTGCAAGTAGTTCCGCCTGGAACACGCTGGAAAAATCTGGCAGACGGTATGATAGTGATATTTTTAGTGATTCCGAGTAGACACCTGCCCCCACACCGCAGTCCATCTTGGATCCTTCGGTGTAGATGACCGTGTCGAAGTTCTTCACTACTTCGTTTTTCTTCCACTGAGCTCTGATAGGAAATCCTACGTGGAATTTTTTCTTGAAGTTTAGTTTGGGTGCGATGTAATCGGTTGGAAATGTGTCGTTAGGTAACGAATCCAGAATGTTGCTGTGGCCGTAAGTCCAGCACCTGGATTCTCTGAGTCCGACTGCGCTGCATAGTGCGGTATCTTTTGTATATGAATCGAGAGGCAACAGATGCAGGAGCACAGTGAGGGCATCCGTTGGGGCTGACCTCAATGCACCCGTGGTGCCAATACTGGCTGTTCTCTGGAGCCTTTTCAGTTTCATAAGGTTGAAAACATAGAAATTAGAAAATGCACATTCATACGAGCGTTATGGAACGACAACAACGAGCGTAGGGGCGCTCGGAGTGAATTCTATCTCCCAACGTCTTGAGTGTTCTAAATTGCACTTATGTTCCACTCGCATGTATATGCATATCTTCTTTCTCATGAGCTCATGAGAGACGCCAGTGGGTGGAACTCTCATTTTATACACATGAACATTAAAACAAAAGTGAAAGAAAAATTGCTCATTAGTCCCAGAGATTAGATCGCAGTAGTATGGTAAGATCTCCGTCTACAGGCGTAGAACTTGGCCTACGCACCAGCCGAGCATAATCACTAGGTATCGTCACCTGGGATGTGCTATCTCTGGTACGTGCGGACCCGTGCTGAGATGGAGAAACTCGGGGAAAAAAAATGGCAATGTTATTGCCATGACTCTTGCAATGTCGGCATATTTTTGGCTTTTGTGCCGCGCGCCGGGCTAACTACCCGGCCATGGAAAAAAAAACATAATTAAGAAGAAAAACTTGAGCCTTGGATACGGACGGATTAACTGTTGACAACCCCTGCAAACGAAATAAGGAAAAGGAACTTCGGATCTGTACGTGAAATGTTAGGTCCCTTCTTAATACGGCCACGTGCAGCCGAACAACTAGCGGAGGCCCTGGATTGCTGCAAAGCAGATGTTACGGCTGGACAAAAAGAGGATAAAAAACTGCGGCATTTACTAGGGCGATTGTTATCGACGGCAAAATCAGCGCTTATTTGGATGCGGATTTGGACAAGAAGTCTTGAGTTTTCGGCATGTTACCGAACGCCTCATAACAATTCGTATTGAAACGCCGCCAGCATCAAGTATTGAAGACCAGTGGCAACACTGCCGAAAAGCAGAAGTGCCGCCTCTGATGTGCTTGGTTTCACTCGGCCACCAAAACGAAACCTCTGGTTTGACGACGAGTGCCGGCAACCACATGCAGCTAAGCAAGTTGCATACAAAGCGGCGCTGCAAAGAAGGACTAGAGCTGCTCAAGAGCAGAAGAGACGAGACGACCACCGGCTTATCAGAAGGAAAAAGGAGGAGTATGAGAAGCGTCCGGTCGAGAAAATTGAGAGGGAACGTATCCCTCGACAGATTTGACTTTGATGTGGTAGTTAAGAACTTTGTCTACCTAGGCTCCGCTATCAATTCAGACAACGACACCAGCGCTAAGATCAAACGAAGAATAAACCTTGCCAATCACTGCTTCTTTGGGCGAACAAGGCAATTGACTAGCAAAGCCCTCTCTCGAACAACAAAAGTGACCTTAATAATCCCAGTCCTATCCTACGGCGCAGAGGCATGAGCTTTATCAAAAAAGAGTGCGGGTGCTCTTGGCTGCTTCGAGAAGAAAATTCTTCGGGTGATTTTCGGTCTCGTCTGCATAGACGGTGAGTGGAGGAGGAGAAGCAACGACGAACTGTACGGGCTGTGCAGCGACAGAAGAATGACGGAACAAGACTGGGTCATGTAGAGCGGATGGACACATAATCCGCCCCCGAGGAGGATCGCGACTCAGGTGGAGGGGGACCTAAACTTACTTAGCATGCGAATCTGGAGGCAGCTAACTAAATATCAAGATGGCTGCAGACGCTTGTTGGTTGAGACCTAGGTCCTCTGCCAACTTAATTAAGTAAGTAAAGGCATATCTTCCGTAATATGACGCAATTATTGATTATGTTGTTGGCTTTTTGTAGAAGATGAAGCGTGCATATGTTACCATTGACAGCTTATAGCTTAATATAGACACTTTTCGCCAGTGTGGCCGAACCCTGCCTGACCAAACTCTAACTTACTTCCTTCGTTCTACGTCACTATGATCCGAAACCGAAAACAGTAAACCCTTGACTTATTACCCAAGCAGGCAAGCTTGTTACGGCATTGTTGTATGACAACCAAACCGATGGCTTGATTATCGAGAATGCTGGTACATGGCCCTAGCCAAACCAATAGAGTTAAGTTAATAATAATGAAATGTATTCAATCAATTTTTTATGAAATAAATTAGTCAATTTAACTAACTAACTAACTATCTAGAATGTTAAGCCTGTAAGCCTCTCAAAGAATGAAAGACACTGACGAAGTCCTATAGAAGAGATGATTCTAATATTTTAATTGATTAAGTTCATGTTTGAGCTTTCGGTGTAGATTACTACGTCGAAGTTTTTCAACACTTCACCTCTCTTCTACTTTGCTCTAATGGGTAAGTCCAGAAGGAAGTGTTTTATGAAGGTTAGGTTATATTACCCCCAATAATATAGCCAATTGAATATGCAACCATTTCGTTCTACAATGAGTCCAGGCTGCATCTGAATCTTATTGCACTGCAAAGTAGAAAGAATTGAATGTGTAAGTCGAGAAGTGCAAAAGAACGTACTGCGGCTATATATGTACATCCACACAGTCATCTTTGTTTGAAGTCCCTATACTTCTTTTGAAAGGTTTTACTGAACGCACAGAAAACCAAATACTTTCTTGAGTTGGGTTCCTATGTTTGGCTTTCAACTGAGCTTTATTACAGTCCAAATATTGGAGGATAATGTGAGTGGTTGACCAATCAACAGAGGGAATCTCATTAAAATAACTTATTATGAAGGAAAACATTTCTTACACCATGATAAGCGACCACCTGCACTCTTTCCCTGCCTAGTCGAAACATTTTTTCATTGCTTACCCATGTGCTTTGAGCGATGCGAGCTCTATCGATATCATCGGTAGCTTGCACAAAGCTGATCTCAACGCACATGGATTCATGGTTGGCGAGTAATTAACTCGACCATGGGAAACGTCAGAATAAGAGAATCAAGAAAGGGACTCTCCAATGGTCGGCGTTATTGTTATACTTGTTTCAGTAACCTAAATTTCTTCCCGCATGGTTTGTTATTATTTTACTAATTACTTCCAGGACGTGTTGCACATGGTTTCCTTTGAAACGGCACCGGAAAAGGATACAAAAAAGTAAACAATTGAATATCGTTGCAATCTGATTCACTGAATTCCTTTACTGATTCATTTCTGGGCTGATTCACTTCAAAATTTATTTCTTTGAACATACACTCATAAAACACTTCAGACGTCATGCCACTTAACTTTTGTCGGCTTTCTGAAATAGGTGCTTCACTTTATTCACTTAAATTCGAGAACTTACTGAAATGATCTATGTATCTGATAAAGAAAATAGGGGACAATTCACCTCCTTCCGATGTCACAAACCATTATACACACCCTTCTTAAGTCTTATAATTAAGGCCACACATTTTGGAACTAGAGCGCACTGGTATTGACAACCTCTTAAAAAGCATGTGCATTAACCTTAACCTATGGCTGTATATAATTGAAAAAATGAACTCACCTGTGTGTTTGAGTCGTCATCACCTGCTGGCAACAATTTCGCAGTTGAACCACTCTTTAGATTAAAACTTCCACCACTTGAGAGATTTTTCGACGCAGAAGTATCTGCGGCTGTTACTACAAAATGAAAATCCCCATTGGCCGCCTCATTGCCGGTGTAGTTACTTTGGCATTCCGATATCACATCGTTTGTGGTTTGACTACTCTCACTGCCGATGCCATTGGCTGATGACACAGATGACATCCCAGTCGCTGATGAATAACTAGCGGTATTTTGAGACACCATATGATTTTTTCGCTCCATCGTAGATGGATTGCTATTCATACTTTTTCCACTTATAATGTAAATACCTCCTTCACCGACCCTATGCGAGTTCCGAACACTACTTGTTTCCTCCGGAGGTGGACGCAGACGACCACTGGCACGATTCGGCTTAAAATGCTGTCCACCAAGATTAGGAATGGTTTGTTGTGGCCTCAGTTGTTCAGCCATCACTGCGCTGCTAGTTCGCGGCTTGTATATCTGATTAAGATCCCCATCATTGGATATTTTAGATTTCGGTGTAAATCTGTGGTTTGAACTGTTGTCCGAACGTTCATTGTCTACATACGTCATCGAATTGCTTTCGTACACCTGTAAGAACAAAAACAAAAGATGAGTCAGTGAATCAGTAAAATTATTCATGTGTGATAAAATATTTATTTCAAGAAACTTATTCATTAATATTTGATTAGCAACAGTAAACGTTAATTGGAACCTGGAAGCAGTAGGAATGTGTAAGTCATGCAAATACAAATCGTCGCAATGAAAGGATATGAGTAATCTTACAAACAGTAAGGCTAATTGGATATTCGTAAGCATCGCTAAGTTTGTTTTCTAGCTCTTAAGTATTTAGAAAAAAAAAGAACGGTCTCGGTTCAAGGTAAAGTACTCGTACAATGACTCTTATTCAATTGAAAATCTTTAAATGACACACAGTCAAGCTCCTTTTTCTTTGTCCATGGAGGAGTCACGTCCAGGAATAACCCACGCCACATCGATTGAATGATGTGTAAGACAACGTTAAAGCTTCCGAGAGAGATAAATGTGGTCAGCCATCTCTTAGAACTTCAAAGTTATTTTAAAGAAGGTCCACCAGGTTATGAAGCAGACTTCTGCAATGGGTTCACTTATAAATAACTGAAAGGGGCACAGAGATGTTTCACAGTTAAACACGTCATTGACTTGTATTCAAAAACCTTGGCGTTTGAGTAGCTTTTATACTAAGAACTGGTAAAGATGACTACAAAAGTTTCGGACCAATTATTGTGTCTAAGTTAACGCGAAAAGTACGGAAAAACTAATTGAGCTGGATGTGTGCCAAGCTAATATGTCATTGCATCCGCTATCTGTTAAGCATATCAATGCGAAGTCTTGCAAGACTGGCGTTTCTAAATCTAGTTGTGCGCTTAACAGGAAAAATACGCGATGGGAGACATTGAGGATGTGGACTGAAGTCGGCATTTAAGAAAGCAGGAGCAGGAACTGTCCTGCTATGGTTCATGCTGATCGACTTTTTATTTAACACTCTCAGCATGTACGTTCCCTATGAACTGTCTGTTCCACGACACAGATGGCCTTGGATGTTATTGACTAATGAAGACTTGACACTTAAGTAAGTTGTGTTTTAGAAATAGGAATTTAACTCAGTTGACTCTACCAATGTTTCTGTTGAAAACTCTGGAGAAACTTCTATATATATACATTCGCCACAGCACTGATCCTAACAGGCTGTCGGCTTCTCAACATGCATAAAACAAAAGGAAATCGATTGAAACGGCCTTCATTCGCTTGTGCGCACCATCGTAAAATCCTTAGATTATAAAGAAAATAATCTGGTGGTCTTCCTTGATATAGAGGGAGCTCTTAACAACGTTGAACCCGGGTTCCCCATAAAACGGAACTAGTCCTCTTCACTAGGAAATACAGAATTCCTCCGTTTGACCCTCCTAAACTGTGCGGTACAAGTCTGGTACTTTCAGACAAAGCCAGATATCTGGATCTTATTCTTGACAAAAAGCTCAGCTGGAAGCCTAACATCCTCGAGCGAGTAAAGAAAGCCACCACAGCTCTGTACTGCTGCAAAAAAGCAATAGGAAGTAGGTGGGGCCTACACCCACGTATAATTCATTGGCTTTACGTATGTGTTGTCAGACCAATCCTAACATATGGCGTAATTGTCTGGACAAAGCCACTAATCGTAGCCATCTTCGTAAAGTGCAAGGATCGGCCTGTATAGGTATCAGTGGAACACTCGGAGCCACCCCCACGAAGGTTCTTGACACACTGTTCCATCTGCTTCCTCTAGAGTAAACTAGCGGCAGCCAGCTCAGCTATACGTATCAAAGAGCTTCATCATTGGTCCAGCCTGCGTGTTGGACACTCCAACATTCTAAACGATTTAGAATTCCTTCCGCAAAGCTCCGACTACACCCTTCAACGTCTCTAATTTGATAAAAACTTCGTTACCACTATAACTTCCAGACTTGACTGGAAGGATGATTTTGAGCTACAACGAAAGGGATCCATCCATTGCAATGTCTTCCAAGCCGAAATAATGGCAATCAAGGAAGCCCTATCGTGGCTGAGGTATAATGTACTATCCTCTGGGGATATCACAATTTTTACTGATAGCCAGGCCGCGATAAAATCCCTGGAATCTGTCGCCTTCAACTTAAAAACAGCCCTAAATTGTCGCTTATCTCTTAACGAGATGGCTGAGCAATTCAAAATGCACCTTATATGGGTGCCGGGGCACAGAGATATCCCAGGCAACTGGATGGCAGATGAACTCGCCAGAGAGGGCACAACTCTACCAATTCTTCTAGATAAGGGGAATTTAAGTACACCTCTCGCCACCTGCAAATTGCTACTCAATAGAAACGCGATCAATATCGCCAATCATAGATGGACAGTTGGTAGCACCTGGCTCACCACCAGACAGATTTGGCCAAAGCTGGATCTCAAACGTTCCCATTGTAGGTGTCATTACGGGACACTGCACCATCGGCAAGCATGCCTATAGGCTGGGCCTCCTTTATAACGACTTCTGCAGAAGCTGGATAGATGAGGAAGAGGATGAGACGATTCTCCACCTTCTCTATACATGCCCTGCCCTTTTAGCTCGGAGAAGAGCATACTTAGGAGCCAGCTTCTTCAACAACCTAAGTGAACTGGCTGACATCGCATAGGCAGTCTCCAGCGCTTCATAGCAAGCTCCGGCTGGTTCTGCGAGTAGTATTTCTCGTGAAATACAGATCCATGTAGTAACACAAAGAACCTTTTCTAGTCTAACTGAGGTTGCACTTGCAGCCTGTCACTCCTACCTTGAAATAAGCTTTCACCCAAAAACATGTTTGCTATTTTTAACATAACTCCAAAAACAGCTTGGCTCGGGTGTACCATAACAACATCTGGCGTTGCTCAAGGTGCAATATTTAATTAAGCACATCTTGATATCTTCATTATGAGCAGTACTATTAAGCAATGTTCCGTTTAAAAAAACGGTCCAACGGGTTTTGAGGACCTTGCGCGAAAAATTTATAATTTCCTAGTGTACAGGACTGGTTTTTGTCAGACTGGTATCCCTAGAGTCTAGACGAATTAAACTTATGATTTTCCTAACACTTTTGAATGTTGAAAGCTTTATCGTCTAAATACATACATAGCTCGGTCGATCTAATAACGTTTTCACGTTCAAATCGATTGCTAAAGCTGCGTCTCAAAGGCCCAACAGTCTAACAGCTACCGTCTACTCATTCTGCGGTTTGTTTTATTTTGCTCACCACTATTTACAAATTCAACTTGTTTATCAAAACATCTGTCTTCTGCTATGTCACCAATAGACAAAAGAAATTCAAGTTTATGAGTAGATTTCTACTGTATCTGAAATTCTAATTTAAACGTCTGTTTATCCGCTACGCCATTATCATATTAGCGGTAGCAAGATATTTAATTTGTCAAAATTCAAAAGTGAAAACATTTCTGACACATTATCGTAGAAAGTAAAAGGCACTTTTTGTTTAGTAAATGCGCCAACGGCAAAGTATCTTAAAACTAGATTAATTTGAGTTTTTTTTTTTTTTTTAATGAATATGTATAACGTACTTGCGAGAACGAAAACTATCTTGAGCTTTTTTTTCAAGAGTTAATTGTAACTTGGCACGGAGTGGCCTCGCGTGGTGGGAATTGGACTTGTTAGTAACTTAGGGAAATAGTTCGGACAAGTCATTAATTTTGGGGTAGGAAATGAAAAATTAATTTAAAAGACTTTAATATGAATTATTACACTTAAAAAATGTTCAGAAGGTGGTTTTAAGATTTACATGTGTTAATTGTTTACGTTTAGTTCGTATGGTATAGTGTAGTATTTTTATCGCTAACTTTCATTGTAATTAGTTCAGGAGATATTTTCTATTTAAGACCGAGTTTTGCATAACACTGAACACTTAGAAATAACTGCAGCGATATTATCTGAAATGGGGCTCAACTCAATAGTGAGCATTGGTTCCTATAAGATAAGATACTTAATCTTTGAGTTAAATGGTGAATGAGATCTACCCAATGTGATTTGATTGTTTATAAGATCAGCGACTCTTGGAGGATCATAGTCCCAACTAACGCCGCTCCATTGGATGCATACAGCCATTGTCAGGCCTTCCTTACCTACGGATGCCTAATCTGGTGGCCTGCAGCAGAGAAAACAACAAATCTCAGGGCACTTACCAAAGTACAACGACTAACATGAATAGGCACCACTGGCGCCATTAGAACAACCCCAACTGCAGCCCTACAAACTATTCTCGCCCTGATTCCATTAGACCTCTACCTAAAGGAATCAACCGCGAAAAGTGCCCTGCGTTTAAAACAACCCAATCTCAGGAAAGCGGGCGATATGGGCCATCGGAAGATAGCAAGTTGGGCAAAACTAGAAACTGACTCGGATTACCTCACACCATCTCCTGACTTCAGCCTAAACATAAAAACGGTTTTCCCCTCAAGAGAAGAGTGGGCCAGCGGGAAGGCTATCAACCCGACGAAAATTTCGATTTTCACAGACGGGTCAAAAACCGAGAAAGGAGTAGGCTCTGGAATTTACTCACTACAACCCAACATAGAGAGGTCAATAAGACTTCGGAATCACGGAAGTGTGTTCCAAGCGGAAGTCCTAGCCATCGCCTAGCCAGCCCGTGAACTATCAATGAAGCTAGTCTCTAAAAAAAACTATCGACATCTACATAGATAGCCAAGCCGCTATTAAAGCCATTTCAGCCACTGTAGTTAAGTCAAAAATCGTAAAACGCTGTAGCGAAGAACTCAAAACCCTTACCGCGAACCACAACGTTACACTCTGGTGGATCCCGGGACACAAAGGTATCCACGGGAACGAAATGGCGAATGAACTAGCCAGGAAGGGCTCGGAACAGGACCTATCACTGGTCGACCATTTAGTTCTGCCCCCCTAGCTCTCGTTAAATCGAGCATTGCACTAGACTTTCACAGACAAGCTGATGTGAGATGGAGCGCACTCTCACCATCCCGCACCTCCAGGAAACTCTGGACAAATATCGACGAGATAAAAACAGGGCACATTCTTGCACTAAACAGATCAAGCTTAGCACTCTTCATATGGATTATAACAGGCCACAACCTACTGGCGGCCCACCGCAGAAGAATGCGTCTAAGTACAGACGAACTATGCAGAGGCTGCGGTAATACAGACGCGGAAGAGAATACAACCCACTTCCTATGCGAATGTCCCAGCCTATATAGAACAAGGAAGACGGCCCTCGGTGAATATAATTTCAACAACCTGGGCGAGTTGTCCAACAAGCCGCCAAAAGCCATTTTAAAATTCGCAACGAATTCGGGATGGTTCAGGGAGGCCGAACGTTCGTAGCTGCACTCATCTAGACCCTTCCTTTCTTTCTTATCATTTCAGAATGGACACTCCACGACAGAGGAACACAATGGATCCATTAGAGATCCGAGTGAAGGCTGCACCATGCGATGCGTCCACCTCTTTAACCTAACCTAACCTAAACGCCGCTTTGCATTCCTCGCGGTCACGGGCACGCTGCTCCCAGTTTATAACACTAAGGTTTCTAGCGTCCACTATTGCTTGGTCTTTTAACCGGAGGCTTGGTCTTCCTTTTCTTCATGAACCAGATGGCTGGGATTTGAACACCGCCTTAGCTAGAGCCATCTCGTCCAATGGCTCAAAGTGGCCAAGCCAGTGCAGTTGACGAATTTCTGCTTACCTGACTGCATCCACATATTTATACAGCTCGGTGAGTTAGTGGTTGTATCTTTTCATCCATTTGTCCTCCTCGCAGTTAGGATCAAGTATTCGACGTATAATTATTCTATCGATGGATCCCAATATCTGCTCCGCTGTCTTACTTAAGTATCGTCTATTATTCTTTCTGACGTCTATAAGAAGTTCGCCGCATTCTTGCTGTCTCTCAGCAGAAAAGACTGCAGACAACTTATCGGCATTATTAGGGGGCACTCATGCTTTAGCAAACATCTCAACGTGTTTAATTTAAGTGACACCACTATCTGTGACGATTGTGGAGAGGGCGACGACACTGCGGAACACTTTTTATGTGATTCTTTTGTTTGTATCAGGTGGCAGATTTTTGGGGCTGATGTGGTGAGTGCTGATAACCTAAGCTCCTTATCACTGAAGCTCTTACTCGACTTTCTTAGAAAGACGAAGTAAACACAGTAAAACATGCTGGTGGTACAATGGACCTGTTTTTGTGTCAAGTGCTCCAGCGTGGTGTTCCAACACACGGACAGAAAATAAATCTATCATTCATTTGCTCCAGTGATTAGTGCATTGGACTGCTCAGCGAGAAACCACCAAACGTTTTTTCGCGGAATCAACTCTTGGTAGGCCATAATAAACCTACAAGAGTAGATAACATATCATGGAAAAGCTTCTCAATCCGCCATTCGGAGCCGGCAATAAAACTACGTATCCCCTTTATTCCTGAGAAAAATATAATACGAGCAACGTATGAGCCCCTGGCTCTCTATAAACCGTCGCGCTAAATATTTGTATTTTTTGTATGTAGGTTAGAAAAGGTTAGGTTGAAGTGGTTGCCAGCTATTGCCGGCACACTTAGACCAGTGATAGGTCCATTGTGATACCACATGGATCTGGAGAGATCTACATACCTACTCGTTAAACCAATTGGAGCTTTTTATGAAGCGAAGAAGGTTTCCGATATCTGTGTTTATCAGATAGCCTAAGTCGTCAAAGTAGAATTCCCCTAAATGAAGTCTTCTTTTATGGAAGAGACCTGGACAGTTACAAAGAAGGTGAGGAATAGTTTCCTCCTCATCTTCGTCCATGCAGCTTCTACAGTTGCATGCTTGCCTATAAGACAGTGTCCCGTGATGACACCTATTACGGATCTGACATGCGATCTGTTAAGAGAAATTAAATTCTAAGAGCGTTTGAGATCCAGTCGTGGCCAAATCCGCTTTGTCGCTGGTCACGTCAAACCATTTGCCCACCTAGAATTTATTTTCTCGATAGCATCCAGCTTGAGTTTAAGTTTACATGTAGCGATCGGTATACCCAGGGTGTCTCTTTCCGTGAGCACGGGTACGGTTGTTCCATATCTGGCGAGTTCATCAGCCTTGCAGTTCCCTGGAATATCTCTATGCCCCAACCAAGGTAAATATTGAACTGCTCCGCCATCTCTGTAAAAGATGATCGCCAATCTAGAGCTACTAACGAATTTGTTAGGACTGATTCCTGGGACTGTCTGAAAAGATACGTATATCTGTGGAAGATATCACGTTTTTTTTTCAGCCAAGATAAGAAGTCCTTGATCGCCAATATTTCCGCGTCGAACACGCTACAACGATTTGGAAGACGGAAAGAGAAGCTGAGATTAAGCTGATCGGAGAAAACACCACCACCTACACCCTCTTTGGTTTTAGATCAATTGGTGTAAAAGAAGATCGAATTGTCCTGTAGAAATGTCTCATTCTCCCAGAGTGACCTGGAGGAAATGGTAGCAAGGAAGTTTGTATTGGAATTTGGCTTGGATTTGGTGTAGATTTTGAATTTGTTCAAAATATAGGCGTGGCCAAAATATTTGGTAGACCACTGTCAAATTGATTTGAGACGAAAAGCCGAGTTCGCAGCCATTTGTCTGCTAAGGATGTCAAGGGGTGTCAGATGAAGCAAATTGTATGTAAATGCCTGTGGCATTAAAACCACATAACAATTCCATGTTCACTTTTTCATCCAAAGTCCTTTAATTTTGTTCTCCCTATGTATACTTTGTTTATTTGTCTTATAACATAAATTAAAATCAAGTTTTATAAATCACCAGCAATCCAACAATTAGTGCTAGTTAGTTACGCAATCCAATTTTTTATGTTATTTTTAATTAACTCTTAACATCTTTATCCGGTGAAACTAAATGCTTACTTAGTAGATAAGTAAGAAATTAAGTCATTCTTCGGAGCTGTTTTTTCTTGTTTCCGTCTGAGAAAATCAAAGGTGACGAAATCAGCTCGGGACGTGTCATTTATACCTATTGTGTCTCTGATAATTAAAAAGAAACAAGTGTATAGATATATGGAGCAAAATTCATAAAAGAGTTACGTCTATGAACAGTTGCCATTAACGAAAGCAATTGTTTAAAATTAAAATAAGTACACATATGCACAGGTGAAACGAACAGTATACAATTGTTTATAAGATTGCAATTGTGTTCTAAAATACTTCGAATATGTAAATATCATTGAATTTCGCAAATACGTGCCCGTGAATATACATTTCAGATTGTTTTGCTTTACTAAAAGTGAAATAAATTTTGTAAAATTGGTACATTATTCGTTTTATTTTATTTTAATGACATCATTACAATACAAACTAGATTCACTCATTAACATTCCTAAATAGTGTTAAGAAATAGTGAGCTGCTATTAAAATGTTGCACGACTTTTTAGTATAATCGGAACAATTATAGGGTGACCAGATAAGAGCGATAGGAAACAAAAATTTAAATAAAACAACAACGGTGTGAGATATAAAATTGATTCAAGTTTTATTTTGAAACTAAATTCATGCCATCATGTGTGGAATAGCACATCATTCAAAGGTCCGCCTCGGCTTCGTTGGCAGTGCTTCAAGCGGTCGGTCCAATTTTTGATGACTCGGTCCAATATGTACGGCGTTATTCCAAAATAGCGTCTCGAACGTTGGCCTCGAACCCGTCCAAAGTGGTTGGGTTGTTAGTGTAGACTAAGGACTTGACCTAGTCCCAGGGAAAATAATCAAGTAGTGTCAAGTCGCATGATCGCGGTGGCCAATTGATGAACGCTCGCCGTGAGATGACCCAGTCGCCAAATTTCTCCTTTACACCTTCGACCGTTGCGTCGCTTGAATGGCATGTAGCGCCGTCGGATATATCGATGTTGTCGAGCTCTGGCCACAGAAAATTGGTTAACATTGCTCTATACCTGAGACCATTGACGGTAACGGTGTCTCCTTCCTCATTTCGAAAGAAATAAGGTCCGCTGATGCCGCCAAGCCATAAACCGCACCAAAGAGTAAATCTTTGTGGATGCATTGATGCTTGTGGATTGTGTTCGCTCCAATACGGGAATTTTGCTTGTTGAAATAGCCGTTGAGCCAAAAATGGGGCTCGTCCGAAAAGATAAAATTCACGTTGCGTATTTACACCTAAGCCGGAATTTCGATAATATTTTTTTAATAATTTTCGCACGTTCAGCAAGCGTGAAACGATACATGATGAAATGGCAAACCTTACTGAATATTTTTACAGCTGGATGTCATTGGTAACTTGGACAGCTGCTGAAACATAACAATCGGAAAAAGTTTTAATTGCTATCTTTATATAGTGGAATTCACATATCAATCTCTGTAATTCAACTCTTGGTTAGTCTGGGCTCTAGGGCTATTAAGCATTTTTATAATTTTTTTATTCTGTCTACAGCATAAGCTCACTTCTGCCCAGTATAACTCAAAAGAATCTGCCTATCTGGTTTTGATTTTCAAATAAAACAAATGATACAAACCTGCTGTTGTCAGCGCCATCATCCTTAAAATCGTGTTCAATACTCAGCTCATTAAAAATTGGTTGTCATCAAAACAACAAAAGTTTTGTTTTGAAAAATTCTTCAAAAGTACTCCACTTTATAGAGAAAATTGCAATCAAAATCAAACCCAATTCTCGTGTTATACGCAAGGACAAGAACTTGTAGTTACATAGGTTGACCTCTCCATATCGGCGGACACCATGCATTTCTCAAGTGATAAAGCCATAGATCCATCACGTTTTCTGCGATTGGTTCCTCGTTATTTATCCACAATACTTTGTGTCGCCTTTCTTCATAGATGTTTAAGGTCTCCTGTCTGAATCCGCTTTAAAAGCATTGCATTTGCATCTCATTACCTAGGGCATCGACCAGGAATGGAAAAAAAAACATCGCCTCTAGACCATATGCTAATCTTATCATTTTGTTCGATCTGTAAAGAACAATAGTCACCGTGGCTAATACGTTATACTTATTGCTAAGCGAACTGATACAGGTTCGCGGCACCACATCTCAGCATCCAATGACAAATCCCCGAAAGTACAATTTGTCATGAAAAAGTTGTTCAATCCTTCATCGGAGTTTGTTCGTATTAGCAGTCTTCTCGCATGAGTTCAAAGGATAACCATTGAATGTAAAGTCAAGTAGCTTGCATAATTATGAGAGTGTGTCATAAAAGCTTTAGATCGTTTTTCTACTGCTTTTTGAAACAATCACTTTTTTTGCTTTCAAATAATTTCATTCCAACAAAATTGAAGTCTAATACTGACCAGCTTTTCAAGAAAATTCGAAATCATCGTTGAGCCAAAGTCGTCTGCAAAATTAAAAGCTTTTGCCACATCTAATAGTGTTTCACCGCACATAATAAAATGTGACCAATTTCCCACCCTTGTGGGACTCTGCCCTTAGATTAATACTCTTGCCTTCTTGGATCCGTATCATAAAATAATATTTCTATGCTGTGGTTTAAATTTGCGGAGTTTGAGGTAGTCGAATGGTCATTTGGCTTGAAGAGATGATCGCACTGACATCAGGAAGTCTTAAAGAAATAATGTGAATTGTAAAGCAATGACGGCAACACCATAAATTCTCCCTATTTATTCTGGCACTACTCTCGAAGTCAAGACTGAAATTGAAATTGAAAGCTGAAAGTCTAATAAGTGGGTCATACCACGATCCTTCAGAAATATTAAGGTAATGTGCCAACCACTGATTATACAACGCCATACCTAGACTTCGCAAGACCATTTTTAAATGAGTTTCCAAGTAGGAAAAAATGGAAAAGCGGTCAAGCACCTAATAGGCAATCGATAGCTGTCTACACTGACAGATCTAAATTCAACGTTGGTGAATGTGCAGGAATCTTCTTTGAACCGCTGGGAATATGCAAATCTGTCGGCCTTTCGAACCACAGCAGTGTTTTCCAAATAGGAGGTCTTAGCAGTGACCTTTTCCATTGACAACCATTGCTGTCGAGAAGAGCTAAGGGGTTCTTGGAACACAGCACAAGGTTGTGCTCTGCTGGGTCCCTGGGCATGGGGGAACGAGAATGCTGACGAATTGGCTAGAAGGAGTTCGGGATTAAGTCCAGAACAAGTCGACTTCTCGATCAATATACCGCCTTGCTCATTGAAGTTCGAAGAAAGGCAAACAACAGATGATCCTCACTAGACGCTTGTGTCATCACAAGATAGTTATGGCCTTTATTTGATAAAACTAGGGCCGACAGACTTATACAAATGAATAAAAAATCACTCTCCACCGTAATAGGTATGATTACAGGCATAACACTCTGCGGTTCCACATGAAAAATGTCCGTGCTACGAAAGAGCACCTGTGTTGTGGTTGCGGCGACGAGAAAGTTCATGAGGATACAACCCACTTCCTCTGTCACTGTCTCGGCCTTTACTACCTAAGACACAAAAGCCTTGGACGGCGCTTCTTCCGGGATCTCGAGGAACTATCTGGCGAACCGGTGAACGACTTGAACAATTTCATCAAATTCACAGGATGGTTTGTAACACAGACGCAGTAAGTAAGTTATTTAGTATACTTTTTATGGAGTTTGGGTTCAAAAGTAAGATTTCTCCTTATGGGTATCACAATGGATCTTAGAGACCGACCTACGTACCTAACCTTATCCAAACACCTTATGCTGGCGGCTCCAAGATGGCAGACGAATTTTATCAAAATCGCTATCCGAAGGTAGCGTCAAAATTTGTCAAATTTGGAAAATTCAAGAAGGCAGATGAATTTGCCATTCTAATCTGTTTCAACTCAAAATGTTTTTATTGAAATTTGCACGGTTGACTAGAACGACGGAAGTTTCACCTAAACCTTGCGCTTAAGTGGGTGAGTTACAACCACTTTTTTCTTCAATTATTTTTCTTATTCGCTGTAAACCCTTGAATTACAAATCTACACCGGCTTGTATGGGTAAAGGTACATCAAAGAATCCTTTAATTTTTTGTATTTTAGGGGATATTGAAGATAGACCCTATCCGTAAACCTTTTTTTTTTCAAAAATAACTCAGGAACCACTTATTTGTTTAAATAAACATGCATACACACCTGTAGTCGTTATTTAAATTATTTATTTATTTTATTACAGTTTGGTGACAAGAAATTTTTTAAACTTACAGTTTTTCTTTTTCACAGCTCTTATTCTAAACAATCAATTAAACAAGAAAAGTAAATATTTTTATTAAAATTCCGTTCATCAAATTTCTGCTCGAAGATAAATTTCACAGATAGAGTTTGCAATTCCAACGTTTTGATGCCGCAAACAATGAAAGTACATTAAACTCAGTTTGTTGTCTCAGATATGATAGAAAAGAATTCGTGAAACAAAAAGAATTCATTGCGTGTGTTATTATCTTATCAATTGTTCTTCTGATATTTACATTACTCTCAACTCAACTGCTGTTATCTCGGTACCACTTGCATTTTCTGTTTCTTTCTTCTAAATTTGTATACCCCTAACAAATAAGAAAGTTATGGTAGTCCCGAGAGCTTTAAAGATTCGTCACCAAGTGATGTACAAATAATTACACAATTTCATTGAAATTCAATGAGAATGCATGCATCAAAATGTAAATAGCCCTTAAGATAATGAAGTAGATTCAATTTTAAAATTATAAATATCAAACGTAAACAATTTATGATTAATTTTTATCAATAATACTATCAATATATACATATGCTGTTATTTCCATTTAGAAAAAAATTATTTAGGAACTTGCTTCAAACAAAAAAAAAGAAGCGTCGTAGTGTATCAATACGATTCGATTCCGTATTTTTAGATAGGAGGCTTGGCAGGAAGAGACAAACAGACAAATTACAATCAAGTAAGGGTATCGTTTCCCTTAAAGTGTTACTTATAAAAATAGCGATATTTGTACAGTCTTTGCTACATATGCGTATACCTTAACCAACAAGCCTCTCCAGCCAGCATGATCCTTAGCCAACTATCTTTAGTTGCATACCCCGAGTTGGTTGAGGATACCTCCCACTTTCGCACGCCATAAAAGGTGAGGTCATCCTCTTCTGCATAGTCCCTTGGGGTTGGGGTCAAAAACTTTTTAGGTTAGAACAGCGGTTCTAATTTCGTCTACATAACTAAGTCGTTGTACACGTACATATTTTTTAACCATGTTCATGTCTCTATACAGCTCCTAAAGTGAAAAGTTGAATCTTTTTCTCCATACACCATCAACGTCATAAATTGAAGGTTGAACTTTTCCCTCAAAGATTCCAAATGTACTTTTATCCGCTGTTGACAAAGTCTATCCTTCTTTATAGCGTCTTCTTCGTTCTTTTTGACATGATTTTACTGCATTATTATCTTTTAAGGCCATAGTCACAGCATATGTTGTTTCACGGACTACCTGATAGCGGTATTTTAGCTTTTGTTGCCATTCAACAGTCCGTAGAAATAGACTTTCCATGTATTTAGTCCAGTTTCTGTTCCCGCAGGCTCCAGTTAGAGCAGAGAAATCTTGGGGTGTCCCTTTTTTACACTTTTTTTTTAAACGTTCGAATCTCTTTCCTGCTGTAACATCTCTGCATCTTCTCGGTCTCTCGTTTTCCATGGTGGGAAAATGAGTTGTTTGTCCTCCTAGTAAAGCTGCCAAACGGCTCTAGCCTTCTTTTAAGTCATTTTATCTCCATTTGCTTGTTGCCAGCATCAAACCAGCAGCTTTTTTTTTTTTTATAATTCACTAGCGCAAAAGGGGTTATGAATACCCTTATGATGCTATTTCCCTCAGCACTAGTGTTAGTGTATTGATTTTTGAAACTCAGGTGGTATGAAGTTTCAGTCTTTTTGCTCCGAGGGTGGTGTCCAGAATGACTGGGAAGAATTATTGGTACCGTTGCCATTGCTTATAATTCACAGTATTTCTTTCGAATATCCCGATGATATTAGTACAATCAACACTTTAAAGCCATATGACCACCACTGCCAGTGTTATGCCTATGCAGTAGAGTTCACGTCAGCTTTTTCGCTGTTGATCGACTTTTTTTTTGTTTGACATCGGGATTCGAACCTGGAACCTTCAGCGTGACAAGCGAAGATGCAACCACTACACCATGGCTTCTCGCATATACAGAATAAAGATGCTGCTCTAGGGACACCCGATCGACAAGGGTTCTTGTCCACAATTGCAATTGCAGACTTTCAATGTTAAACTTCCTCACGGTAGTGGTTCTCGTTCTGGCTTAGCTAGATATTAACATACGCACCTTTGAAGGGACAGTATGAGAAGACTCACAAAACTCCTGTTTGAACTATGGTTCATACCCTGCGAATATCCTCAAGCTAAAACAATATTGAGATTTTCTAGCACATCTACGAACTATATCCACCACCGAACTGAGATCCATTTGTTCATTTGAATGGATTTTTATAGCTTCCTCTGTGATTCGAACCTGGGTCAGCATGTCCAGTCGTAATCAAACTTTAGCAAACCACCTTCAAAGCAATCTGGTTTAACTAACTTAAGCACAACACTCTTCCAAAAATTGTCAATGAATCATAATCATTCACGATATAGCACAAATCACTGACCAATCTAAACCATCAACATGACCCCCTTTTTTAATTTTAATTCTTACATAATTAACGAAACTACCCTTTTTTGGTCAAGCCATCCTTAAATAAAGTTTCAAAGACTGATAGTTCTAAACTCATTTTAATAGATAGCAATCAAATTCCGTTTCGCTGTAACTACCACCCTATTTAAATTTAACTGAAGAGCTACCTTTTCTGGGTCGACGACGACGGTACGAACAAACGGGAAGATATTGATCTTATGTGAAAACTTGAAATAAAAATAAATCATGAAGATTAAGCGAGTAGCACTTAAAGTGATCTTGAACTATGGAACCGAAACCGGCTACAGTATACGTACATAAATTAAGAAAATGTTTATGTATTTCCCCCGTGCGAATAACTTTGTACAAAAAGTTCAACGAACAAGTATGCTGTTGCCCTGCATTACTTAAATGGCAATTTAATAATTATTATTGTACTTATATGTTAATGGTAACACATTTTGTATGTAGTAAAAACCATTTCTTTGAATTAAGGTTTGTACTTCTTTTGAACTTGACTCTTTGGTTGAATGTCGATGAATACTAGTGCGCGAGCTCCGTTACACTTGGTTGCTGCACGTAATTTGCTTCAAGCTGTGACTTAAAGAGGGCATGTACCCCTCCAGTCTTTGTATGGCTTCACAACTTCTTGGTTAATATATATTATATTCGACAGTCTTTAGCGTATTAAATATGTTAATGTTAAACTTCACCTTCAGAGATTGAGATATAAGACACAGAGTCGAGATTGACTTAATTCGGTTATGGTTACAGTCAATGTTAGCATAAAGTAGAGGGTCATGGCATAAGTCATATAAAGCTCAAGACAGAGTGTCAAGAGATAAGAAAAATTAAAACTATAGCATTTGAAAAGTTTTCACTTTTTTTTTTACTTTTTAGGTGACTTGTTCAGAATTGTGATGAGGCATTTAGGCTATTTCAAGAATTTTAGATACATTTGCTAACTTTAAACTTTAACAAACAATGTACACATGTATGTTTGTATGTTTATGTCATGACAGTTGACAGTTAATTTACTATTTAATGGTTTGTGTTATCTCAAGTGCACGAAAGGTTAGGTAATTTCCTTGTAATGTAATTGCTCGAATTTTTCGAATGAAAGTGGCTTACAGGAAGTACACGTAGGCACTTGAGGCATTTTTTTAAACATTTCCTTCTTTAAGAGCGAATGAGGTTTATATTTTTGTGCTAACATGACCGCAGAATCATGCTGGTAAATTACAATTCGAAATAAGTACGAAAGCAAGTTGGCAATAGAATGATTTATGGGGATTAAGAAGCTAAACAAAGTCAACACCGGCTCTTCTATTCAAGCATAAATACGACATACTTCTGCTTCAAGCTAATTTAATTAATAAGTAAATCTTCCAAAAGAGGAAACCTGTAAATTCCGTCCATTGAAAACGATTGCGCCCACCGGAATATAACCTTGTTTCGTACAGTGATTTGAAGCTAGATCTGGGTTCTTTGAACCAAACTGCACAGCTTTCCTATTAATTCTGGCACTTATTCTTATTCACTAATCTGGGAACCAGCGCTGAACAAAGCTTTCAAAAAATAATGCCACTCCTTGGCAACTTCATAAAGATGATCAAATTTTTCACTCCTTTACCCGCTTCAACTTTGCCTGCTTTTGGGGGTTAAAAGTGAGAAATCTAGAAAATTCATAATTTTTTGTTTATATGTGAGATAAGACCTACCTGCACACCGAATTTCAAGTTTCTTACTACCGGAGGTCACAAATCTTTTTCATGACACGTCTTGCCCATGCGTCTTGCCTATTTCCATTTGACAGACTTCTAGTGAACCCAGGAAATTGAAATTTGAAGCATAACCAGGCCTTGGGATGTAGCCAAGGGAATATTTCCGAAATGTTTGCCCCTTAAGGGGTATATTTTAAGAAGTCACAATATGTTTTGTTATATGTTGTAAGGTAAGACCTTTAGAAGTGAGACAAAGGCGAACACACTGCAGCTTGTATTTTCACGTGCTATTCTGTGCGCACAAATATGTAGAAAGAAACTTAAATTTTTAGTGCCGACTTCGAACGGCAAATTGAACAGCTTTATCGTGACGTGTTGGCCGTGGCTAAGTGGTTAGTGTATTTGACTCCTAAGCGAGAGGATACAGGTTCGATCCTCAGAAAAACAATCAAAAGTTTTTCTACTTCTCAATCCGCCGTTCATAGCCGGCGTATAAAAAAAATATTACATGCACAACATGACTGGTTGCGATAAACTAGGCCGCGGTTCTCTATAAGCTGTCGCCCCAAAAATGTTGTTCAATATCTGTATATATTAGTTAGAATATTATAAATATCTTGGCTACTCACATTTTTACAAAGTCGCGCAGAACACAGAACGTTTGTACATTTTCCAATACCAAGATTAGCAACAAAACGTTTAGGCTCGCAACAAAAATAAACCAGATTCCAAATTCTGATGACATATGTATATGCCACAATCGCAGGAAATCTGAGATGCAGCTAAAAATATGTTATCAATTATAATGAAGACATTTTAAAAAGCCACCATCTTCTTCAAAAATAAAAATAAAATAGTCAACTCTCTGGCAAACACCGATGTTGCTAACTCCTTCACTGACGCTGTGACTTTTGCGTGGAATCATAAATAATTGTAAGAACTTATTCTTGCAAAAAGCCAGTGAAATTTGAACAGCTAAAGGGTCTTCCAATAGGGACTTTCGAACTTTGACAGTTGAAAGCGGTCATATTGTTGAAGCTACATCTGTCAAATTGGCTGTCATTTATTCAGTTTGTTTTGCCAAATCACCATGGATGGATATAGAGTTCAACAACACGTGCAAGTAATAAAATTGTTTTATCAAAATGGGTGTTCTGTTCGGGCAACGTTCCGCCCATTTTACGATGGCCATAATCGTCCTTCCGAGAGGACTATTCGCAGTGTGGTGGTTCAGTAAACGATCAACCAACACCCGTACGTCGACGAAACGCAAGATCTGCCGAAAACATCGCCGCTGTCCGTGAGTGTGTGCAGGAGAATCCGAGGCAGTCGATTTCGCGTCGCTCACAAGAACTCGGCCTTTCGCAGACCACAACTTGGCGAATTTTGCGTCGTAACTTGGGCCTGCACCCGTACAAAATTCAACTGACCCAGGAGCTGAAGGTAAACGACCATAGATAGCGATATGTGTTCGCTGAATGGGCTCTGGAACAGTTGGAAACCGACCCTAATTTTCATCGAAAAATCATCTTCACCGATGAGGCCAATTTCTATACCAAGATACCAATCCACATGAGATCCAAGAGCATCCAATGTCATTGTTTGGTGTGGATTTTGGGCTTGCGGCGTCATCGGACCATATTTCTTTAAGAACGACGTTGGCCAGGCCATCACCGTCAACGGCGAGCGGTATAGGTAGATGATTACTAACTTCTTTTGGCCTGAATTGGATGATATGAACACCAACGACATCTGGTTTCAACAGGACGGCGCTACGTGCCACACCGCTCACGCCACATTGGAAATTCTGCATGAGCGATTTGAGGGCATGGTCATCTCACGTGGAGGTGATGTGAACTGGCCACCGAGATCGTGCGTTAGAATTTTTCTTCTAGGGTTTTCTGAAATCGCAGGTCTATGCGAATAAGCCACAAACCACAGCGGCACTCAAAGCCAACATAACCCATGCCATCGGTTAAATTTAGTCTGATTTATGCGCCAGAGTCATGGAAAATTTGACATTTCGGATGCGCGCCACCCAGAGAAGCCGCAGCGGACATTTGAACGATGTTATATTCCAAACATAATGGCATCGATAGACCTTTCAAATGAGTAAAAAGTTAAGATTATATCTCACACGCACTTTGTTTTATTTAAATTAAAAGATAGAAAGCGCTTATTGAAAGACCCTTTACTACGGAGCCGAACTGTACCAAACAAACATTCCCCGTTATCTCGAAAATTTGAGCTTCTGGTAAAATTGAAAGAAGTAAAGAAGCAACTCCGTAGACTCAATCTATAGTCAGACCATTTCTGTAGAGATGAGGTCTTTCTTCATTTTATAGACTATCATGATTTTATCACATCGACTATCATTGCAATCAGCTAGCAGCTACCCCAAAAAAGATAAATATATTTTTAAATTCGTTCTGAAACAGCAAGATGGAGATGGAATAGGTTTTGACACGAACCCGTAGTGTTACTTCAAAGGACACCAGATTCTACTGTTTTTCGGTTAAGAATTCCTTTTTACAGCCGAACAGGTAACTTCACTAAAAATGTCTTGCGACTGATTCGATGAGCTGAGAGATGTCTGTATACATGTAGATACTTCAATCGAGCTTATTGACACACTTGAAAATTTATTTTGATTTACGTTTTATTTAAAATTAACGGATGCAAATATATTTTCCTTTTGGATAACCGCGCGTCTTAAGAGATTTTTCTCTAAATGTGGTGCATTTTTTGCGTCATACAATATACGCTGGGGAAAACTATGTAACTGTATGCAAACCTGCAGAGATCAATACAAATATTACACGATATTTTGTAAATATGTACATAGCTTCTTGTGTCACTGGGATTTCACAACAATTCGACACCAATAGATTAGTCGATGCTTAGCGCCTGCACTAGAACTACACAAGATAGTTTCAGCTCTGGCAGGCGTCATATAAAGAACAGCCAGACACATCCACAAGAAGGCAGACCAAACAATTGGAAATTTCTAGACAGCCCCTGGGAAGAATTTTAATGGACAACTTTGGACGTCTTTTTTTATTCCGAAAAGGTACTTGGGTACCACTTTTTTTAAGCCACCCCCAACCTAAGTGGCATATATCACTGGTGAGGCAATTGATAAGGAATTGAACACATTTATGTAGGTTAGAGTTGGGATCACCAACAGAATGATGACACCGTACATATCTCACGCATATGCATATGCATATATCATCAGCTTATTGAACAACAAAGTTTCACGTGTCGGATCATCTCCGAATAGATGTCCTCTAAAATGATTTCTATAGAAACTCTAGAAACGCAGAAGAGGAGGCAACAGTAACCCACCTTCTGTGCACCTGTTTTGTCTTGGGGAGTCTTTATATGAAAACCTCAGCGACCTAACCAGGCTCGATATCGATTATGTCTCCAAGTCCAAGTGGTTTCACAAACAAAATGGAACAAGAAGTAGTTAACACCAATACGGTTTCCAATAGTAGCGTTCTTTATACATCGCTCTAACCACTGAGCCACAGCAACATTGGACTTCCAGACTCTTCGAGTATTTTCCAGGCGGACTATCGATTAGAAAGGCCTGCAACTTACTAAGCCTCAGATCCATTACCAAAAACAACATAGGAATCTTTATTGACAGCTAAGCTGCCATCAAAGTGATCCACTCACTTACTTCGTGCTCTAAATAAGAACAGTGTAAGGAAATTATTACGCAGGTGAGCGCTCGGTTTTATATCACTTTCATCTGGGTTTCCGGCGGCAGTAATATAGAGAGGAATGAGGGAGCCGACGCGCCAGCCAGATGTGGCTCAACCTTTGATATCTCTCTTGCGGATTCACTCTGCTCCCCAATGGGTCTCATTACGAGTAGAATCCTCCAACCAGTTCCCTCTATTGCGAGCTCTAGATTGAACAGACTATTTATCCAGACAGAAATGGCCCGCCTACAATAAAAACAGTTCGAATGACTTAATCAACAGAACCCCTACTAAGACAGCAAGAATCACATCAATAAGCACGGTCGACTGGCCCGTTCATACGCTGCCAAGTTAGGCATTCCTTTCAACCCCTACTGTCGTAGTTTCAACAACTCACGTGAAAAGGAAACCCTATTCCACTTTCTCTATGACTATTTGGCACTAGCTAGAACCAGACATCTCACGCTTGACAAAATCCCTTTAAGGAATTATCAGAGATTTCTAACTTATAATTCTTCAACATTATTAAATTTCTGAACTCCACAGGATGGATTTGAAAACGACGCTCTTAGTCACACCCATCAGCATCCAGGTCACGTGAGTTGTGGCACCAAAGCAACGCATCCGCGCTACTAGTGTTTCTGGTAGGACCTTGCCAGACAACCTTTTTTAACTACCCCAAAATGGAGTAGGAATTTTAATGTAAGGAAGTCTCATAATTATAATGGACCTAACTTTACTAAAATAGATGAAAGATAGAAATATAAAAAACTACAATGGGAAATGATTGATCACCAGAAGGAAGTTAAACGCTAATTACACAGTGGCTTAATTGCATAATATTCAGTACAGATTCTAATCTCTGTGACTTGTAACAAAAAAAAACCCACAAACATGTACCTATAAATATAGTTTAAACATCAACACATAGCACACATACAATCACCACAAGCTACAAACAAAATAAACAAAATAATGTTGAAAAATACGTGCGACGATGCAAACAACTAAATCAATGAAACGTTGCTGCTGTACGAGTACATGTAACAAAATAATTACACTGTTTCATTTGGACTGTGTCCAGGGGCCACAGATGAAACTTAAAACCATTCAAGCGTTAAAAGTGAAACCCAGTACGACTAATGCCCATACGTATGTTGTTTCGCCCATAAATAAACAATTTATAAACATCAATTGAAACTAGGTAACAAAAACAAAAATGGTCACACATTTAAGTCAGCAAAATCTACACTTGACACCGGATTGCCAAATAAGGTTAATTTATTTATTGGGTGTACTATATAATATGTAACCGAATGAATTCGGAACTAGATAGTCAACTGTTTGGATTGGCAATAAACCATGCAGTTTTCACTTTATTTTTTCTGTTTTGCCTTTAGCGCTGATAAAAACCATCTCGAGATGAACATGGTAATTTTACAACGTTACTCGCATCTTAATATGGTTAAAATTTTGAGGTCTAGTAATTCTAAATTAACTCCACGAGTTAAATGAAAGAGAAAATTGTAAAGAGAAACTAATAATATACAAATCACCATTTAATTAGGCTGCATTTTGAAACCTTAATTAGCTTGAGAGTGTTAGTGCAAAATGAGTGTATATTCCATGTACGTTTGTGGCAATTGTGCATTGCACATACGTTGATTCCCGCATCGAAAAATAATGTCATCAGTTTGATTTCACCATATTTTTTGATTTTTTTTTTCTTTTTTTGAACAGAAAACAAGCTCAATCTGCGACATTGACTTTAGTGTAATAACCTCTTTAGAAATGGTTTGGATATGTAGGCAGTTTTACTCGTTACGAAGCTTTACCTGCATTGCATGTATGACTGCATTTTTCTAGCGTGGGTGGTTTAGTGCTAGCAGCGATATCAATTTGTTATTTTGCCAAATATACATAATTCAGATAAAGAACCCACAATGCTGAACCAGTTCTTTCAACATGTCAAAATAAATTATTTTAAATTGTTTATGAATAAATGTTGAAACTAGCCAGATCCGCCCGAAGCTGGATCGGTATTAAAGTGTAAACAGAAAATATGTACAAAATAGCTTGTTGTTTGTGATACTTTGTATCGTTGAAATCTTTTGAAATCAATTCGTTTTTCGATCCTTAAAGCGATCTGCCCTCATAAATGTCTCAGAAGACATAAGATAAGCTCTGGACAGAAACAAGGTTACCTTTTTGTGTCTTCTTGACTTTTCGAAGGCATTTGATACAGTTCATCACTCTGTTCTGTGCGACAAGCTCCTTCGGCTGTACAACTTTTCACCGTGCGCAGTTAAATTGCTATCTTCGAACGTGACTATTGCAATATCTTACCTTTCACATCGAAATCACAATAATATGACACTGGACCGTTAATTCCTATGGCCGCAGTAAATTTCTGAACATGCTAACAAATGAGGGGATGTAGTCATCCAAATGAGTCAATCAATTATCAGAACTATTGATGCCACATTCTCTAAACTAGTGAGCCAATCCCAGAAGCGAGCTGAACTGAACTGAATGGGTTTCAGCCCTTAACAGCTCACTAGCGCAAAGAGTCCCAATTCTGAAGGGGCCTTTTAAGGGCAATATAAACTAACATTTCTTAAAATTGGTCAACTTAAAATAAGACTCTCGTAGATATTACCAAAATTGTAGCCAAAAGTATAAACCATTTGTAAAAAGAAGATCATGCAGTCGAACTACTAGATAGGTTAGGTTAGGTTGAGTGGCTGTCCCTACTAAGCAGGGACACACTAAAGCCAGAACAAGACACGTTGTGGTAGAAAAACCGGGTGACCAGCATCAGAGACCTCACATGTTTAATTTCCTTAAGGAAGAAGAATAACGTTGAAGTTGGAGTTCTGGGTAACCGTAGCGGTGTAAACCCTATTCTGTGCCACACTAAGGGCAGAACCAATTAGACCCACATACGAATTTCTTAATTTTAAAGATTTCGAGCCTAGCGAGGTCATTGACGTTATCGAAGAAGTACTCTCCTAGGGTTTTCCTCCTTTGCCTTGATAGGGTGGGTCAGGAGCAAAGAAGGTGTGTGGTCGTTTCCTCCTTCTCTTCGTCTCTGCAGCTTCTACAAAAATCGTAAGAGTGCGCGCCTAATTTGCTGGCATGCCTGCCAATTAGACAATGCCCCGTAAGGGCTCCAACCTCCCGTTCTCCTCAGATCCAGGTTGGGCCAGATCTGTTTTGACAGATGTTGATGTTGTTCCATCTGCTGTTCTTTTAGCTTCAGCATCGAGGTAAGATTTTATCGATTCTATGAAAGCAGGCAGTTCCCCTCTATTATCAGAAGGGATCCGGCCTTCCTTTGCTAGCTCGTCCGCTCTGCAATTGCCCGGAACGTCCCAGCACAGGGAAACGTCGCATCTGTCAGCGATCTCATTCAGAGACCTGCGGCGAACTACTAGATAATAAAAACAGGAATGTACGCATTTGCAACCCAGATATCTGACACTGTCAAGAGCACTATTCGATGACCTCAAAGAGATGTGGTAAAAAAAATATCAGAGAACTAACCATTTTCTTAAACTCCTCGATATATATAATATAAATGGCTTATCTTACAATGTTAAAAAATGGTACATATGTATGTACATATGTATATAAAGTGGTTAGAGCTGTGCTTCTATTAAAGGCTAAAGTGAGACAATAACACAGCAGGTGTCGAGTAACATTTCTTTCTTTCTTGTGACTACAGCTTCTTCAGTAATCGTTATATGAAAAAGTCATTCAGCGTAGTTCCCTACTGAGCAGTGCCCACTAAAAATACCAACAACGGTTCAAATTTTCTTACGGCAAGCTTAGTTGGACTAATAGTTCTCCTCTTATCGAAGACTTGTCATAACGATCTAGCCGTAATACGTCTAAATACATATCTAAAATGAACCAGTACTCGAATAAGGCCTGTGATTCGTGCCGAACCTAGCCCATCTACTTTCATTTTCGAAGATATCTATGTTGACTGTGGATATTACATTCAATTTTATTTTACACTAGCTTAGACTTTTCTTTTTAGGTTGGACCTTTTCAAAATTGATTACACCACCTTTATGGCTGCTTGACTATCAACATACATATATATTGATTATAATTTCATCTAAAATCATTTGCACAGCTTCCTCTATTGCGAAATCTTTGGCTGGGAAAACGCTGCAGCTATCCTTGGCTACCAAAGAGCGATAAGTATTTCAAAATAAAAACTCCCGTGCCAAGATCAATTTTTAAAGTGAAGCACGTGAGTTAAACCTAATGCGACACATTGACTATTGGTTGCACATTACTACAGACGGCATCCATCCGTCGTCTGGTTCCATTATAGGGACTTTGCTCCCAGCACTCTAACCTCAGTCTTTCTTGCTGTCGCAATTTTTAAATCTTTGTATTCGAGAAATAATCATAGCCCTTTTTCGTTGTTTGACTACCCATCTTGATACAAAATCATTTTCTCTTACATTTAACTCAGTTTTAAGACAGTTTTTTCCTATAATTTTTTTGTATCGTTAGTGATAATGGGGAAAAATCGTATGACAGCACGTCTGTCGTTCAACCTTTTGCCGTAAATGTAACTCCATACATACAAGGTCGAAATAACTAATCGCCTGTGACTTTGTATTTCAATTTTAGATTTGTCGATTTACTGGTTTCGAAGTTACATTTGTACGTGACTATAAGTCGATAAGCGTTCAAACTAATGGAATTTGGTATGCAACACTTAACAGGAATTTACTTGAATATTTCTTGCAAGATATACAAACGCCGTCTTCATAGATACGGCATCTGAAGCTAATGTTCGCATTTACAGTCTTCCATATTTGGCTTGATCTACAACTTTCTTTACCGGCTTTTTATTGAATGCACTTCAAATTGATTCCCCTCACTGTATCACGAAACGGAAAATGGTTAATTAACAACCTAACAGAATTTATTACCAAACGATTGAATGTTTGCCTTATCGCAATGCTTCTGGAAATTATTTTTTTAATTACAAACATAAGATCACCCTCAGCTCGGCTCAGTTATTTACAAAGAACCTTAAAGGCATGTTTATGATTTCGTAATAAACTTGAACCTGCTTACTTGCAGAATGCAGAAATGAAGTAAAACTAAACTTGTCTTGTATTTCCGGACAAAATATGGCAGCTTAATGAGAATTGTATATTATTTAAGGAACCAAAGAATTTCAAAACTTATTTTGACTTACCTCCTTTTGGGGAGAATTCTCTCTACTTAATTGCCACTTCATGCTAACATGTCAGTCGGATTGTATTGATTCATTGAAACTGCAAATAAAGTAAATAAATCATGTTAATTTCAGTTAAAAATGTAAATAGAAAAGTTAGAATTAATATAGACCAGTAGTTGGCTTCTTCTTGGATTACTGACACACTTAGTTCCCACAAAAACTTGAATTTCCATGTACGAAGAAATGGAAACGGCGCTATATGAGGTGACGAGTACAATCGAGAAGTCATTACACCAAAAATAATTTCCTCGTCCTGCTTTCCTAAATAAAGAATGCGTCATCTACAATGAATTGAGGAACCGTCAATGCAGAATCATAAACTATAACCTAGAAAGCAGTTCGATTATGAGAAAGGAAAAGAGAGGCACCCTACAAGGAAGGGTCTTATGTATCTCCTCTTTAATCAAACATTTCCCTTAACAAAGTTCTTAAGTCTTTCATCGACAAAAGAATGAAAGCAGTCGCCTACGCTGCGATATATTTACCAAAACCGCAGAATCTGCATTAATAAAACTAAAGGGTGGGCCATCTGTTGGATTCTTTTTGAATCATATGTTATTTTGACACTTGACATTTTGACATTTGACAGCTCTTATGCGCTCAAAAAATTGACAGAAACTCAGTGTGCTATTTTCGGGGTACAAAATGGATCGATTTAAACTTGAACGATTGCAAAGTTACTTCAAAAGTGGATGCTGTGTTGCCGAATCAGTGCGAATTTTGAAAAGAAATTGCGGTAGAAATAATGCACCAACTGCAGCTGATGTAGCAGCAGCAGCAGCAGCAAGTTTGTGAAAAAAAAGTTCGTGAGACTGGTTTGCTGATTGATAACCGAACATATTTCCGTGTTCGTCATGTGTGCTCAACGGAGAGTATTGCAGCTGTTGTCAAAAGTGTGCGCCTAAACCAAACAATGCGCCAAAGATCTCGGCAAAGAAACACCATTAGACGCACTAGCCTGAGGAGAATTTTGCATAAAGATCTCGGATTGTTCGCTTACCAGGTCCTACTGGCTCAGGAATTAAAGCAAAATTACCACCCCCGTCGTTATCGCTTCTCTGTTCAATAATCGTTTAATCAGTCGTGATTTGACGCTGTTGGACTTTTTTTTTGTGAGGTGCCAATAAAGATCGATGCTATGCAAACAATCCGGAGACGATTCAGGCACAATATTGGTCAAGCTATTCGTGAATAGAGGCCGAAGCCATCGAAAACGTATTGAAAAATTAGGTTGGAAGGATGGTATACTGACAAGCCAGCCGATGCTGTCATTAAGGCTTACTTTTTTCAATTAAGCAACAATCGTTGAAAAATATTGAACAGAAACCAACAGATGGCCCACACTTTATAAGCTACAAAAGGTACAAAATACCAGGATGAAACCTATCAGAACTAAATAAATATTTCAACTTTACAAACGACTTCTGCAGGAGTCTTTTCTTTTAAATTCGCTAGCGTTCGAGGAGTTATGATTACCAGAATATCCCTATGATGCTATTCACATAGTGCTCGTAGGGGTATAGTGATTTTTGAAACTCTGGTAGTATTAGGTTTCAGTCTTTGCTTCGAGGGCAGTGTCCATAATAACGGGGGGAAACTATTGGTGTTGTCTCAATTGCTTAACTTAGGTTAGGTTGTAGGGGTGCCTGCACTTATAAACAGCTTCAGTCGGATCTCAACGGATCCATTGTGTTCCTCGGTGTGGTGTGGGGTTCCTAAAATAAATAGAACACAGATTATACCAATTAGCCTTCTTGAACCAACCCGAGTTCTGAAGGAATTGTAGGATGATTCTAGGTGGCTTGTATGACAATTCGCCCAGATCATTAAAGAGATGTTATCCGAGGTCTGTCTTTCTGTGTCTGCTAAGGCTTGGGCATTCGTATAAAAGGTGGAATTCTTCATCTGCGTCTACGTCGCCACATCCTCTGCATAGGTCTGTACTGCTGAAACGCATTCTCTCTAGTGAGTGAAATCTATCTCTCGTTCGCGAGTTTTTAGAATTTTACGATGATGCTGAGCTTTTTAAGTTCTAAGAGGGATAGGATTGAGTCATCGGCAATTTCTGATCAGTCATTATCACTACTCAGTAAGATCAACACTTCAAGCCGTATAACCACTCTACTGCCAATTTTATGCCTATACAAGCAGAGATAAGTCATAACTAGATGCCCAACTTTCCAGGCAATTTTCCAAGGCCTACAAGCTGTTTTCCAATCAAATTTGGGGATTTAAGCATACTGTCTCATTTTCTTTACATTTTCCCCAAAATACACGACTCAACCCTAAATCGCCGATTTATGTCATTTTGGAGAAGCTGTTAACTATCATCTTTTTTCAATACATATTTGAATTTAACGGAAAGTTTTAAAAGAAAACAAATATGCATTTGTGTGAATTAATAAATTTAAAAAAAGAAATTTCACTTTAGTTACTAGTATTTTTAAACACTTAAACTATTTTTGCATTGTAGAACCGATCTCAAGCATATAATTTTGTTCATGCAGAAACGATTTTTTTTTTTTTCATTTGTAGTTTATTTTCTTCACCTTTTATAAGTTTGTGAATTTTGCAGTTTAATTAGCCTAAATTAGTATGCCGAACAATTTTGTCTTAATTAACAAGGGATGCAACTACAAAATGTCATTTATCAGTTTTGACGAAAATAAAAATATTCAACATGAATGGTACGTAATTGCTTTGCATAAATCCACCGCGTCGTTTTTAAATTCTTGCTTTTTTTCACACGTATTCACGGACACGAGATTTTGACAAGGAAAAGCAAGATGGCGGTACAACAACAACAATGTAAACAAATGGGTGTCACGGGGCTAGAAGGACGGAAGTTAAACATCTCTTTATAACTTATCTCTGCTATACAGAAGAGTTGAGACTGAAACTTTCAGCGAGACAAGTGATGGTGCTAATGCTAACCCACGACCACCCCTTAACATACAGTCTTCTCCGCTAAATTGAACCCACCATTTTGTCCGATTTTTTCGATCAATTATCCGAGTGTTCAATTAAAGAAAACCCGCTTAATTGCTTCTATAGTGCAATTAAACGAGATTTGCTTAATTGAGCCAGTAAGTCAATTAAACGATGTTGTATTCGAAAACTGTGATGAAAATGGGTCCGTTCCGATTTTTAGACCATCTGAAGTTTCAGATCAAGAGAGCATTCTAATTCGACAACAGCCTGAAATTTGACACATGAGCAAGACAACTTTTTGTGAGGTAGTGGACTGGATTGTTAGTCTAAAAATTCTTGTCTTATACTGATTTGAAATTTTTAAATATCCTGTCAGTTGAAAATTGTCACAAAACAGCTGTTATGCCAAACGTATTTTTTCAAGATTGTTGAACTTTTGAATTAATTTTATTCGTACTTGGACGAATATTGGTTTATTAGTTTAATTTTCATAGTTTTATTGTATAATTCATTGATTTTGAAGTCTTCAGCAAATTGTTGAGATCAAATGATTTCACTTAACCTGTGATATAAGTATGTAAACTGCTTTTGGAAAAGCGCATAAGTGTACATATGTATTACTTTCATAAAATGTTATCTTCAGAGCAGTTCGTGTTTTATTATTATGCGCAGATTTACAAGTTACAAAGCAACTCCAATGCGAGAACAGAAAGTAAAAATGTTGCTTTGACTTGGATGTCATATCTGACGTTGTCTTGTTTTTCAGTCAAATTTCAGCGTTCCGTATCTAGTCTAGTCTATCTGAAATTTCAGATATCTAAAAATCAGAACGCACCCAAAAAGTTTTGTTGTCAAATGAATCGCGCTACCAGAATTGGAATATGACAAACTACAGCTCGCTGCCATGGCCATCTGCTGTGAAAACAGCGCTTGTTTGTTTGTCGCCGATCAATTAACCGAAAAATGTTGATGCATTTAGTTTGTTTGGTATATATTTTTATGATCAATTAAGCGGGTAAACCAATTATACGGGACTCAATTAACCGTGCAAATACGTGTATAACTTATATAGGAAATATTAAAGCCCACTTTTTTTGTTCAATTAAACGGGAAAACCAATTAAGCGAGGTTCAATTAAGCGGGGATCACTGTATAAATAAACTACATATTCCTTTTTGATTACCAGTACTTTAAGTCCTTTAACCTGCAAGAGTACAATCTGTCATGAAAAGCTTCTCAATTCGCCGTTCGGAGTCGGCATTAAACTGTAGGTCCCTTCCATTCGTGCAAAGAATATAACACGCACAACATGAATGGTTGTGAGAAGCTAGGCCTTGGCTCTCCATGAGCCATATACATACATACTTTAAGTCCGACGAATTAATTCTATACTCTTCCATTTTGCAATGTTAAGCAAATAAATTCCTCTAACGTACCTGCAACATTATTTTTTTTAGATTCTACACATAATATATGCACATAAAACAAAAAAAGAAATCATAAAATTTGTCTACAGTTTAGTAATTGAAATAATTCGAATTTTACGATGTAATGATGGATTTTCTTATATTTACAGATATAATTGAAGTTAACGGTGCATAACTGTGAAAAAAAATTTAAAACAAGAAAAATACAAAAAAACATAACTATAGGTACATACATACTCGTACATACTTATTTTAAATAAGTAACGAAAACAAAAACAGAACGGCAAGTTTAGCTTTAGACAGGTTGGAATTAAATGTTATAAGTAGCACCTTCATTATTCTAATTATATCAGGCCTACGTGAAAGTTGATGTTACCTACATAAACAACCATTAAACAGTACCTTCAGTTAAGTTCAAACGCAAAGTACCTACATAAGCAACATACTCGTACACATAATGACTATGTTCTAGAAGAACAAACCAAGCGTAAAAAAGAAGAAGATAAAATATAAAAACAACTGCAGATGGGTTTCAACTTATGAGCCGCAAAATACAAAAAGAAATGCTAATGTACAATACATAGGTATGTATGCATGTGCAGTGAAATAAACCAGAAGGGAAACACAAGTGAAGAAGTGGTTTTATTTTCATTTTATATTGCAATCCGAAGATAAACGGAATAATCTCATAACACAAATGTCAATAAACGTCAAAATAGCGGATTTATTTTATTTTATTTTATTTTTACTCTATTTGCGTCGGTATATATAAAGTTGAGGCCGAACATGTTTAAAAATATGACTCGTGATCTCAGTTGCATCGTTGTTAATCTCAATGTGTCCGCTTACCCAAGATCGACAACCATTTCAACTTAATGTGTTGATCAAATGATCTCTGATTGTGAAGTGACTTGTCCAGAGCTGTTAAGATCCTTTTCAGCATCACCTCATCTTTTTAAATATATTTCAGCGTAAGGCTTTAGTGACAAATTCGATTTCGTCCTTAAGACGGTAAGCACAACAACTTTGTATTCATGGTCTTAGCTGGAGCCTAAACAGAGAACAGCAACGGGTTGGAAAAACATACGTGGCTTACAATGCCTGCAGTAAAGTCTTTGGTAAAAAGTAGAGTCCTTAAGATGGTCCTGTTGATGTACATCACTGTAGTGCATCCTATTTTCACTAGTTTGGTGGCCCGCATTGAATATAGCTCAGAACATCAAAAAAAAACGCTTGGAGTGCCATGCTATCATGTCCGAATAAGGCTCATAATGTAATTGTATTAGGTATGCGAATAAGTTTCCGCCCTTTTTTAAACAAAGTTTGTCGTTTATTTAAACAAATACGAAGTATCAATTTTATTCGAAGTAGGGATCATCGGAAACTACAACTTGTTTCCATCTATCGGTAAGGGCCGATTGCATGGATAAGAATAAATGGAAATCCGAAGGAGCAATGTCGTGGGCAAGATTTCCCAATTCACTCCTTCCAAATATTTTTGGCGTGTGGCCTTACCGTTGCCATGCAGCAAAATAAGCTTATCGCCCCATTCCGGTCGTTTTTCCTTCAAACCTTGATTCAAACGTATTACCTGCAGTCGGTAATGCTCCCCAGTGATTGTTTCAGACGGTTTGAGAATTTCAAAATGAGATCTTCTGATCTCACCAGATCACATCATAACCTTTGAAGCGTGAATATTCCGTTTCAGCGTTAAAATCGCCATTTTGAAATCATCGAAACAACTCTTTGCAACTTGTATTAGACGGAGCGTGATAACCGTAAATATTAATCAGTATGCGATGCTTTTCAGTAGCACTTTGAAATGTAATAATGAAGTATAACTTCCCGCAAACGCTGCTTTTTCAAGACGAATTTTCGACGCGAGAAAAAAAAACAGACGTTTACTCTTGAAACGAATGTCCATTCGAGAGCTCACACATTCACCTTTCAATCACGAGTATTGTACTTCAGCGAACACAAAAACAGTAACACTAACGACACCTTTCTGAAAAGGGTGGAAACTTATTCCCATACCTAATACATCTAGGAAGTGTGTGCCGGTGTCCGAATCCCTATGAGCATAGCGTTTCCTACCAAGGAGTCTGGTATCACGTGTAATAAACTACACTACACCCAAGCTTTACTTTGGAAAAGACTTCACCATAAACTTGGAATGGAAGCATGAAAACGTGATGAAAGACTCATCTGTAACCATAGACATACATATCTTCACCGACGACGGTTTAAAGATGGAATGTGGACGCTTGAATTCTTAAGGCAACATTAGAATTTTAAGATACTCGGCAAATCATTTGCAAAAAGGAAAGAAGGTATTGATCCAAGATGACTTGATTTTATCAAAAACGATAAAGGACTTGAAGAGGAATCAGAACAGTGACGCAAATCAAGAGAAAAAACCCAAGAAAAAAAATAATATCTGGTTTAGATTTTGGTCAAAAATTGTTAAGTGCAGTTCATAATTTTCTAACACAATCAAACGACAGGCTACAACTTCTTAAAAATATCTAAAATGATGGGCTGTGTCACTAAATTGATTAGAAAAATTAAGAATTACCCTCATGGAACAAACCTATTAACACTTTGACTGCCATGGCGCACATTTTCGTGCGACACCTAGTATACAGCTCGGACCATTAGAACTTCATAGTTTTGAGAAGAAAAAAGTGTGGAGCGGTTGGGAGACACTTATGTAGGTATACGAAAATCGTCAACTAAAAGCCTTTTTCACCACTTAATGGATAAAAATTGCTGCAGTCCAGAAAGACAGGTCAAGGAATGTTGAAGGGAAAAAGCTGCGTCATTTATTGAACACTGAACTTAGATTAGATTAGATTAGAAATTAAAGTGGTCCTTAGTCCTTTATCACTGCGGCCGCAATTGAGCCTATTGTGATATCCTCTCCTTTGGAGTTCCTCCATGATGCCGCAGTGCGCGATGAGACCGGCGGTGTCTTTGGGTGAGCTGGTGGTTATATCTTCCGCCACGAGGTAGTATTTACCTAGAAAACGATTACGTGTTCTTATGAAGCAGTCACAGTGACATCGTTGCACATCCTACATGTGTTCCCATGGTCATGAGATGTTTTTTAACCCGGCAGTGTCCGGTTAGAAAGCCTGTGACGATTTGAATCTGACTTCTTGTTAGTTGAAGAAGTTGTTTCGTTCTTTTTTGGGAAGAGATTGCTATAAAAGCTTTAGCTTGTCTGTTAGCTTCCGTTTCTGTCCAGTAATGTTGTGCTTTGTCTTTTAACCAATTGTTAATACAGCCTTTCGCTGTGCTTGTTGGGGGCCGCAGAATGGTCTTGGCATCATAAAGGTTGATGCAGAACCTTTTCTGGCTAGTTCATCTGCCCTTTCATCACCTCCATATCCGCTATGGCCCGGTACCCAAATGAGATGAACTCTGTTTGTGCTAACCAATGCTAGGAGTAATTGGAGGCAGTCCCAAACAAGTTTGGAGTTAATTTCGCAGGCGTTGATTGCTTGGAGGGCAGCTTTGCTGTCAGATAAAAAGTAAATGTTCTTACTTGATATAGCTAGAATCTCCGCCTAGAATACTGAATTATTAGTCTCCATACTACTGTTAAGAGATGTTTTGGTGAATAGATTGTAAACTCCAGCTCCGACTCCTTCATCTGTTTTTGATCTATCTTTGTACCATACATGAGAGTCGTTTGCAAATGTGCGTTTATTCTGTTCCCAGTTGTTACATTCCGGGAATGTAACCTTGAAATTTTTGCTGAAATTTTATTGTTATTCCGAACTTACTAGAATGCGTCCATATTCATAAAATTTAAAAACTCCAATGAAGTCCCGCAAACTGGAATCACTTTGGAACTGTTTTAGAGCCGAAAATTCAGACCTGTGACACAAAAATCCACTAAACTTTGTAAGAATGAAGATCTATGTTAGGCTTTAAATTGGAGCTCCGAAAAGACCAATTTCACGTAAACGACAAAAATTTAAAGGAATTTGATTCTAACTTACACTTTCACGAATTGTTGGCAACTCTCTTAAATTCAAAATCATGCAAACTTTGTTTGATCAAAAACTGAGATGTTTTTTTTAACTTCCTCAGTAGGATCACCGGTTGAGCTATTTTCCGACTACTTTACTTGTTTACTTTTGATCCTTGTTAGTTTTATTATCAAGTTGCAATTGCAAACAATCCTACAGGTGACTCTCTATCATTCTCAAATGAAATGAATGCAACCACATGCACATGCAATGCATACACCTTATTCTATGCAAATAAAATGTATGGCTTCTCTATTTGTTTATCTCCAATCGTAAAACACAAAGGAAGCCCTTGTTCATCACCGTAAACGAAGTCCGTTCACCAAAAACTGGTTTTTTCTCCTGTCATTGTTTCCCTGCGTTTTCTTCCGAAATTATAAAATTGAATGAAAAACTCATGGACTCTGAAAAGAAAGAGAACACATGAATAGAATGGATTACCTGTAAGGGTCAATGGAAATGGAAACCATTCCACAGCATCAAAGTGACACGCAGTAGGAAGGATAAACCCATTTCTTTTCTTAACAAATTCGTTGTTGTTTTCTAGTTGCACCGCCGACAAGCAATGGTTAGAAAGGTTCTGATATTTTTTTTTTTTTAGATTTTCCCCAAGTGCTGCACACCTTAATGGTTACAAATTACATGTGAATCCGTCGGATTGGTTTAGTAAGGCAATTACTTGTCGATACGTGATTATTTTTCAAACACATAATTGTCCAATTTTTTCCAAAAAGGACTTAAGTTTGAATGGGCGTGATCAAATAATCACCGATGATCTTCACTATAATGAATAAAATTCCTGATCTTCTCACGAAAACACAACAACATAAATTATTCTTTGGAGTGATGAAGATAAAGTTTAGCAATAACAAACTTTAAGTCAGTTACTAGTCACAATGATGTATCCATGAGTAACACGTTTATTTTAAAAACAACTCGTGACCAGGTAAGCATTCGTCGTTGTCTGTTTTTTTTTTCGTTTCATCTTCGTTTGAAACTTTGTACACTTCCTGTGTTCGTATCACAACACAAACAAATGCACATCTATGTAGGTCCCATTAAAATCATTATGGGTTTGATTAATTTGTAATCTATGCAAAGTTGACTTTTCACATGGGTTTTCCTTGGATTAACCTTGAACCGTCAATGGTTAGTCAACAACAGAGTCAATTAAAATCTTATACAAGTACAAAAATTGAATCATTGTTTACGTCAACTATTGCCATTCGGTGCTGGGAAGATTAAGGTTTAAATAAATAAAATCTATTCATCTCATGCTCAGTGGTTCTGAAAATAATTTGTTTGTCTTGCATTTGGTTTCAAATTAAATAAAATTTTACCAGGCTTTGAATAAAACTTGTTTTCGTTTATCGCAACAGTACACATGTATGTATGAACATATATATATCTGGGATATTTTTTTAATGAATTGCAAGAGTCCAAAAGGAATAAAAATAAAAATTTCTGTGAATTTAGTTACTTCAAATTCAAAACCAAGTAAAAGGCACTGCAGGTTTAAGATTGGAAAATAAAATGAAAATTTTAATAATTTAAACACAATTCTCAAAAAAAAAGCGTGGAGCAGTTTACTTCCATCTAATGCTTAGTATTCCCAAAGGATCAATTTTGAGAACATAAGTGTATCCTTAAATATTGCCGAGATACGAGTAGGTGAGGTTAGGTTAGGTTGAAGTAGCTGTCAGCTATAAGTCGGCACACTTAGACCAGTGATAGGTCCATTGTGATACCACATGGATCTGAAGAGATCTCCATACCTACTCGTTAAACCAATTGGAACTTTTTATGAAGCGAAGGAGATTTCTGATATCCATGTTTATCAGATTCCCTGTGTCGTTAAAGTAGAATTCCCCTGAATGGAGTCTTCTTTTACGGGAGAGAGCTGGACAGTTACAAAGAAGGTGGGAAATAGTTTCCTCCTCATCTTTGTCCATGCAGCTTCTGCAGAAATCCTTTGTAATGGACGCCAAGCCTTGTTGCATGTTTGCCTGTTAGACACTGTCCCGTGAGGACACCTATTACGGATCTGATATATGATATGAAAAGAGAAATTAAGTTCTTAGAGCGTTTCAGATCCAGCCGTGACCAAATCCGCTTCGTCACTAGACACGTCATACCATTTGTCCACCTAGAATTTGTATTCTCGATAGCATCCAGCTTGAGTTTAAGTTTTTATGAAGCGATCGGTATACCCAAGCTGTCCTTTCTGTGAGCACGGGTACGGTTGTTCCATATCTGACGAGTTCATCAGCCTTGCAGTTCCCTGGAATATCTCTATGCCGCGGCACTCAATAAATGTAAATATTGAACTGCTCCGCCATCTCTATAAGAGATGATCGGCAATCTAGAGCTACTAACGAATTTGAAGAGACTGATTCCAGGGACCTGATCGCTGCTGGACTGTCTGAAAAGATAGGTATATCTGTGGAAGATATCACAATTTTTTTCAGTCAAGATAATACCTTTTTGATCGCCAGTATTTCCGCTTGGAACACGCTACAATGGTTTGGAAGACGGAAAGAGAGGCTGAGATTAAGCCTATCGGAGAAAACACCACCACCCACACCCTCTTTGGTTTTGGATCCGTCGGTGTAAAAGTGGATCAAATTGTCCTGTAGGAATGTCTCATTCTCCTAGAGTGACCTGGAGGGAATGGCAGCAAGGAGGTTTTTATCGAAATTTAGCTTTGGTGTGGTGTAGTCTGTTTCAAGGGAAGATTTCGAATTTGTTCAAAATGGAGGCGTTGACAAAATCTTTGGTAGACCACTGTGAGCGTGAAATTGATTTGAGGCGAACAGCCGAGTTAGCAGCCATCTTGGAGAAAACCTAGAAAATTCAAGTCAATACCGTTCACGAAAGTCATCCGTCTGTGCAGGATGACAATAGAGAATATACGCTATTCCATCAAGGTCGGTAAAGACCTCATCCATACCTTCGATGTGAAAAAAGGATTAACACAAGGCAAAGCGCTCTCATCCGATTTCTTAAAACATCGTTCTTGAAAGAATTGTTCAAAACTCACATGATTCCGGTAACTTCTTGCCGAAACTGATCGCAAGCTTTGTAAGTATCAATACAGGCAATATTAGATTGATGTATCTGCCCTGTTCTGAATCTATGTTGGTGGTCCACTTTTCTAAAACTTTTCTAAAATTTAACTCTTGCTCCCTATGCAATGCATTCCTTCACGGATGATAGTCCTCTTGACATTGCTTGTTTTTTTTGGAGACTATACGGCAAGGGAGGTTGGGTTTGGGTAGGTTGAGTCCCAGCAACAGCGAATATGAACCAAATTCAACTGTGATATATGTACTTAAATAAAAATAGGTTTCTAGAATGTTAATGTCCACTCGATCCACCGATAAAGAAGGCCCATAAAACCCTGGATTAAGACAACCAGAGGGAGAATTCATGCAGCTGAATTAGTGAATATAGGGAAAGAACTAACATAATGAAAGCCTTTTAGCAATGCTGATCGAATAACAACCGATAAATGTTTACATATCCATGTGTTTGCTTAAGCTGAAGAAGTTTCAATTAAGACGATCAACTTACATACTTACGACCGTTAAGAAGCACTCTTGTGAATACAGTGGAATCCGTTAACTACGACTTCGTTTATAACGACTAACCGTTTTAAGCGGCTTAGACACAACAACATGTTAGGCTTGCATTTGCATACAATACTTACTTACTTATCAGGCCAGCGACCCTTGGAGGGTCTGAGCCTGAACTAATGCCGTTTTCCATCCCTTACGGTCCCGGGCACGCTGCTTCCAGTTTACTAGACCAAGGTTTCTGGCGTCCGCGATTGCCTGGTCTTTAAACCGGAGGTTCGGTCTTCCTTTTCTTCATGAACCAAATGGCAGGGATTCAGAGATGCTATTAGTGGAACATTCTCGTCCATTCACTCGATGTGGCCGAGCCAGTACAGTCGACGGATATTTGCCATTTGGACTACATCGCGGTTAAATATTCTCCTCCATTCTCCCTCCTCGCAGACAGGACCAAATATTCGACGTAGAATTTTTCTTTCGAAGAATCCCAAGATCTGCTCCACTGTCTTACTTATCGTCCAACATTCAGCTCCATAAAGCAAGACTGGCAATATCATGGTTTTATAGAGCATAATTTTGAAACTTCGAGTTAGGAGTTTAGACCCTAGTTGTTTGGGCAAACCGAAAGAGCAGCGGTTGCCTAAAGTTATCCTTCTTTGAATCTCCACTAAGGTGTCATTTGTGGAGTTTATATTTGCCCCGACGTAGATAAACTCCTTCACTACCTCAACATACAATAAGAGAGTTAAAATATTCAGTTCGTTTTGTGCGTTCGACCGGCTAGAACGTCTTAATGTCGCCAGTCCTTTGATCGTCGCTATATCTGGATTCTACTTCCAACAAGAAAAGAAGTCGATACCGTCATCCTATATGGTCCTCGTCCTCATACTGAACTGCACAAAGAAGCAATGTTTAGAATTGGTGGAGAATGTATCACACAGTGCACTTGAAGTTTAGAGACCATATTGTGCAAACAACACATAGAATCCAAAGCATCATGTCTACAAAAGTGTAAACGCCTTGGGTATTGGACTCGACAACTTCGGACCGAAATTTGAATAGATTCGAGTTTAATTACGTTTCTTAACTAACTTCAATCACTATTAAGAGTTCATAATGACTTTCTGACGCTGTCATTTTAGTTGTCTTTGTCCAGCTTTACAATGGTGGAATTTAAAAACGCCGATGGTTCCACATAGGAACCACAAAGTACTTGTGTGTCCAGAAATTAGATCTACATTAGATAAATTAAATATCGATTGCGAGTACTTTCTTGTATCGAATATTATTAGTTAAATGGAAAACTATCCGCGAAAAAGATAAGAATAGAAAGTATATCTAACAATAATTATAGGGAAAGCAACGCTCGATCTCTTGTGAGTCTTGAAATTGTATTAACATTTAAAATGTCTACAATTAGGTAAGGGAGTTGACAATTTTGACCGAATTTATCTAAATGCACTAAAAGTATAATTATATGCACCAATTTAGCTAGATATATCAAGTAAACATTCAGTAACCTTCAGACCAATCTTTGGTGCTTTTGAAATGATACCACCCTGCGGTCTTTCAATTATGCCAAATACCAGCGAATGGTTTCGAAAGTTTGCATCTCAAGTATTTACGTGTAATTTTCGCATAATTGCCTCAAGTACGATCATGAAAAAGAAGTCACTTGAAAGTGCTTAATTATGCATTGACATCAAAGGTCTTCGTAAGGTCATTACCAGCTTCTGTAAAGTACTGAATTGAGCAGACGAATTTCGCAGAAATAATATGGATATAGGCAGCTTTTACGTATTTTAGTATGCGTACACCAAAAACGGCGTGAAAAAGTTTTTGACTCAAAAAACTATTTTGTGTTTTCAAAAATGAATAAAATCAAACGGAAAATTACTACGAAAATCAAATTCAGATAAAAATCGTTTTTTTTTTATTTTCCATCGTGAGTTTCTGTATGGTGGAATACAAGCGTGGCGGTACATTGTGGTGCGTATGTCGACCAATCCATTGATAACCATCTACAACTTTGACAAACGTTTAAATGGAAACCGACTACAGACAGTTTGACGTCATATTCCATTCAGGCTTTCGAACTTTTGTACTAGAACTTGGTAGAACTCTAGGCTACGTTTTCACTTAAAGCTAAAGCAAGACATTTTGCAGCTCGTTTATCTTAAGCACTGCACAAAAATTTTGGACAAGCTATAGGCCGAAATGTGATCGCCTTACGTTAGATAACTAAGCAAGTGGACATAAGTTCCCTTAAGCAAACAACCAAAAGGATTATCGCAGTACCACTCTCGGCAGGCAATTACAAAAGACAAGCCTCCGAGAGTATAGTTCATCATGAAAAAGTTTCTTAATCCACCGTTTGATTGCGAGACTAAACGCTGGTTTTAACGGATAGTCGCGCCAAATATTTGTATTTTGTATAGTCTCAATCTTTGTATTTAGTATAAGACTGCTTAAATTGCTAAGCGAGAAGACACAAGCTCGAGCCTAAAGAGAGCCAATCGTTTTTTTTTCGTGGCACCACCTCCTCTCAAGCATGGCAAACCTGCAAGAGTATAACCTGTCACGAAAAAGCTTCTCAATCCTCTATTCGAACTTGTAGGTCCCTACCAGTCGTGCGAAATATATAACACATACAACATGAATGGTTGTTTAAAGCTAGGCCCTATTTATGAGCCGAACATTTGATGAATTAAAAGGGTCCCAAATCTACTTAGACGACCCAGCGTTGGCTCGGCCAATAAAACGTCCATGCCAAGTGGAAATTTTAGCCGTAGCCGAGGCCTGAAGAGAACTATTCTCATTAACAATTGCAAGGAGAAATATTGTCATATACTATCGGCCAAGGCCAAAGCAGAAAGTCTCGCTTTCTTCGGTCCCGGGACACAGAAGCATCGAAGGCGATTAAAAGGCCCATGAACTGACAAGAATATTATTAAACCTGAACCAACCAATTGTCGACCAATCGGTTCTGACTCTCATTGCCTCTGACAGATGGAGACCCTCCCATCAAGCCAAATACCAAGCAAAAATTTGGCCACAATAAAAAAATCGCTTATGCTCAACAGACCGTTCTTAGCACTAATAATTCATATCCTTACACAATGAATGATGTGGCTACCGACCGCTACTGTGGCTTTGACGACATATTATAGATGCAAAAGAGAGCACGATTCACTTCCTATACGTCTGTCAAAGCCGTGGTAGAACCAGAAAAACCTCCCTAGATGCATACTTCTTCAGTGACCCTGGAGAACTGTCTATCATGCCACCAGAACCCATTCTTAAATTCATACTGGATTCGGGATGATGACCAACTAACAAATTATACCACTCTACCACAACGGATAACGCAATGGATCCATGAAGATCCAGGATATATTATGCTGCCACCCCTTTAACCTAACCTTACCCAACCTACTCAGAAAAAGACGGTTTGACAACTTCGAAGAAAGTCACTTCCAAAAGGGAGATCAACGAGCTACGGACACTAAGTGCGATAAACTTCCATGGAATTATGTGAATATGGATCAGTTCGAATAATTGTCTTCTTATTAATCCGTAGTCGTTGATAATACCATCTTCCTGCTAAGGTTCTCCATAATAGTTGTCTCACCGATTCAGGATCATCCTTCAAGACTACGATAACTACTGTTTCCAACTTCTCCATATAAAATTATAAACTTACAGCACACTTTTGCCAAAACCCAAGCCGAGAGATTGAAAAAAAAACTAAAAAAGGAACCTTCTTAAGTGGACCGAGTTTGACTTACTTGCTTTACAATAAGAATATGCGAAGAGGATAAATAAGGAGAGTTAGGTACTCAATTTTAAAAATATATTAAGGCTACATACATATGTATGTCATTCTCATGTACATTTTGTCCGTATGCTCTCCTCTCGTGACCGTGACTATGAATGCATAATTTATATTTTCCCCTAATCTGCCTATATGGAAAATGGTTTTTGACATTTTCTCGAAACTGTTCTTTCGAAAACAGGTAGAATCGTACAAAATGAATTATGTATGACTCTAGTTTTCTAGAGTTATTTTTAAAGTTTTGTTTAGAAACAAACATGTGCATATGTAGTTGCATAACAGTTTCAACTAGTTACCGGCTAAGATTGGTTCCAATCCTTGGACATTTTGTTGAAGAAAACTTAGAAGACATAATTACATACCTTCTACAGCTAGTAAGCGCCCTAAAATACTATCCAATCGGTTGCAGGAAACACCGCAGATGTTTTTAAGTCACTTTAATTATATAAACCGAGTTAAGTTTACGAACAAATCTTGGTTATTATGCACACAGTGTGTGCTTTGTTTTTCGTTTGCGTATTGTTAATTGGCGGAATTTATGCACGAATTGCAACTACCTTCCCAAAGAAGCGTGTGACACGGCACGACGTTTTCTCACATTAATTAGACGAATTCATCACAATAGACACATGGTTACACCAAACAAGTAAATCACATACTAGTGCATACTCATGTTTCGCAACTTTGGGACACAGTTTTCAATGATTCCTGGAAACGGGTTGGCCACACAAAAATATGAAAGTAGGACGAAGCCTTACCGATTTATTCAACTCAACGAAGTTCAAGATCTCCAGATGCAGAACCGTTTGAACCTTTACAACACAAATACTTATAGCAAAACGAGCAACCAACTAAACTCTCACATTGAGTCACGATCACGAAGCACTACATAAACCACAAGCAGGACTTAGGAACTAAACGTGAACCAGACGACAGACAGTATACCTTCCTTGTGGATAATGAAGAAAGTGCGCGGGTGGAAAGGTAACGGAAAAAACTGGTCACTTCAGTAAATACGTATACATATGACTATATGGGCAGTACTTGGGTTACAACCGCTCTTCCTCTTCCCCAAAACAAATTTTCATTGTAGGTACTGTCACCCCTTTACTGTTTCACTGAATTGCACTTGAATTTACACAGTCACTGCTACACGACGAGCCCACGATCACTAGAATCCACTTTTGAACACGTTGGTAGATCGAAGCAACCCTATCGGGTGAACGAGCAGAATTGCACTGAACCAGAACCGGTAGACTACAAGCGCTACAACGACGACGGTCACAAAACTGGTTGCAATGGAACGGAGTGCTAAATAAAAACAAGTGGTTAATATGCACACATATACTACACCGATTACGGGCTTTGATTGCTTTGCTGCTGAGTACTGCTTGTCTGCTTCCTCTACACATCTACAACACAGAGTGTGAATGTAGAAGATTGTTTTTAATGTACACAGGTGGATTTCTACAATTGTGTTTGTGATCATTGAAAGAGAAATATTTCTCTTTACTGATTTTTAAGAGAAGGCTTGCGACTTTCTTGTCAGCAAAGCCGGTATTGGTTTTTTTTTTTTTTTTAATAAAACATTACTCTCCCATACTAGATCGTTACAGTGGTGGGCCAAAGTGATCGGCCGCTAATAGTTAATAAAAATCTGGAACTCACAACTGCACGCGACAAACATATGTCAGGTGCTTCAACTAATAGCGCAACTAACAGTTTTTAGCCAATTATGTACTTACTTTACAAGATCCTTGTGATCCACTTGTGCATAACTACATGAGCTACACACGAACTTTATTAACGAAACTGCTGATGAGCTTACCTGACAAGCAAAGTCCCATTTCCCTTCTGTGGCTTATCCACCATAAAAGTAAGAGTTCAAATATTAGAACTTAACTACAGGACTTTCCACGAACTAAAAGTTCATTAATCCCTCAAATAATAAGAGAAGTCGATGAATTCTCTTGTTTGAGGCGAAAAATCTTTAAGACCGCAGTGCGTTTTTGGTCTCCAACAGGATAGGACAATTCTATTGCTAGATCTGATAGAGATGGAAAATGCTATTAAAGGGGAATCCAATGTCGCAATGATTTCGGAGTAAAATATAGATTTTGCAGAGCCCATATCATAGTGATAAGTTTAACGAGAACAAGTTTCCTCACAAGTGTTTCGTTATGGTAATCCAATTTTTGAGTTGATTGAACTGCCAAATCGATCACGTACACAAAGTGAAGGGAGAACGTCGATTTGAACCCGTTCTTAGTACTGCCTCTTTCAGAGTTTATCCCTTTATCCAAAATAATGGGCGGTCTATGGCGTTCCCCAGTTTTCTACAAGTTACCGAGAGGATTCCAAGTTACCGAGAAACTTCGTCATTACAGCATTACAGAAAAAAAAAATATGTTCGCTGCGACAGCCTATAGCTCTACATTTTCGTAATCATTTGCATTGCTTTGTACACGCTTTAAAACCACACAGCGTTTTAAGAAAAAGGCAGATTTGAAGACTTTTAGGATTCGAACCCGAGTCAGCATATTCAACACTAACGACCTAGCAAAGGCGATCACTGACCTAATGAAATAAAACTTTCAAAATTGTAACGTCCTCATGCCGCAAAGTAGACAAAATAGCAAACACTTAAGGTAGGTACATGCAAAAGACACAGCTGCATTTTTTTGTTAGCAACAGTTCTTATATTTTATTTGCTATTGCACTTAATAGTAAATATTTAATTGAAATTACAGTTAACGCTTTTAAGCACTAATACTATGGGATTATCCCTCCATAACTTAACAGTTTAAAATTATAATCGATTCAATTATCAATGTGATCGTGCAATATCCGAAAAAAACGTCAAAATATCATGAATACTAAATTCTAAATTGATCATTGCTCCAGCGTAACACTTTTGAATACGTTCCTCCAGGAAATTATATTGTGCAATGAATTCCTCTTGCATCGCATGCCAGACCACCTGAAGAAGATTCTCTTCTTCGCAGAGATGTTTCTCAACTTTTTTGTAAAGATTCTCGAGGCCCTTCTTCACTTCCCTAGCAGGATATTGACCAATTACTTTACGAAGCTCTTGTTTTGAGAATGCCATTTGATAACTTATTTCAGTTTCCTTAACACCTTGAGCCACCTTTTGTTGTACACCTTCAAAGAAAAGCTACAAATACACAAAAAAAGTCATATACAAAATCAGAGTAAACTTATTCTACAGAACATTACGTTGAGTTTCTCCAATGGACGACCAAAGTATTTAGTTACATATGCCTTCAATGCATCATTATATCTAGCCTTGGCTTCTTTTTTTAATGGCTCCAGTCCAGGCACTTTAAGTTGGGCCAACAATGAATACATGTGATGATAATTCTCCATTTTCACAACTTGACTCGGAGTTTTCGGATGTTCGTTGGAATGAATTGATATACAATCAAATATTGTGTTTACCAGTTGCAGGTACCACTTCTCCATGTCTGCTCGCCTATCCGACTTACGAAAGATTCCCTCTGAGGTCTCGGCGAAGTCTTCGAAGTTTTCCACATATGGTAGAATACCACACTTAGAGCGTTTAGGCATTCTAGCATCTTTAATTGACTGCAATTGCTGTTGCATAAATCGATCAAAATTTCGTTTTACATGAACCAGTGCTGAAGCGAACGTCATACTAAGAAATGAGTGGGTGTCTTGGGCTGACATCACGTGCTGTGTGAGTCGGACAAGTACGTATAACGAATAACTACAAACACAAAGAAACCAAGTTAATATACTTATGAAAAAGGATCTGAAATAGGATATATCACTTTAAATTTCATCACGAATAAATCTTAGGATAACTACTGAGCATCTGAAAAGCTAGTATTTTCTAATGATGGTCGTATGTAGTATGTGGTACCGATTGTACTCAAGATTCAGTAAAAGAACTGTTACACCGAACATCGTAAGCTAAAAATGTTTCGGGCAGAGGTTGGAGTAAACTGAAAGCCAAATCACTTCCGGACATCGTAGACTAGCGATACACAGCGACTTTAAGACCCGACAGGCGGATCGAAAATGGAGAAAGGGACCAGAATCCAGAAACCAGAATCGTCTTAGAAGTACTGCACTGACTACTGGAGTTTCTTTTAAGCTGACATTTATGCGGCTTGCTCTGACTAGAACTCCTGGACAAGTAGGAGTGGAAGGGGGCAAACAGATGAAGTGGTCAGGAAAGGCTCAGACATGTGTACAATACTACAAGTTAAACAATTAAGGATCATAAGAAACTCCATAACTGCATCAACAGCTCTATTGTAATGGTCCAAAATAAAATATTTTCAGAACTTACAAACTATCCATCTTTTCAAAACTTTGAATAAAACTGATGAGTTCAGGTTCTAGGCATCCAAATAAGGCAATCATTAATTTACGAACTTCTTCGTTGATTTGCCGGTCGATTTTCTTCTGTGGAATGAGATTACCTGCAAATAATGTTCGTTAAGAAAAAGAGCAAATGTAGCACTTATAACTAACAACTCGCATCCATTTCCTTTGGTTCCGGCTGGCTTTCCAACGCGTCCAAAGTTGTTTGAGTATTTTTTGTCGTCGGACTTATTACATCCATCTGGAAGAAATTTATGCAAAAAATTTGCTCCTGCAACGCAACCGGTTCTAGCTCAGCTAAAACTTTCTCCAAAATAGTATCAAATCGTTCACGATCAGCACTTTCAACGCCGGTCGTCCATGACTCTTTGTTTACACCTAATGTTCCGTAAGGCACTGTTACAGTTGATTTTTTAGATGAAATTGAAGTATCCAAATCCTCACGAGATGTGCGTAACTTTTCGGAAATTTGTATCCGTGCCTAAACATTAAAAAAAACAGCTTTTAGATTATGGCATTGTTAGAATAGAATATCCTTACCAAAGCAAAGAAATTACGAATATCCCTTTCGTAAATTTTACTAAGCGATGTTGTGTAGACTTTTGTGAGTCCATCATATGTTTTACGATCCATCGCCTTTGTCCAGTGCATAAGTTCTGTATAAGCAACAAGTTCTTTGTGAACAGATGAATGGTTTGGAAGCACAAGTTCAGTGGAGGAGAGTGGCGTATCTCCAAACTCATTGCCCAAATGTATAAACAAGTTGTTCACATAACGACTAATCGTGATGGAGAATTTTGCCTTCCATTTCTCGAAACGTTTTCGTTGATCTTGAACAGCTTCAAGACGTAACAGGGAAGGATCTATGTCACTGTTCATTGCCTGTTGTAAACTTTTGGCTGCCGCTATTGCTGCTTCTCTACCAGAGGCAGTCTTAAGATCTGGCTCATCAAGCGCCTGTTGATGATTGTGTGGAAGATCAAGTTGAACCTAAAGAAAAAGAAAATATTATATGAATCTATATTTAATTTCAGTAAAATGAAATAAAAATATAGCAGGAAAGCATGTTGACAACCAATCGACCACCAACCAGTTCAGCCGATTTCGAACTTATCGCAGAAAGGCTTTATGAATGATAGCCAACTTCGTAGGAGCGTAAAAGTATTCATTTTGTTCCCCCTTCTGTGGCAGGGGACAGCACTTGTGATATGTGGAATGCACCGTGGCTGTTTTCGTCGAAATATCCAAGAAATCGATTGCCATTTTTTCTCGGTGTATGTAGGAAGAGTGAGAAGTCAGCGAAGATCTGAGATCAGCCAGCTTATGTATATAGAAATCCGAAACATTTGCAAACAGGGATTAGCGCTAAAGATCAAGGGATTGTATTATCTATAGGAGGTCACACACTTACAATTACGCGATTCAGCTCCTTCATTAACTTTATGTTATTGTTGTTGGCGATTTCAATCATTGCATTCTTTCCACCGATCTTTTCCATTGTTTCTCGAACATGTCCAAGGATTTCTTCATAAGTATCCAGACGTGTCTCGAACTTTTCTGCCTCAACAACAGCAGTTTCTATATGCTGCATAAGTATAACTACTTGCTGCTCTGATGCTAGAACGCTTTGAATATTCGCCTTAACATAAAAATGAAATCACTTTAACGCTTTTCTTTTGAAACTTTTAAATTAATCTCACCCCATCCAAATCATGCAGCTCCTTACTTAACTGTTCTATGAAAGTTTCTGCATCTTTTATTGCAAAATCGCATTCCGAAAACAATTTCATTAATTCTGTGGCCTCTTTGTCAGAAATCATTTGGAATTCCGGACTTTCTCCATCTTCGTCATCTTCTGTATCTGGAGTGGCTTTTTCTTCTCCGCCTATAGCTGCCACTTTTTCCGGTGACTTCTCCGTGAGCCAAGCGATCGGAACATTTCGAAATTCTGCACGATTTGATCGTACATACTTGCCGATTTGTTTATAAAGAACTGCTAGGAAATTCTGTCGTTCATGCAAATTGATGGCGTACCACTTGTAGAGCTTTTCCACTTGAATATCGAGTTCGTGAGTTTCGAATTGCTCATTTTTACCGTCTACCAATTTTAATTCATCCAGTTGCCAGGAGCGCTTCTTTTTGTAGTCACCCTCCTTTTCGGTTTGCTTAATAAGGCATACCGTCACCACAGGAATGGGAGGAGGTGTCGTGACTACACAAAGATAACAAGCCTTTTTCTTCTTGAAAGTTTTCGTCACAGTAACCACAGAGAGAACTCTTTCACCGGTGCTATTAAAGAGCTCTTTTTGCAAAATATGCTTTATATTAGCTAATGTACCTATAGTTAACATGTTTATAATAGATCAATCCCGGAAATTGTTTATTGTTTTGCACTTGATAACGAAAAAACACGTAAAACAATTGATTACGAACTTTTCTCTGATTTAACTTCTTCTTTTTTTTTTTTAGAAGCAAAACAAATGTCAATTTTGACGTTTCGAATGTGAACCTGCGCCTTTCAAACTGGCATTTTGCATGACATAATCCTCTTTATAGAAGATTGGCAAAATATTATGGCAGGTACCGTACTTATCGACGCCACAGCGAGGTCTTGCATTTGAATTTGGAACTAAATAAATCGTGTTGCAAAAACAACTTAAGCTCCATGAGTTAACTACCATTACATGAAACTATTATTAACCCAACCACTTATTGTGCATGAAAGTTTTCTTAAATACCTGTACATGATTGAATCAATGTGAAACATATCGCTATGGAAAAAGTTTAGAAATCTTTTATTTTCGTAGCCCGGAAAGAGAGTCAAATTGAATGGCGCACATAAGTAGATAAACGAATATCACCTTTCTCATTATTGCATAATAGTCCGGGGTGTTGCTTTACCTCACCTCGTGGTTGGGCTAGATATTCAAATTAGAAAAAGCAATTGGACTAAAGGAGAATGTAGCTACAGTGTGAACGTCATACAAGAAAGTTAGTTATAAGTTTAAAGAGCAGCATTGATGTAACGTTGACATTATGTTGGTTCAGAATGCGAAATGTCTTATATATTCCTCGACACTCGAAAACGAAATCAATACTCGCAAATCGCAGACTTGGTGAAAAAATTCAGACTTATTTTTCCTGTCAGATCGTGAGTATAAATTATTCCACAAAACTTAAAAAAAAAAACTAAACTGACTTGTTAAAACAATTGTAAACTAGGAACAATTCCATAATTACTTTGACAAGCATGTTGGCTAAACAATTCTTGTCCAGAGCACTTTTGCTGAGAAATGGTAAGTTTAAAATTTCAGTATGAGTAACCTTAAATTACATAACTATAAAATTACATTAAAAATATTTGAAAACAAATCAAGCTGGAGCCATGTCCCGTGCTGCATACCATGGTGGAAGCCATCCACATTCAACGATGAATGACTTGCCAGTCCCGGAAGGAGATTGGCAGGAACATCATAATCGCAGAAATTCAAAATACAACACTGTTCTAATTACTGGAGTTCTCGTTTTGGCTGGTACCATTGCATTTGTAAGTTTCAAACATTTTGTTATTCCATTTGATTTAAGTTTATTTTTTTATTTCTCTTTTCAGGTCAAAAAGTCTGGTATCATTTACTTCAACTTCTCTCCACCAAAGTCAATCGATTAAAGCTTGTTAATGTTACAAATTATTAACTCTTAATAAATTGAATGGAATGGTCCAATTCTAAAACTGAGGTTTTATTGCAAATTTATGTTTAATCGCTGCGAAATTTTGTTTATTTTACACAATAAGAGTACCTAAGACGCAGTGCAATGGATTTTTGTTCACGAGAATACATTTACCGTCCACCAATGCAGTTTTCCAAATACTAGAACTGGATCTTTGTGTTATAGAAAAGATTTACCTAATTGTCTGTAAGCGGTGAGGTCATCTACGGCCCGAACTCCAAACAAGAATTCTTTTTTGCCATATGCAATCAAAGTCGGAGATCAGAGAATGCATAAGATGACATTAGTGTAGGAAGCAGATAATTTTTTCCGAGACTCGTAACCATAGTCAATCATTTCCTCCATGACCTCAATCTTGCTCGGAATCCCGACATTCTTCAGATGTAGGATAACTTTGCTTGGCACAAAATATCTTTAAGGGGACAGTGCTTTTCTGATCACCAGACTAGGTAAAAGGACTTATTCTGGTTTTCCAGAATAGGTGCTTTTCGGCTTTGTCTATTCAATTAGCCTCCTCTCTTGGAATGTATGCAGTATCTCCATTTAAGTTTTCTATACGAACGCTTTCAGCTATGTATGTCTTAAGCACTCTTTATAGGTACATGTATTTAGAAACCTACTCTAACTTATATTAACCAATTTAATAAACTGGACCGTCGTCCAAATTGTCGTCTTCTTCGTTGTATGCCTCTCCATTGTCGAAGTAACTATTACCATAGTCATTCTCATCATCCATTTCATCATCGGCCTTCATATCCTAATCAAGGCAAAAACCACATTAATATAACAGTGATTTTCTAAATCGAACGACTAACCTCTTCTTCTTCCTCTTCAGCTTCCGAATCAGAAGTTTTCTTCTCGTTGACATCTACATCACCATCGGTTTTCTCCTTTTCCTCGAGCACTTTAAGTCTGTCATCGATATTTGTTGGCTTTGCTTTCTTTTCTGGTATTTCTCCTCGAACACTTGTTTTTCGTTTTTTCCACATGGGGGATAATTCACTAGGCATTAAATGCCACGGGATATCAGCTTTTGTCTTAGTTTTAGAGTTCTCTAGCGCATTCTACATAGTAACATACGAATTTATGTTTCTGGTTAGATATCACGCTTATGCTTACCACATATTGATCGGAGTACCGCTGGATATTAGCTTTTGTAACTTTTGGCATGATGTAGTAAGGTGAATCTCGCATGTGAGTTAGAAAATCTTCCTTCCATAAAATCTGGTAGTTTTGGGAGGCAGTCATCTAAAAAAATAAGAAACTAATGTAAATTCAGCTTAGAATTTTATTAGGCTTTACCTCCATTGTCACTGGCTTAGACATCAATGGTGGATATGTTGGAGGAGGAGCTGTTTGCACTTGGGGCATATCTTTCCCCATACAACCCATAGCCTGTAATTGCTCTTGGGTTAAAGAGGATGTCTTGCCACCTCGTCCTCTGTTGGCCATTGTAGTGTATCACTTGTTTATTTACCAGCGCGGTAGGTTTCTACAAATGTCAAAATCGTCGTAAGCCGGTAACAAGTTCCTTCAACTAGGATTGGTGGGAATATACCTCAAACCGTTTTATTTTGTATAAAAGAATTAAAAACTTATCAGCAAGTAAATCTAGCTAAGCAGAATATATATGTAAAGGAATTCAAATAGCTTTATGCAAACAATTTATTTCTGCATCCTTTCTCCATGTGTGTGAAAATCTTATGTTGACGTCAGAAAACAACAAAAATGGAAAATACTTTTAACAGTTTTGGCACTAATGGAAAACCTTCCAAGTGACAGCTTATTTCACTCTCAATTAAACGTAAGCGTTAGATGAGCCAATTTATTTAAGGTTAAGTTTTCCAACTGATATTTCTAATATCACTCCAGCTATCACTTTTAAATATATGAAAAATTTACACAAAAGTCGAAAAAATAATATGAAATTGCAATTATGAACATTCACAATATAATAAGCCGAACCTCTAGTTCAACGCCTTAGCCATTGTGGATGCCGAAGTGCTTGTTCTAAATTTTTTGAAGGATATTTTAATCTATGCAGTATTCAATTTGACTAATATGACCTGATCGCAGGCTCTGGAAAAATCTAAAATAAATAAATTGTCTGTTCCAATAGAAAGTGTCCTAACTTACGATGAAGAGGAAGAAGGAGATTACGATTCCTGGGCGCCAGTCTGATGATTGATTTAAAACAAGAAATATAACTTTTCCTTATTCCGCCCTACTTTTTTTTTTAAAAATATTGAATTTTGAAAATAAAAAAATTACCAAGTGATATTTCAAAAGAATTACTCATTATTTTTTGTTTAGAACACCGAAATCTACTAAAATCTATCAGCAAATCATAACGCCCCGGAAATCGTAATCGTGCCAGAGGAAGATTTTCTGTAATCAACATGAGAGCGTCAGACGACGTCGAGCATTGGGTCCTTTTATCAAACTCTTGCATCTTATCGATGTTACTTTGTCATAAAAGTATAGCTAAGACATTTTTATTAACATTTTGCTTACGTACAACAAATTACATCATTTATTTATAATAGTTACGGCATTTAAAAATGTATGTATATAAAATAGAGGCTCTATAAATACAATAATGTAATTGGCGGGGAATGCAAGTTTTAAAACATATTGCTTTGCGTTTAACAATGGATTTAATGCTAATAATTGTATTGGCTAAGATTTGTCACGAATAATTTCAATTTGAATATTAGCTTCGCTAAAAATAGAGCATATTAAGCTAGAATAAGTTTAGAACCCGATAGACTGATTTTTTCCTAAACGGAAGAAGTATCAATGTGATTTCCATTTGCTTCTGCGAAATCACCCGACGGAGTTAGACCGACTTTGTGCATTAATTCGGAAAGTTTTTGAGCCTTTCGATCTTCATTGTGTGCAATGACTGTACACAAATGTTCCGTAAGAAGCTCCTTCTTTTCAGAGGCATTGTGTAGGTCTATCTTAGCTTTTAAGAATTGTGCTTCAACTTTGTTATATTGCTTTCTAAATTTAAAAAAGAAAATGAATATTATTATTAGTAGCATATAGTAGTGTTACAAAATATTTACTCTATAGTTGCATAATGAATGCAAGCGTTATCAATTTGTTTTCTTAAGAGAGCAACATCAGTTGCAAGGTCATTGTCAAGTTTTGCCAATTCAGCTTTGATTTCTTCAATTTTTTTGGCTTCAGCAGCAGTTTTCTGCGAACTGTATTACATTTGGTTAGTATAATACAAACTTAATTTAACTGATCATTTCCTTACTGAGCTTCAATAGCCTTGTAGAGCATTTCCTTTTTTTGTTTGTTCTGCTCTTCAATTATTTTACGATGAACTTCAAAATCCTTCAGCGATACGCCTTTGAAAGGAGATTCCACGTTTTCAACCGGTTCCGGCAATATTGAAGAGTCATCAGATGAGTTGTTATTTGTGACCAGCACTTTCAATATAGAAGATTCATTCAACTGTTCCGGTTTAATATCATTTGTTTTGGGAATTGGCTGATAAAACAACGCTCCTTCAATGGACGTAGACATGCTTTTATTAAGATTAATTTCATCCATGGATTCGTCTGGTTCGAGTGGTGGATTTGAAGGTTTACTCTGTTCTTGCTTCTTAGTTTTAAGATTTTCCTGTGAATGTGCCATTTCCTTTCTATCGGGCATTCTTCGGATGCCATGTCCCCTTATTGCAGAAGGTTTCACTTTATATTGAAATTCAAAAAATATAAGTGGTTATTTATGTATCTCTTGAATCTTGAGGAAATGCAACAAGTAGGACACACTCACTGGTTTTGAATGTTTTCGATGCAATTTTACTAATATCGTCTTGACTGAAACCATTAAATTTATCCGACATTATCGTTACACTTTCCAAATGCAATTTTATTTGAAATAAAGCAGGTTATCGAGAAAAAAAAACTAATCCTAATTGAAACAAATAAAATAAAATTAATATCAACAAAACAAAAATGTACAAGTGCAGTTGCTTACGTCAAGCAAACATTTTTGACTTTTAAGTGATGTGTCAAGCATTTTTTCGAAGGGAACTGCCATTCGTGTTTTGTGGTAAATAGTGATCGTCACTTATTCGAATTAGAACGTTGGCAGGGTTAATTTCGAAAAAGGCATTGCCTTATATAATTTGAGTGCACCCTGAAAATTGTTAATAAGCAGATAATGCAAACAAAACGATTAGATTGTTTTTATTTAAGTTTTATTTGGAGCGAGTTCATCCACTTTTAATTAATTTCATATTTCAGTCTATCGGCCAAGAAAGTCCACCAGTTATCAAAGACATTCACAATGGGCGGCAGCACTAGACTTTCTGGTGGCTGTCAGAAAGCGAGGGAACTCCCTCGTCGAACGAAAGAAAAAAAAATACGAAAAATACAAAAAAATACAAAAAATACAAAAAAATACAAAAATAAAAAAAAAAGTACGTATTTAATTACGTAGCATGTTAAGATAGGTTAAGGTTTATTTTAAGGTAGTTTTAAGTTAATTTTATTTAGATTTAAGGAAATATATAAAAAAGTCCTGTCACTAAGTTTTTTGAAAACAATTTTCTTAGTTTTTCCAATAGTTTAGTCCTTAGATTGTTTAAGTAAATTAAGTTAGGTTAGGTCGAAAAACATAGATTAAGAATTAAGTTTAGCTTAGAGTGCCCGTGTAGGGCCAGTAAGTTAGAGTAACATAGTTAAGTTAATTAAGCTAATTTCAAGCGTTTTTTTTCCTAGCAAGTAAGAGTACTGTATTTAAATAAATAAAAATGCATTTAAAAACAAAAAACAAAACAAACATTCACAATTGGTCTGATATAGAAAAAAAGGACCTTGCGACACTAGTCGCAAGAGATAGATGGATTTTGTGTGTCATGGCAGAACCTTCCATTCACTGTAACTGTTATGAAAGTTTTAAATAATATTGAGGCAATCCAAAATGGCGTAGGCAAAACCGAATTTAAGTTTTAATTTTAAAGCAGTTTTAAAGAATTCCAAAATGGGGACTTTATTTTATTATCTGTATTTACACAAATCATAAATGAAGTGCGAACTTATCACTTATATTATTGCGTTGCGTGCCACCATGCAATCAGTGAAACAGGGTCGCACAGGCCGAATTTTTTTTCTGCGGAAACTTCTAGATAAGCGAATTGATATTAGAAATTTTGAATTCCACGATCTTGATCACATTTTACAAGTTATTACTTTGCATTGGTCTTAAGCGGCCCTCAGTTGTGGAGTAAATGCCCTAGCTGCTGCAGGCCACCACCGTACTCATGTTTTTCTGGATGTGCATATATGTAATTTACGATTGTTTGTAGTTCAATACATTTTATGAGTCCAATACAGTATTATACAGCCAAACGTATATAAACCTACTATGAGACCACCTTGGTCTCACCCGGCACAGGTGTCACATATTTATGTAAAGCCACATTGGTCTCATGTGGCATTCAATGTGTTATGCATCTAGTTTCGCCTTATTGTCGCGTCTACTACATATGTTTTGTTACAGCCACCTGTAATGCAAAAAAAAAACACAAAAATTGTAAAAATCGATATAAAATAAAAACAAAAAAACCTGTCAAATGCGTAACCACATCCTCACGAGGTCAGCTGTTTCCCTTGGTTGACAACTGATCGGTGGGAGTCTGTGGATATGGCACTGGTGGGTTGTGGTACTCGATATTAGAAGTCGAGGTGATTTAAGCACAAGGGTTGCCCTCGTACCTCGACCGAATCGAGCCATGACCTACCCCAATGAGCCGGATTACTGGGAGAGAAACTGAACATCGGATGATTCCACTAGCAGAATCTTTTTGTGGGGTGATTCGTTGTCTCTCCGATCAAGACACTGGCCACTGGAATGATGGTCAAAGTGGCCGGTGAACATTCAATGTCAAGTGGTCGGAGAGACAACAAGTCTCAGTCGGTGTCAGTGTTAAAAAGTTTTTTAAAAAGTCCTATAAAGTATAGGCAGTGCAACTACACCTAGTACCAAGGTGTAGCCGAAAATATTCGTGTTTTTATATATATATAATAAGAGGTGAGTGAGCGAGTGCCTGTGGCTTGTAAGGGTGCTAATGTGTGTTTTTTTTTTAATAGTGATTATAGGCGGCCACCGCTGCAGTTAAGCGTTGTGGTCGCCAAGTTTTTAAATAATCCAAGCGAAGAGGATCTCCGGGCTATAGACCCGAGCACCGAGAAGAGCATATCGTATCAGAGGCGCAAAGGTCTGATCTACGCTCAGTGTCATATACAATACCCATCTACACGATTCCGGATACATACAAAGTATATATCAAATCCTGAAGATTTAACCTCTCCGTCCAACGTGAACAACCGCGTAAATTTAGCTGAAAGCAACTTACCTGTCGATCCTGGTTCCAGATTTTTTTCTGTGTCGTATAATGTTTGAATTGTTCCGGTATTAGTGTTAAGTTATTTTTAAGTGTAGTATAGTGTTTTGTAGTGTTAGTATAAGTTAGTTTTAAGTGTAGTACAGTTTGAATCCTTTTTTTTTTTTTCTTTTTTTATTATTTCCTACTGTGATAAGTTTTGTTTCACCGCGGAAAATATTGCGCGTGTATAGCCACCTAAACAGAGCTCTATCTAGGTAGGAAATCCGAGTAATTCGCGAGGGTGTTAAGGTCCCAAAATCGGTGAGACCAAATTTATTTTTCTCCGGGTTTATTTTTCTACCTTGTTTTTGCTTGTTCCTGTTTATTTTTGTTAATTGATATTTATTGCCTAGTTGTAGGAGGAATCTATTACAAATAAATATATAATTGTAAATGGCAGTTGAAATCGTCTTGTGTTTTCCTGGTCTCATAAAAGACCATGAGTTGGTAGGAAAATTATTTCAGGGGGTGTGACACTGTGTGCTAAAACACACCCGGCGATGGCAGCGTGACCCGGCGGCAACATTCGGAGTCCTAAGGGGAAGTCCACTACCGGCCGAAAGACTTCCAGGCAAGGAGGGGTAATGGCCTGCGCTGACCTCCATCCACAGTGCTCCCTCAGTGTGTTGACGTCCGTCCGTTTAGAGGTAAGATAGGCACGATTTATGTTTTTGTAATGTGTGACGTCGTAGTGCGAGGACAAGAACCCTCCCGTCCGGCGAGCTTAGCCGAGCATCGCAAGCATGCCATGTTCCTCGCACTCGACACTCGTTTCCTTCCACTTCCGTTCCCATCCTTACATCCAATCCACATCCTCACTTCCTTCCAACTCAAATCCTAACTCCCCGTGTTCACTCCACTTGCATATTACAGTTTTATTATATCCTTGATCCTTAACTTAATCACCAAAAACAAAGGAAAGGAAGGAAAGAAAGGACTGAAGTCTTATCGCTAGGATCAGAAATGAAAGCACAATTTAGCACTTCTGACGACTTTTAGTACAGAATGAATTTAAACACTTTTATGAAGCTATTTGAAGCCCAAAGTTAACAATTTGAAATTGATCCCAATGAATGTAAGTACATTAAAAGCCCTTTAATTCGGAATTCTTTAATTCGGAAAACTCGTTTATTCGGACAAAAAAAAATTTACGAATAAAAGAGATTTTTCCGAATTAATGAGAGTCGGTTTTAAATTTTTTTTATGTAAAAATTGAATTAAATTAGCAAAAATTAAATAAAGCAATGATTTAACACGTATAGGTAGCAAATAGATCTTAAATATGTAGAAGTCGGAACAAATCATCAAAATGTCTATTGGGGGAGTCCCGGCAATTCACATTTAGAAGTCAGGAAAAACCATTAAAAAAAATTGTATTGGGGGAATCCCGGTAATCCACATTTAGATGTTGTTTGGGAAAACACCAGTACAGTTTAAGTTGGCGATAAATGTAAATCGTAGTCCTTAAGCACAAAGTTGATACATATTTCTGCATAAATAAAAATTAATTATAATTCAGGTGAAAATGTCAGTTAATCAATGTTTTTAGTTACAAAAATGAATTAAAATAAATTGTATGTATTATTTGCAATCTTTTGTGCCAATAAAATAATTTTTCGTTTTAAGTTCATGCATTTTTTCATAAATAACCGCGTTTTAGTGCATAAAAAAAATCTCTCATTAATTCGGAAAATTCGTTTATTCGGACTGACCTTCCCCCCAACCATTCCGAATAATCGAGCTTTCACTATACAGAAACAAGTGGCTTTACTTCCGCAGGAACACATATAAAAGTACATTTGTAGTCTGAATCGAACTGATCTCGATAATGCGCTATTGCGCCCTGACTTTTTGCAATGCCATATATAAGTAGGTATCGTCTCTATCGCATCATGCCTGGTTATGTATGTTATTGCTGCTAAGTTCTGTTGATTAGAATTGAGGCGGCAGACATAACGGAAGAGACCTTCAATTTTTCTACAGGTTTGATTATTTATACTTCTTCAATTTTGTAGATTTATAAGATATGTGTTAGTAGGTACAATCTTGCCAACATGTCTCTCCTAACTATGTATTCACTGTTGAACCATCGCGACAACATTGCATTCAGTCATCGTCATCATAACAGCTCAAACTAAAATTATTATCAATTCAAACACGACAAATTTATTTTATTAGCCACCAAACAAAAATTGAGTCATATTTTTAATTTTTATTTGGCCAATAAAATAATGCCCAATTCATCACGTAATTTGGAAATCGGTTGCTCCCATCTTTCTTCCCAGTAGACCGCCATCAGTGGTTTAATTGATTTTCCATTCTTGATTGACCATGGAAGGTATCTGGAAATGTAGTCCTTTCTTTGCCTGAAATATTGAAATATGAATATTTTCAAAATTAGTGCTGCTATTTAAAAACTAAAGAAATATCGAAATGGAAACCTCTAATACTGCGTCCTTTGAAAACAAATCTTAACAGTTCAGGAACCAGAAAGATATTTGAAAAATGTAATGTTAAGCATTGGTAGACTTGTAAACGTATGGCTGACTATACATTCTGGCGTACAGATATCCCTATATCCTGACAAACAATCAAATTGGTCTCACAATAAAAATCAATTGAGAGAGTAGCCAAGAATTTCAAAGCGCGCTTAATAGAAAATATGCAGTAAGACCTTTGACTTTTTGTCTATATTGAAGTTGCATTTGACAATGTGACCTTTGAGATCATAAGCAACTTCGCTGGTATTTGTAGATGAATCCTAACGGGTGATGCAAAGGGTAAGAAGGGACTGTTCCCAAGTCGACGATCTGCTTTCTTTACTATCAAGTTCTAATGTTTAATCAGTCCTTCGCAGAAAATATTGCTGTGCTCTTTGTCGGATTGTCGATCGAAGAAAGGTATACTTTTGAGATTGTTCTTTTTATGAAAAAGAGAAAATTGATTGACTGACTCAACTAGTATGAGTACTTCAAGCCGTCAAAATGAGATTCTCGACTGAAATTTTATTAGAAGCCAGATTTTGTGACACAGTTCTTTGAGGACTGCCATAGCACTACCAATTTTCTGATTATGTAGGGATGATTTCAACAAAATATGAAATCATGGAAAAAATTCTTATTTTATTTGTTCTAACCAACGCGCGCTAAAGGGGTTTATGACTAAACTTAAACTGGAGCACGGACGGAGGGAAATCAGAGGAGAGACGAAGAAGGTACCGATGCATGGAAGCTTTCCCTGGCAAGCCTTAATCTGCTCTTGATTATCTATTTGTCTAAAAATATGTCTTTTATTTAGTTTTGGCCAGAAATTAAGTCAGGAATAGAATGTACGTAGCTGAATTTTATAGAATTGCTCCTAAACCAGTCAAGGATTTGGTGTTGATTCTTTTGTACAGGGCGAAAACTAGTCATTAGGCATATCATATCATCTAGTAATGAATTTCATAGTTAGCGTGTTCATAACGAAAGTAATTTTTATAGAGAGATGTTCCCGCGGTTGTAAGGTGGACAAACAAGTGGGTTGCCTAATAGAATGCACAAATACCCAGTGGCGATTCTTGTTGCTTAGTTCTGGGTTGGCTCCAGGATCTTAATAAGTTTTTTTTCCAAAAAAAACAATGACGAACGCACAAAAGAATAATTTTAAGGTGTTATAAATAAGAAATATAAGCATTGGCAATATTTATTTGACCGCTATTTAACCTCCTGAGACCCAAGACCAAGTTATGTATTTTTCATTAACAAGACCTATTTTTTATAACTTAATACCAACTATAATTACATAAATTTCAGTCAAAAAAAATTTCCCAACGGGGTGGGTTGGGAAAAGGGGTGGTATCATCAGTGATATTTTCTTTTTTTGCTGTCGGGGTGTTAGAACACCACGCTGGAGCACTCAGACGCAAAAACAGGTCCATTGTACTATAATCAGCGATACTTTGGGTTTTAAATAGTATTAGAAGATATGATTTTAATATAGGGAATTAATGCTTACCCTTGCGCAAAGTCGACATGGAGGCAACACAAAAAAAAATCAAACTTTAACTGATTGCAATTGACGTAATTTGGCACCTAGAGAAATGCCACATGGCGCAAAAACAAGATAATGGATCTCCAAACTGTCCCCCCAAAAGGTTCTACCGAATTCCAAAAGATGGCATGGAAAAAAATTCTTAACTAAACTGTATCATTGGTGCTACCGGGGGGTCTCAGGAGGTTATGTATAAAGTCAATTCGTCGTTCGACGGATAAAAAATGTTCGAAAACCTGATCGTACAAGTCTTCGCTCTTCCTTAACTCCACCAGCTACTCCTTTTCTATTGACATGAGAGCCAAATTGCTGGGAACATTTCTTTCGGGAACATTTTCCTATATACAATCAATTTTCACAAATTATGTTGCTAAAATCAAAACAAAAAAAATCTGCGGCGACGATCGTCTATTCGTATCGTAGTAGCCATAGCCACTTGGTCGTTTCATACTTTCAAACCGTGGATGTATGTGTGTGGAATGTACCCAATCATCCCTCATGCACATCTACAATAAGTGTCATCATTGGCGATTTTCGTAGCGCCAACTTCTCATGATACATCTTCTACCAAAACTACCAACGCGGGGAGCGGGCGGCAGGGAGGGTAGCTGAGTTTGTATGGAATCGGTTGGCGACTACAATTAGAGCCAACCCAGGATATTAGCGAAATCTCTCGCATGCGAGTCTTGTATTGCACGCGCGAAAATTTTGAATCCAAATTGGTTCGTGCAGTGGATGTGTATTCTGTGCAGAATTTTATTGTATTATGTAATGTTAATGTTACTAAAATGACTTAATGCTGAAACATGTTAAAACTAAAAGAATCGTTGGTTTGGCAGCGCCAAAGTCGCCAACTGAGAGAAATCGCCACTGCAAATACCGCATTTCTTGCCATGTATTGTCATGAAAATATTAATGGTAACGATAGAGATTTAGTCTCAAAGTCACTATATTGTCACTATTTTGTGCTAGACATTGTAGTATGTTTATGTTTATAACCGGTACAGTACGTCTACTTACTTTGGTCTTAGTCGAGCAGCTCCGAAAACCGCACCACCATAGCACATGGGCAAACCAGTATTTAAAGCTTCTACCCATTTAACAGCAACCTCGCCCAGCATATTGGTAGGCATACCCAAAATCGTATGCACTAGGTCATGACACTCTCGGTATCTAGTCATAACATATGCTAACTGCGCATCTTCGATAAAACGAACCTCCATTCGTGAATCAGGAGTCACTTTCTGAAATGTTCAAAAATGTTCTGAACTACCAATGTACATGTAGGCATACAAGATAAATTTATTACGTTATCGTCGAGAAATTTCACATACGCGCGCCCGAAGCTGTCTTCAGGGAGTTTTCGTAAATGGTTTATATCTACAGTTTTTGTGTTGATACGAGGCTTATCAGTCAATATACGTTGGCCTTCTTCACTCGCTTTCATTGTTTCAAGTATGTATAGTAGGGCATCTGTTCCAGTTGTTTCTCCTAAGCATGCGATCATATCATGTCTGGTTGATGAAATATTATATACAAGATGTATTGAATATTACAATTTTATTACTTACCGATGAGGATCCACTAACGCAGCAATAGAAGAACCTGCACTCAGTAAAAATCTTTGAAATGGTGATACTTTTATGCGGTTGCCAAGAAATTCTCGAGTGAAGCTGTCCAAATTCTCGGATAACTGGTTTTTAGGCTCTTCAGTTACTACTTCAGTCTCAGTAGAAACATTTTTATCGGCCGTTGAATTGATTGCAATCGAAAATTCTGTACGTAATAAAGGATGTACTGTCCGTAGTAAGTTTCCAGATTGAATTTTTCGCAGCATTGCAGTATTTATTCTTGAAGCTAAAATAATAATCGAAATTTAGAGATACGATATATTAGAAGAAATATCTGGCGCAGCAGCATTTAAGGGTCAGGTTGGATCTCAAGTCCATTTTCTACATTTTCTACGACTTAAAAATTATGTTTAACCTCTATGTCAACCTAGTTTCATGAGAGTGATCACTGATCTTGATCTCAAAGTCACTGGAATTTTCTGATCTTCGCAAAGTCTGAAGTAGAATTTTTGAACCTATTTTCAACACTGATTCAAAGTGAAATCGTTAAAATTAAAGGGCGTTCTTTAAAAAATGTCACAACTTAATTTAAATGTAACGTAAATTATTCATTAAACAATGAAAATGGCTGACATCAACAAACCGCATCCTGTCAATCCAATTTTGGGTCATTTTTTGTTTAGCAATTCTGGACTTATTTCATGACGCAAATTATGTTAGCTTCCAATGTGGGAATTGTTGCTTGTTTATCATTATATCGCCAAAGTAATCAAGTCTTCCCACTGAATTTTCATTTCAATAACTTGGCCTTTTCGGTGCTTGTGTTCCAAGTACCGACATTCTCGAGATCCATTTCATTCAAATTTGGAAACAAATAATAAGTGATCATAGTTGAGCAGTGGTTCTTAACCTTTTAGTGATGAGGGACCATTTGACAAAATGTCTGTCTTCCTATGGACCATCAACTGTTTAGCCTCTAAACTTTAGAGGTAAAATACAGTAAATGTAAATGAATAAAGGGTTGTTCTATCTATAAATAAAACACGCATACAATTGTTCAAAGCCAACAGTAGGTATTTTAGTTTTTTTACGACAATTTTACATTATAGAGATAAGTATATTACTTTAATGAGATTTTTGTGACTGCATACTCTTTACTAACTTCTGAATCCTTGGTTCAATGTTACTTAAAGTCAAACGCATGCGGCACTAGCATCCAACCGATTTCGGTGCTTGTTTTTGATTATCAGAAGCGCCGAGAGCCCCTGCTCGCATAGATATGTCGATGAAAACAAAGTTAGGTGACGTATAGCAATTTCTCGAATCTTTGGAAAAGAAATTGCCTTTTGGCTCCAAAAATCTTCAAGATTAATTCCTGTCTTGAATGTTTCTTTCAAGTTGCTTTCGTGTTGCATTTCAATCACTTCTTCTTGAATTTCATCAGCCACCTCAGAAACGTTTACAATGAAAGGATTGCGGATCAATTTCCGAAAACCGTTGTCCTCGCAGTCAGGAAAATAACGATTGAATTTTCTTTTTAAGTTTTTCAAATGAAGTGTGTTTCTCCTTTAATCTCAGCACACTGTCCGATAATAATTTGATTCAGGGTATCAAACGCCTTTCTCTGTCTCTTTCGACTTTATTGATCTGTAGCTCAATTTTCGCGATAAATGCACTGATTTTATTTTCATATGAAAATATATTGCTAGTGCCTTGCAACGTAAAATTGCCTGACCCTTGCAGTTGAAGGTTCAATTTATTTAGTTGTGCGAAAACCAAATAAGCAAAACGTATTTGAAATTTGGACTCACAGAACTGATCCAGCAACTCTTTGTTCTTGTCAGTTAAGAACGCTTGTATAATACTTCCTCTCTCAGTTCGTACAACCTTGACAGCATTGTTCCGTTGGATAGTCATCGCACTTCCTTGTGAAAAAGAGTTTCGTGTTCAGAATTCATATCAGAGCACAATTGTTTGAAGAGACGAGGGTTCAGTGCCCTATTTTTAATAAAGTTAACTACTTTTAAAGCAGTTTTCACCGCAATAGCGAAGCATTCCAGGAGCGTTTTGGCAGCCAGTGCTTGACGATGAATAACGCAGTGTGTCGTAATTGCAGCGGGATTTTTTGTTTTTATCAGCGTTGCAAGACCAAGCATTGCAGGAGCACCGTCCGTACAAAACCCCGGAAGCTTTTGCCAGATTAGTCCATGTTTCTCCATATATAGACTTATTACATCCAGAACATCTGCACCTTTCGACGTCGTTTCAAGTTCTTGAGAAAAAAGTAACTCCTCTTCTTACTTTTTATTATAGCCGGGCAGCTCCAACTAGTTTATTTAATATTTTTCGGATGGCTTCGCGGACCACTTCGGGTGCTTCCAGGGACCACCGGTTAAGAACCACTGTAGTTGAGTAACGTACGCCGGTAACCTGTTATCGGCATTCATTTTGAAATAAATAATATGCGGTGATGGCTTTAGAGTGTAGTCCACACCACACCACAAACTGTGTTTTTTTATGGATGAAATTGATTCTGCTGAATCGTTTCAAGATTGGTGCCACTGAACAAAATTAGTCGATGAAACAAAGGATTATTTTCTAATTGCATTTTGCTTAACTCCGGATATTCGATGTAATCCACTGTCCCTATTGTTTGAATGATTGAACCGGTTCAATATTGTAAGGATATAAGGATGTATGTGTACGCATACGTAACCACATTATATATGATCCCCAGGAGCACATATTCACATAAAATTTTGCATAATACACATATTATGGGGTTCGACACATTTGCACCATGTACCAAATATGCAACTCATATGTTGCACTTTTCTTTGACGTCACGGTTACACAATCGTGTAGTTTTTACACTCGTTTAATCTTAGCTTAATAGTGATCAATTTTTCTACTGTTGATTGAGTAATTTTTGAACTTCCAATAAATATGTGGCGCGACAGCTAATAGATCTCTAGTAAGTACTTATATTCTTAACATATTTCTGTTGTTATCGACGCCTAAAACCATATCCACATCGAAATACAAAAAGAAAACTATGTACTTGCATAAAGAAATGTACGATAAGTGTTGAAATGAATTCCGTTTCCGATGTACTTGAAGAATTACAACTGTAGATGCACTCATAGATACAATAATCTGGAAGTGTATCTTCATGATAACAATATTTGGTATCAGAATTCTAGGCAGCAAACACTTAAATATTTTTACAGCTTGTTTGCTGGACGACATCAGGTTTGATGATATTTATGTATGAGGTAACCAAAAACTCATTCGAGCTTCAATACAAACAAGTACACCTAAAGAAAATGAGATGCGATAGAAATAGTGTTTGGTTAGCGTATTACATAATGTAAGTGTAAATAGAATTAGATCTAGGTTCATATTTATGAATAAACTACGGAAAAGATGTATAGACAGAATATGTTATATTGTACTCTATTGTTTTGTCGTATGTTTGAATGTTGTTAAGAAGACTGTTAGGACAAATCCAGTAGAAGACATTCAAAGTTTGAATTACAAAAATATACATTTATGGTATGCAGCTATTGATACAAAATATATAGCCCAATGAAATTGATTTTAAGATAAGCTAAAGCACACAATACCAGATAGAAGCGCCTATAGCTATATTATCAGCGAGGAGTCATTTAAAATGGGTTAACCTCGATCTTTATGGGGGACAGGGAAAATCAGACAGCTATACATCAGGCTGGCTAGAGGTTTATACAGCATATATTATGGTGATTCCATGGAACTGTGCGGCAGGCAAACTTATCAGGTAACGCTCATGAATGAAATAATAAAGATTACGCAGAGTGAATAGGTTCTCTTTGTTGGTGACGTAGTTCGTGTCTCTCAATAAAATTAGTTTTTGTTGTTTTTTTTTTTCAAATTATTTGTATGCAATACAAAAATTTTGAAATCTGAAAATTATTTTTTCCTTACAAAATATGACACAAAATTCAAAATCATAGTTTTCCATTTGAAAAGAGAATAAATGTCACATTCTCTCTCATAAATTGTCCCTAACTACGTAGTCCCACAAAAAAAATCAACAAATCGGCGTAATCTTTATTATTTCATTCATGGGTAACGCTGTAGGTACAGAAAGTAGGAATATTGACCCTGTTAAAGCGTCTACGTTCTTTATACCTGATCCACACCGAAACACCAATCCAAATCCAATCACAGATGACCTTATACAGGCTATTGCAACAAATCCTGGCTTATTTAGCTAATTATCGAACCCCAGAGATCGAAAGCGCTAGTTTGATCTAAAGGGTATAGCATCTGACAACTAACTAACGTTTTAACAGGCTATTCCATCTTAGGCAGGCATGCTCAGCGATTGAGTATTGTATGTAACGAAATTAAAAATGCCTAGCTGGAAGTTTGAATTTTCTCCTGATACCATTTAAATTTCCTAACGTCACAGTTCAGAACGGCCATACTAGCAGTGTTTAGATATGTAGAACCATATTTAGTCTTGAAGTCGATGATATAATTTGCTTAACAGAAGAGTCGTCACAATAGAAAAATTGCGATCCAGGGCATGCCAAAATATTAAGTTTAAATAGCTCTTAAAAAGAAGTTACAGATTATGTAACTCCGTTCCTTTTCGTAGACTTCAACATTAAATATTAGACATATGTATTTACTCCGTGCCGACTATATTGGGTTAAGAATACCGCTCTTAATTATCATACGTCACTAGAAATATGCATTAATGAGTCTAAGACAGATGATGGCGTAGGATCAGGTATCTTGTCGATTTCTTTTAGCACAAAGCAGTCTTTTAGACTACCAGATGAGGTCGATTAGACTGGTGCTAAGCCCCAGCTTCGTCATTTACACAAATAACTTAGCAGCCATAGAAGTACATACTCGAATTACTAATAATAAGGATCTAAATTGGTCAGATACCGAACATCTCTGAACTAGATATTGACCAGATGGAATCTAACATTTTGCTGGGTTCCTATTGTGATAACTGTACAGCGGACGAACTAGACAATATACGCACTACACATGGGTCGTCGACTACGAAAGGTGAACCCCATATTTCAACAAAATAGAAAATCTTTTTGCTTGAAATGCCACTGAAACGGCGCAAAACAAATGGCTTATTCAAAATCAACATAGCACAACATAGCCAGGTTAGAAATTCCGGCCAATGACTAGCTTCTGCCGCAGTTGAAGTTCACAAATTGAGAGATCATTATTTTCATCATATTGAGCTGCCAATAAATTTCGTTTTTTCAAGTGAAACCAAAAACGTTTCCTTGCCATTGACTAAAGCATGCTGTATATCTTCAGTTAAATTTGGCAATATACTTCCTTTATCCATCATTAGATTATCTATAAGCCATTGTAGTAATTATTTTGCATCATAACACCGGTTATATGATACAAAAATCAATTGAAGCATAAATGGATGCAAACAAGTTTTAAATTATGTTTCAATAAATCGGTCAAGACGAACTCAAAGTGAAAACACGCGTCACTTGTCGAGCCTTTTACTCGATACACATAAACATAAAAATCGTAGGTATACTGAATTAATTTTAAAAAAAATCATCAGTAATAACCTTAAAGGTTAGAACAATGACCTGTCATCGTAAATTAATTTATAATAATTTTCTAACTATACATACCAACTGGTATTTTATTTATTTTTAATAAAAAAAAAATTAATTTTATTACAAGTCGTTAATAATAGACAAGAAGATACTCATCAGATACATACATATGCTGAAGCTGAAGGTTTAAAGAAGAACCTACCACAACTTCTATAAATAGATAATTAGCAACTACCTACATATTGTATGTTTTTTATGTCGTATTGAAGTCGTCACTTACGATTATATCTAACATCATGATTTCGTGGGGTTACTTGTACCTTCTAAATCTGTCTTTCTTTCATTTACTAAAAAAAAAACCCAATCATTTGAGGTAAACTATCTATGACTAACATCCCCTTGTTATCTGATAAACCACTGTAAACGTACTACGAACGTAGAAAAAAAAAGTTGAACACCAGACAGCTGTATAGACTCCAATGTATTGCAATGACATTGGAAGCTGATGAGCTAACATCACTTATCGGTCTTAAAGCATAAGTCCAATGTAGCGCTGAGACACGTAGGGACGGTTATGTATTAATGCTCGCTTTATACAAAAGTTCCCCAAAAAACCTCGAAGTGTTGAAGTGGGTTCATCGTAATAGCAAACGTGAGTTGTTTACTTGCGATTGAACATGAATAAAGGCAAATTCAAGTATTTCATTCAAATGTACCGAGTGTATAGGTGGATACAAAATTAAATAACTTGAAATTTGATTTTATTTTAATCTTTGCTCTACCCATATTTATTTAATACTTTATGACTTACATAAAACAAAAATTGTTTGATGATCAACAAACATGTACTATGCATGTGTGATTCCCAAAAGCGGGAAATATCAAAAAGTTATTGATCTCTTGGAATATAGATACACACGTAACTTTTTAACGGATCGATTAGATATCGTTCGTTTCCTTTCACAGTAAAAAATATATCAGATTGTATCAAAAAAATCAACACGTCTATTTTGTAGATAGGTGCATACATTTGTAAATGTATTTTTATTAAAATATGGATTTTTAGCACGTAGACTTATAGGAGTTGAGTCATGACTACCCAAAACCTTTGAAGACCACAATCCTCGTAGCATGATCACCCTGGTTTCGAGGTCCTGATGTGGATGTGAATGTAGACAATTTCTTGTCTCCTATATTCCGTAAAAAACGAATAGAAAATTTATGATCTCAAACTCACATGAGTCCTCCGACAAACTAAATGCTGAGACACGCACTAGACCTCCTAGCAACAAAGACATTGCAACAGCGATCAGAGTTCACCCAAAACAAAAAACGAAACGGTAGGCATTGATATCATCCCAGAAGAGTGTTACAGTAGATTTATAATCAAGCTTCTAAAATAAGAAAATCGAATGGAATGAGGAAACCGACGAGGTAGATATTTGTATTCTTCCGGCAGTAACCAAACTAATAGCTAATATAACCCTAGATAGGATCAGTGAAGGTCTCTCGTAGTCGAAGATGCAAGGATCTTCCTGCGTCGACCATATGTAAACGTGACGGAATTTTTTTGAAGGGATGGTGTAAATTTATCAACCAGCACCGTTTCTTTAATTAACATTTATTGTGCAATGTATTTGCGAACCGTTCAATATTATCTAGTACCATGCCTCTCCGCCTGCCTTTTATACTCGATTTTCGGAAATGGAGAATCTAAGTACCGATTTTTAATTCTGTAAAATCTTTGGTTTTTGATTTATACATATGTACATGGGTATTTCCATTACTTACTTACTTACTTATCAGGCCAGCGACCCTTGGAGGGTCTGAGCCTGAACTAATGCCGTTTTCCATCCTTTACGGTCCCGGGCACGCTGCTTCCAGTCTACTAGACCAAGGCTTCTGGCGTCCGCGATTGCCTGGTTTTCCTCTTCTTCGTGAATCAGGTGGCTGGGATTCAAAGATCCTCTTAGCTGGAGCATTCTCGTCCATAAGCTCGATGTGGCCGAGCCATTGCAGTCGACGGATTTTTACCTTCTGGACTACATCCACATCTTTGTTCAGCTCGTACACTGGACCAAATATTCGACGTAGAATTTTTCTTTCGAAGGATCCCAAGATCAGATCCGCTGTCTTACTCATCGTCCAGCATTCAGCTCCATAAAGCAGGACTGGCAAGATCAGGGTTTTGTAGAGCATGATTTTGGACCTTCGAGTAAGGAGTTTGGACCCTAGTTGTTTGGACAAACCAAAGTAGCAGCGGTTGCCTAAGGTTATTTTTCGTCGAATCTCCACTGGGGTGTCATTTGTGGAGTTTATATTTGCCCCGAGGTAGATAAACTCCTTCACTACTTCAAAATTATAGCTGTCAATTGTTAGGTTTTGACCTAGACGGTGTTTGACGGATCGGTTTTTGGTAGACAGCATGTACTTTGTTTTATCCTCATAAATCGTGATGGATGGATTTGTTAAATATAGTGCCTTTCGCACTATCTGCTCCAGCACAAGATTAAGGAAATCACATGACAGCGCATCTCCTTGCCGAAATCCGGTGCATGTTTGGAATAATTCGGAGGTTCTGTTCCCAAACTGCACGGACGGTGCATTGCGAGTTCTCTAGCGTGGCGCGACACAACCGGATCAGTTTTCTCGGGATCCCGATTCGGCCATCGCGTTATATAGTTCGGTGCGATGAATGCTGTCGTATGCGACTTTGAGGTCAATGAAAAGATGGTGAGTATGGGCTTGAAGCTCGTTGGTCTTTTCCAGGATTTGCTGCAGTGTGAAGATTTGGTCTATCGTCGATTTACCGGGCCGAAAGCCACACTGATAGGTGCCGATGAGTGTGGTGAAAAATGGCTTTAGTCGTTCACACAGTTCACTGGACAGTATCTTCTAGGCTACATTAAGCAGGGATATGCCTCGGTAGTCTCTACAAGGCATAGGATCGCCTTTCTTGAAGATGGGGCAGATAGAGGTGATAGTCCAGTCATCGGGCATGCTTTCGTCCTCCCATACTTTGCTGATGGTCTGGTGCATTCTCCCTACCATAACGTCGCCACCAGCTTTGAAGAGCTCTGACGATAATCCATCCGAGCCCGCGGCCTTGTTGTTCTTCAGCTTCTTAATGGCTGTGCCGACTTCCCCTAGGCTGGGTGGGAGAACTACTTCATCGACTGAAGTTGAGTTTTCTTCATACTCTATCACTCTCTCCTGGTTATGCCCATTAAGCAGCTGCTGGAAATGCTGCTTACATACATCCACAATCCTCTGCGGATCGGTGACAAAATTACCCTCACTATTTCGAAGGGCCTAAGTTCCTGGTCTGTATCCTGCAGCCAGGCTTTTAGCTTTTTGGTAAAAGCTTCGTATTTTCTTATTCCTGCTGCCTTCTTCGATATCCTTGAGCTGGGAGACTGCAAAGGCTCTTTTCTTTTTTCGTAGTATTTTTTTCTCCTCCCTTCTTTTGGCTCTGTACTCGTCCCACGTTGCCCGGGTTGTTCTTTGCAACGTCTTCTTATATGTTTCATCTGTTGCCTTCTTCTTCTGCATGCACTCTTCATCATACCACGGATTTCTTGTCGGCGGTGGTTGATAGCCTAGATTCGTTTCGGCTACTTCCTAAATAGTAGTGCAGCATTGTAACCACATGTTGTTGGCGTTTGTGGTAGGCAATGGCATATTACAGAGTCTTTCGTTCAGTTGCTCTCTGTAGTCTCTGGCTATCTCCGGTGTGCTCAGGGATCCAATGTTATACCTCTTTTTTGTTGTTTGGTGCAGCTTTCTTTCATAAGATAGACGAGCTCTGAATCGGCCTGCAACTAGGTAATGGTCAGAGTCAACGTTTGCCCCTCTTAATGTTTGCACATTTAGGATGTTTGACATGTGTCTTTCGTCTACTGTCCAAAGTTAATCAGATTGCTGTGTGGATTCTCTTATGAGGAAAGATACCTAATGGGTATCTCCATTAGGGATGAAAATCCAGAAATCCCTCCATAGTGAATGCCTACATTCTGAAAACAATGTAGGTACTATGAATCCATTGCAAAAATCACGTTCCTAGGATAAACGATTTGTGCTAATTAAAACAACAAATGGTATACACCAACTTGTAAAACACTAAGACTAAAGTCCATTTCGAATCAAAGCCTTTACTTCTTTGAAATATTTTCTAAAGAAATATATAATAAACAAATATTCCAGCACTTGATACTTGAAGGCCATGACAGAAATAATACCAAAGTTTTTGACACAACCCGTGTTTTATGATTAATTGTCAAATTATTATCTATGACAGAAAGGAATTGATTTTGGTTTTATACGTTCAATTTATAAAATTAGGCGTCTGATAATTATTGTCTTTTATTAGATATGAAACGCTATCCGTTCTTGATATCACTTGTATTTTGTAAATTTATTATTTTTTTTTTTATTCTATAAAAAAAATAATGAATGTATTGTAATATTATAGTATTAGTAAAATTAAACTAAAAATAGAAGTGAGTGACTGAGACAATTAGTAGGGAGGTAAGTTGGTGGATTATGATGTTTTTGAAAGTAAGCTAAGTATAGGTAGGTACAGACAGTGGCATGCTCAGAAAAAAAAATGCTTTTGAGTAGGGCATTACGAATTGAAATTTTGAAACTGTTAAAATTCAAAAATTGGTAGAGCATTATTTGCCTTGCCATACGTAATGTAGGTTCGTGGTAACCATAATTAGTACTTTAAGATAGAAGACGAAAAAGAGGAACAGATCTCAGGCTGCGAGGATTAGTTTGAGCAAATTAATTTCCAATAGCGCGGGACAATCAATGTTACCAGTTAAAAGTTGATGAACAAAAAGTATATCTGCAATACAGGGGTAAGCTGTTGGTATCGGTCCAAGATACACCGCTTAACGCAAAGCGCAGGTACCTGCGATTTCGATTCGATTTTCATTTTGTATTGTAGCCAAAAGTCAACTAATTTTTTTATGACACGTATTATAATAACTTGCTGCTTACTTTTATGAAATGTAAAGGCAAAAATGTCATTCACAAGAACTTAACAGATGGAGAACTGATCTACTGTAAACTTTCAAAACTGTTATGGATCAAAACTGAGCTCTTATCACATCCGTTTGAGAATATTATTTCTTCAATATTTATGCTGTATATAAAAGTGAAAGTACTATCACTTGAGGAAATCGATGGTGGCGAGTTAAAATAACTCCTCTGAGTACCAACAAATATTACGCTCTCAACTAGATATGTGTAGAAATGTAACACATTACCGTGGCTTAGTGGTTAGGGCATAAGACTGGTAAGTGAGAGAACACAGGTTCGAACCTCAACAAAATAACCAAACAGGTTTTCGCAGCAGCTTCTTAATCCGCCGTTTGGAGTCGGCAATAAAACTAAAGGCCCCTTCCATTCGTGCCAAAAATTATAACACGCACAACACGAATGGTTGCGAAAATTTCCGCCTTGATTCTCTACGAGTGGTCGTGCTAAATATTTGTATTTGTAATGAATACTAGCAACAAATCGACCTTAACCCTCAACGGATCCTCAATTCTTTCCACATCCAGATTAGTATCAGAAATGACGGGTTGGGTACGAAAACTCCAAAATTAAAACCCCAAACTAAAATCCCCAAACCAAAATCTCCAAAACCAAAATCCCTATATTGGAAATCTGTATTGCACCGCTTCGCTACTCTGGTCCTTTTATGTCCAAAATCGTTTAGAAGCACAGGTTTTTGTTATATTCCGAGTTATGGCCTTATATCGCCTTCGCCAAGCAAGTAATAGAGCAGAAAAGCGGAGCGGTAAGCGCAGGACAGTTTGGAGATTTTGCACTTGTGTATTATGTAGGTATCCCAGAAATGACCCTGCAGCTAAAATCTAAAGGAAAAAGATATGCGGACAACAAAATAGGAAAATCTAATGATGCAGTTCTGTTCGGCGTAATTTACAAGTGCCGAAAAATGTTTATCTGGATAAAAAAAAAAGTCGAAAAAAAAACGAGAATTTAAGACGAATTGAGTATAGAGGATTACTGATATTAGTTTTAGATCGGCATCCATTTCAGCCGCCGTGAATAACTAGAGAATTATCGAGCACTATATCAACAGTGATCACTGATCACCAATAATTAGTCTACCATATGTAAAGAGATCGAAATTATATCATAGTTAATTGTAGGCCAACTCCTTTCTGGAAGGAAAGCGGACTTAACAAAGAAATTGTCACTGATATGACAGTAAATAGTAAACAGAGAAAAAGACAGGATCCTACAGATGACGGGAGTAACGAAGCAGAAAGTAGACTCTACTATGCAGCTCATACGCCAGATGTGTGACGTTTTTATGTCTTGGATAAACATTTCAAATGGACGAAAGAAACCTGTATACTGCTGGACAGATGAAATTGCTGCACAAAGATGTTTACACCTTAGACACAACGTCACCATGGGGATAACGATGCATACACAAGCAGATGTCCGAAAACACCTTTCTTGTCGCGTATGCAGATGAAATTGCTGCAATGATCACTGCACGAGACACCACCTACGATCAGGGAAAGTTAAACCTGGTGATGAGACGCGTGTGCACTTGAATGGCAATGATCAAAATTGTAGATTTTGTTTACAGTCACTTATGATTAACTACTTCTATGATTTCGAGATGCCGTCTATCTCCAAATTGGCTGAACGCTCTAAGCGAGTTTTTCTGTGTGCAGTTACCCTGTAGTATGTATGTCGAAATTTTAACAGCTGTAAGTACTTTGTGCAAACTGAGCCAACACAAATTACACAAATAGCTGGTGTTAACTGTCTCAAGGTATTGTAATATGTAAAGGTATGCCATAATTGTTTTGGAAATTCTCCAAGGTTTGCTAAAATCGTTTCAACAATCATTCAGATAACAGTCAGTCAGTCAAGAAAATTATTTAAAATGAACAGGAAATGACATTTAAAAAAAAAAACCTTTCTGGCATTTCCTTTTTACATAAAATCCAATAGATTAGGAAAGCAAATACCAAAAAAAAAAAAACTTAACCTTTCGTGAAACGTATGTACTGCGTAAATATGAACCCACCCAAAGCCATAGATTGCAAAAGTACTTGCTGAATAAATAACTCAATACAGTAGCTTCAAAACAACAACACAATGATGATGTATGTATTCTTTAAAATCGATTTAATATACATATGTGAATACGTGTGTTACATATAGCAGAACCATTCTTTGAATTTTGGATTTAATTTCACAGACATGATTATTATATTATTGTTTCCCGTGTATATGTATTTTGTTCTTTTTTATCTACATACAAAGACTAAGTAGACATTAATTAAGTCAAATAATTTAATTTTGAATTTCTTATCAATCTTGCGATACCAATGCAAAGATATTATGATTAAATTTCAATTATACACATTTAATACATTTTAAAATCACAAATGCAAACAATTTCTGCTGATGTTATTAAAAAAAAGCAATCAAGTGCAAGAAGATATTGAGTTGTTTGCTTTTCCAATTTTGGTATGGAACCTAAAAAATTACTACAAATCCATTTGTATTATTTTCTATAAATTGTTCGAAATTATTAACATCCCCCTAGAGCACTCAGAGCCTACTGTTCTACCAGGAAATCATCCCTGTACTGCCCATTATAGTGAAATTGTCTGGCCTTGTAGAAAGCCGATTAGGCTCTGTGATGATGAGCTTAGAATATTCGCACTTACCCATCTGCCAATGCCAACTGATACGAGCAAAGGCAGGACATTTGCAAAGCAAGTGCTTCGCACTGTCATCACCTTCTCAAAAAGCGTTGCAGACTATAGTGTAACTTAAGCCCATGAGATGGTTTGCAAAAGTGAAGAGTTGGGTAAGGACGCCAATAAGTTGTAGTTTCATATACAATGCTATTAGATAGTTGTTTAACAGCTTATTCAATACCTACGACTTAATCAGATGGTAAACATTTATGATGACTCAGAAGATATGGAGTTGAATTGTTCGATTTAGCTTTATACATACAAACATATATAGGTAGGTATATATAATATTGTTATTACTCTAGAAGCTCGCGATAGCCCAGAACAATGTATATAACACGTCAAAATTAATGATACACGAAAGCATACAAATTAAAAACGTGCATACACTTCCATGGAGTATAATGAACGTGTCAGCCATAAACAGTACAGCAAATTGAATTATATATTGATGAAATTAAAACTCAATTTTCATAAACGAGGTCTATTCAGGTCCTAATTTTTCTTTTATTTTTAATATCCTACTAATATTATAAATGTGAAAGTTTGGATGTTTGGATGTTTGTTCCTCCGTAACGCCTAAATGGCTGAACGGATTTTGATGAAACTTCGTGAGTAGATAGTCTATCTCCAGGAGAAGCGCATTTTTATTTCGTAATTTTTATTTTGAAAAATTCATATTTCCTTATGAAACATCCATTTAGTGACCTGCGCAGCACTCAGCCAGTGGCACATCGTAGGGATCGTAAATCATGATCGTGTGTGCGACAAGGGTCGTTTTCCTTTTTTCCCTTTTTTTTTTATTGTTGTTTACTTTCATTTGCGGTGGGTATGTGTATCTTTGCCTCTAAATGATTGGAACTCGCTTGCTATTCACAGGGAAAAGGGTTTTTATGGTGGTTTAGTTGTTGGTATGGCAGATATTCAGTTTTTGGAGTAGGGAGAAAAAAAAGTATCCCACACAGCAATAAAAAATGATGCTGAAAAAAAGCAAATTACTAATCTTTTTTTTACTACGTCAGGAATTAAGTAGTAAGTATTTTAATGGATCCGTAGTGTAAGGACATAAAAATAATGAAAGTGTGATGAGTAAGGTGGGTAAATTTCAGCTTGGTTTTGTTTAAGACTCATTGAACTACCCCGAGCTTAGGATCTTAGCTGAATATTGGCATAGTAGTAGAAAGTAAGAGTATTATCCGAGGATCATCTTTCTCTTTTTGCTGAAGCTTGAGCAATCAGAGAAAAAACTGGCCGTATTCGTCCAAATCACCACAGCCTCATATACAAAAGTCTGCTATACTTAGTCGGCTGAGGTAAAGTAATAATAAATAGGCTGTGCGATCGCTGTGGCTCAGCGCTTAGTGCGGTGGATTGATGAGTAAAGATCATCGCTTAAGATTTGTATCAATGCTTAGATGACAATGAAATACAGTCAAACAGAAACAGAAACACGCCCTAAGTAAAAAGTCATATTTTATGCAGTTTTGCTGCGATTTTACAATTGAGGGTAGGTATTATATTTTGTTCCTGCTCTAAATACATCTGACAACGCCTCGAGAATATGAAGTAGCTCATGTCCGCAAACGACGCTTCCACCTACTAAGTAGGGTTCTTGGTGCTTAGAGTGGTGCTAAAAGTTGGTGTTTCGGTTTTGCTGATCCGTAACCTTGATGCTCCAAGACTATGCAACAGTATCAGGCTGTGCATCACATAGTTGGAAAAGAATGTGATCAAAGCTACAATTCTCACGGGAGCGGCCAGAGGAGAGATCGCACTAATTCCTCGCATTCCTATAATACCTAACAATTTACTCTTTCAGTTTAAAAGACGACAGTTTTCTCTAAAAGCTGAATTTTACATGACGGTAATGTACTACAGTAAAGTACAAAGTGTCATGCAAGGGAAATAAATTTAGTAATTTTGTGATAGACCTGCCCTTTGATAGAATATTTTACACGATCTTTACAGAGGAGTGGACAGGAAGGTGAAGTGGCGCACGATGAGGAAGCAACAAGGAGCATGAGAGAATAGTAGGTCAGTTGGAACCTGTCAACCAAAGGTCGATGGACATATCGTCTTATCCTATTACCAAAACTTAGACAAGGCATAAGCATGAGAAAGTATACTTCTAAGTAACATAGGTCTTAATGGGACATTGCTATTTCGGATCAAATCGATCGGTTCAATAACGCAGACTTTCCAATTTGCCCGTGTTGTGCAGATACAGTAGAGGTAGGTAAATAGAAGTGATTGCCTGGTAACGTCCTATCAAGACACAATTAGCGTGGGCGCGCTGTTTTGATATCACAACTCGCGTGACCTTGATGTTGATGGGAGTGGTAGGAAGACGCAGTTAAAGACGTGGGGCATGTGTTCCTCCAGTGACAGCGGGTCTATACTCAACGTAAGATATAGATATAGACATTTTTGCCAAAAGCATGTACCTTCGTAGAGCTGACACGCCTGGAAAGGGAAAGGGAATAGGTATTGGTGGCAGAGGTGGTCTTAGTTCAGGTTGAAATCACACACTAAGGCCTTCGATGTTTTCCACCTTTCTTAAAAAAAAAAAAAACAATCCTCATATCACATAATCTGTGAGATATGCCACATGAACGTATTCGCGGGTCAAGCTTAACGGCAAGAAATTTTATGTCAACGCGGACGAAGTCGCGGGTACAGCTAGTATTTCCATAAAAGAAGATACAAAATACATATAACATAGGTTTCTGATAATGCATTTTATAATTTTGGGTTTGATTTCAAATTCAGACCTTTGGTCGATATTGCGCCTGTAGTCTTCATGGCAGAGTTTAACGAAGAGTTGTTTGCATTACGCCTAAGATGCGCCGTGCCGTTAGGGCCGGTGTTGTTTTTTTTTAAAACCTGTTATAATTTGTAAACAATCAACAAAAACTTGTAAACAATGGCTCCGTATAAGTGCTTCGGGAATACATTGTGAAAACATAGAACCACACTGAGTAAACTAGTTCGCTGCAAAAAAGCTACAGCATCATCATCACAATCACCGGATGCCAATCTAATAGAAAATGTGTGGGCTCGACAATTCAACTAAATTTTTTCAAACAATTCATATTCTTGAATAAATCCCTTTCTTTGACTACAACCGCTTACCGTTTTTTATTGAACAGACTGTGTACATATAATAGAAAAACGTGTACGTACATTTATAACTAAGTTCTTTATTCATTTATAAATGACAGTTTCTTTTTAAATAAACAAATTCTTATTTATAATTCTTGTTCGTTCGTCGTTAACTCGTTTAGGTTAAATTTACAAATAGTATGAATATATGGGCGACAGATAATACAAAAATAAAATAAAATAAATACAGCACTCAACAGGAACAATTAAGTATTGCCATCATATAGAAACGCTACTTAAGATTAAAATTCAAATTCATACAAAGGATATTTTTACTTTTAAATACAAAAATTACAACTAAATTATAACAATTAACTGTTTATGGCTTTGGTACTTATCGTCATTATGATAATAACAAGTGAATCAATTTACAAATACGCTCTACGTGTTTTAGCTAAAAAACGTATTCATTCTTTGCTATACAGACTCCCCCTTTGTGGTGGGTATCAGCAGTTCCTTATCTGGGGCTTGCTTTCTTCTGAACGTCACATATGTGTAAAGCAGGCTGGCAAACACGCTAATATTAATTCCGATGCAATTTACCCATGAAAATATATAATCTCCGCCGATAAACATTCCTAAATATGTAACGCAGATGTTTTTCAAGCAGCCTACTATTGTGGTAGTCAGCGCGGAATTGTATTGTGTGCACAACATCGTGCTGTAGGAAAGCACAAAACCCATGAAACAGCTCATAAGGAATTGTACAATAAAGAACATATTATCCCATTGTGGGTAGTTTACAGATTTCTCCAAATCTCCAGTAAAGAGGGTCACCAGTAGCGCCGGGATGAACATAAAAAGTGAATTGTAGAACATCAAGCCGTATTTTCCCATGTCGATTGTGTCTAGTTTCTTTTTAACGAAAACGCCATTGGCTGCAGTTAAGGCGTTAGTAATCATCACATAGCCGTATCCCGTCATATTAAAGGAAAGGTCGTCACTAGCTGCCAATAGGGCTCCTCCAATCATAGCATACACACTGACCTGAACAGCTAATGATGGCCTTATTCCAAGGATTTTAAGTTCCAACAACATTGTCATTAGGATTGAAAATCGTCGAAGAGCAGCAAACATCGGCAGACTAAGTGCTTGGGTACCACCAAGTCCAAACATCATGTTTCCAAGAAAAATAAGTGGCAGTGGGAAAATTTTTCCAAATGAATCCTTCGCTAAATCTGGGAACGTCACCATGCGAAATCTTTTGCCCATGTACAAAACCACAATACTTGCGGCCAATTGACCCAAACTCAGGAACAAGAACGACGGGAAGTGATACGAGGTTAAAACAGTTTTATTGACGACAGTAATCATGAACGAGGCCATTCCATAAAATAGAGCACTGGCGATTTTTTTAAAGTACAGCGATCCGTCGTCACGGGAACCCTCCAAAGAGGCTCCGCTGTCATTATGCGTCATGACGATTATTTCTTTATGTGGAGTAATTAGATTTTTTTTTTTTTTACTTTTCGTTTTTGTTTCTCTTTTCTTTTCAAAACGCGTACAGGAAACCGAAAAGATTCAACACTTGATTAACGAATAGGGGGAAAAAAAGAGCATCAGCACATTTTGTTCCGATTTGGAGAATTACAATTTAATTTCCACATTAGAAGATTATTTATTGCTTATATTATTTTAAAGTGCAGTAGAGGTATTTTAACGTTTTGTCCGCAAGTTGATTTTGCATTTCACCGGCAAAATTCACAAAAATCCATCAAAGTGCGAATTTTGATGCTTGTTGGCAGAAGCCATTTTGACAGGCTGTCAAGTACTCAACTGAAGACGTTAGAGGCAAAAAACTAACTAAAAACAACAAAGCTGAGGTAAGTGGGCGAAGGTTCCCAAACGTAGCTAAATTGAGGAAATAATGACCGTATGATTTAAAATGATTGTCTGAGGTGTTGGACTTACCTTAAATTTGCTCTGTTATTTTAATCACTATTTTTTAATAATTTTATGTTATCTATTTGTTAAAATAATATAAAAACATTCCAAAAGCAGCTGGTGGTAAACGTCAAATATAGTATTCGAAATCAGCTGGTTTAATTTTCGATCACAAAAGCAGGGGTGTTAAATTGGACGGTTATAAATTATTTCTGCTTTTAAATACAACTGTACGACATGAGAAACTAGGCCTTGGTTCTTTATGAACTGTGGAGCCAAATATTTGAATTTTCTTAGTTTGTTTTTATAGCCGTGTTTTTTTATAACTATACTCACTTCAGTCAAAAAAACGATTTATACTCAGTAGCAGCCGCACCAACCAATTGGTTTGCGGCTCGATTTCTTTTTTCTTCATTTGACAGTTTGTAAATGTCAAAACCGAGGAAAAGCAACAAATACGATCGGCTAAGAGCTAATTTATGAGATTTTTCGCGCTCTGGACTTCTTATGAAGTCTTATCCTCCCTTGCTGCTACTGGGAAAGTTATCGCCACTTGGTGTGTTGTTATTGCTTTGTGTGTAAAATTCGACTGGGCTGGGTATACAGCTCCCAAAAAAACACGGCTTATATAGATCTTGATATTTATTGGTTAGGATACCCATAATTTGTAAAACTGCAGCGCTACTAGAAGTGGGTGCTACTGGGTTTACAAAAATTGTTTTATTATCTTCAATATTGATATAGATCATTCCAAACATGCATCGGTTTGCGGCAAGGAGATGCGCTGTCGTGTTATTTCTTTAATCTTGTGCTGGAGCAGATAGTGCGAAAGGCCGGCGTAAACACAGAAGGCACTATTTTTAACAAATCGATCCAGCTGTTGGGATGCGCAGACGATATGGACATCATCGCCCGGTCCCAGTGTGCCATTATTGAGGCTTTTACGGCAATACAAGAACAAGCCCAACGAGTTGGTCTCACGATAAACGAGGATAAAACAAAGTACATGCAGTCTACCAAAAATCGATCCGTTGAACACCGTCTAGGTCAAAACCTAACAATTGACAGCTATAAGTGAAGGGGTTTATCTACCTCGGGGCAAACATAAACTCCACAAATGACACCCTAAGGCAATCCGGAAGGCAAAATTCCGTGGACTGCAATGGCTCGGCCACATCGAGCGAATGGACTAGAGCTAAGAGGATCTTCGAATCCCACCCACCTGGTTCACGATGAAAAGGAAGTTTAAAGATCAGGCAATCGCGGACGCCAGAAACCTTGATCTAGTAAACTGGAAGAAGCGTGCCCGGGACCGTAAAGGATGGAAAGCGGTATTAGTTCAGGCTCAGACCATCCAAAGGTCACTGGCCTGATAAGTAAGTAAGTATTGATATAGAACTCATTCAAGCCATAAAACTTTATAAAATAAAAATAAAAAATTGCCGAAAGTGTTAATTCTTTCTATGGAGCAAGTCAAAAACTTGTCATTTGTGAGACATTACAGAATTTGTGAGACATTACAGAATTCTATTGCTGCACAGCAGCCATTCAAAAATCAACTAATCTATGGTCCACTGAAATGGTCTTAAATTGATGCTACAGTCACACAATGCCGGATGGAAGTGCCTAGAGTTAAGTTGGTGTCCTATATAAACAACGCGTTTAAATTGATCTTTACAAATGGCTCTTAAATAGTTGCGACAGTCGGAGCCGACGTCTTTTGTGTAACCTTGACATCCAACATTAACTCTGTCTCCCTAGTCAGTGCAGCGTCTTTCAGGCTAGAGTCACTGTAAGTCCAGCCATTTACCCAGTATTAAAATCAGATATTGTAATGTATATCAATATTAGCCGTGTTTTTTTGATAATTATACTCACTTCAGTCAAAAAAACGATCTATATTCACTTCATCCTCAGTAGCAGCCGCATCAACCAATTGGTTTGCGGCTCGATTTCTTTTTTCTTCATTTGACAGTTTGTAAATGTCAAAACCGAGGAAAAGCAACAAATACGATCGGCTAAGAGCTAATTTATGAGATTTTTCGCGCTCTGGTGGTCAACTTATGTAGTTCTATCCTCACTTGCTGCTACTGGGAAATTTATCTCCACTTGGTGTGTTGTTATTGCTTTGTGTGTAAAATCTTACTGCGCTGGGTATACAGCTATCAAAAAAACACGGCTATTGACAACCAGGGCTGCGACCCATGATACAACTAGACAAGATATCGCAATCACGCAATTAATTTTTATTCTCTTCTGCGCACCTACGTCACAAGAGCGTGTGCGACCATTTCGCCTGTTATCAACGCAACCAAATCATCAAAAATATTCATTTTACATTTTAAGGATTTAAATATGAATTAATTACTCCAAGTTGAACAACAATGCAATATACACACTATCCGAACGCATGCCATCTAACATTTCGATTGACTAACTAATATCAGGCATTTAAAATTAGAAAGAGACAACAGTAAGTGGCCGGCGGTTTTCTGTTTCTGAGTCTGACATCGAACTCTACTGTCGTTGTCGTACCTCATTTCTTTTTCTTTCTTTGATCCATTTGCTTTTCGTCGTTTAGCACGTGTTTCTTGTTCAGTGAATTAAAGTTTTTTGAAAAACGTGTTGAAAATTCGCAATAATATGGCAGCAAATAATCAAATAATTGCTGCCCTAGTACTGGACTATCTTGTAAAGATAGATAAGACGTTTGCCGAGGTTTATCAAAAGAAAACAAAAGCGGTAAGTAAACAACCATATCACCATGTGCTATGTTAAATTCCGCAATATCTAAATATATTTCTGAAAAAAATAACAATTTATTGCTACACCGGTTGATTGTTTTTGTCTTGAAGTTTATCCCCCGATGTCCAGAGATTAATCCATTCTATTCCTTGCCAGTTTTAACCGCCTTACTGCTATCCTTCCTTCCATTGTAGGATAGATTTGGAGTACATATTATGGTCTAAGTAATCTAGTTCCAATTTTTTGACCAAGAATATTTTCTTTCTCTTCATTTGGCTTAGTAGTTACTGCATTTTTGCTATCCTGTTTATCGTCTAAATATATACGTACAATTTTTCTACTTCTTTTTTTTTTGCAGGTTGATTATTCTGTTACAAACAAAATTTTTTTTATTTTACAGAAAATTTACTTTGCTTGTTCAATTTGGCATTCCTAGATACTTGAAACTATCATGTTATATGTATATGACGTTTTGTGTATTCAAGTTCCTGGCAATGACGATAAACTTGGTCTTTGCAGCATTGATTCGTATTTTTCACTTGCAAAATGCAACTTATTTATAATAATTTTCTATTCGTCTATATTGTTTGATATATTATTGTTGCGTCATCCGCATATCTTAAATTATTTAAACTCACATCATTAATTTTTACTCCGTTATCATAAGCTGTGTCGAATGTCCCCAGTACTAGGGCGAACGTCTGTGTTTCAGTGGTTATCAAAACACTGCTCGCAACTTCATATGTGAATTCGGTTCTAGATGCACTGACTAAATAACCCAGTGTCCATATCAGGCACATCAGTGCTTACTATGATGAAAGTCGAGCAAACCTATTGTTTAATACTTTCTTTAAAAATTCTTTTAGAGTATTCCTACATGTTGAGTGGTCTTTATTCTCCTCTAATATCTATCTCTCCTATGGCTATTTTTCCTTTCTGGTTCCAGTACAAGTTTTCAAAAATTTTGCAGTCATGGGTATCTACATATTTTTTTTTTTTTTTTCGTTAGAAGTACCTACATTTTGTCTTGTCTTTTTTTTTACTTGTTCCTTGATCACCTTGCTTATTTTCTTATGCCTAGCCGAGTTTGTTTTATTAAGTCTTTTCTGTTCCATTAAAAACAAACTCTTGTTTGTCATCCATTCTTTCTTGATTTATATCTATTCTCAAGGTGTTTTTGCTCGACCTTACTAGGATTTCCGTGATCTCTATCCATTATGTATTGCTATTATGTTTACTTTATCGATTGGGTCTATACCCCTTTGTCTAAACCTCTTGTTTATCTATTTTTTGTACCTTTTGGTTCTTTTAAATGTCGATTTTTAATTGTATATGATATTTGACACAACTGTATTAGCTCCTAGGTAGGTCTTTGTCCATTTTGGTTCCTTATAGTTGTCTTTGCTGTGTGCTTGCGGGAAATTCACCTGTATAGTTTTCTTGGCAAAATTCCACTAGATTTTGATCTTTTTAGTTCTATGGAAATGATATATCTTGATTCGCGTCAAATATGACGATTTTTTTAACCTCACCATTTTGCTATCCATTGCACGTCGGCAATTCTTAATATATCTGGTTCATACGTTAAACTATCCACCGGGGCGGTCTTATAATCCCCTAACGCTAACCACTTAAGGTCAAATAATATTTATCGAATTTATGTGAAAATATTTTTCAACTTGTATTATTTTTATATTTAGGTCAACCTTCCAAAGGGATGCCCGAAAATTGACGAAATCCTATCGCACTACCAAAAGACGTCGAGCAAAAAAATCCCTGCAATTAAAAGCAAGGTCGCCAGTTCCAGTGACGAGAGTGATTCTGATGAAGAAACTGTTCCACAGAAACCGATTACAAATGGAAAGCCTCCTTTGGTAAAAGCGCCCGTAAAAAAGGACTCATCTTCAGAAGATAGTAGTGACGAGGATGAAACCCCTGCAGTCAAAACACCATTAAAGCCCGCTGCAAAGAGTCCAGTTAAAGCAGCAAAGAAGGCAGAAACAGAAGATTCATCCGATGACAGCAGTGAAGACGATAAACCTGCTGCTAAAAAACCGGTTGTACCCGTAAAATCTGCTTTGGTTAAGAAACCAGCATCAAGCAGTGAGGATAGTTCGGAAGATGAGAAGCCAATTCCAAAGGCAGTTGCTAAGAGCACACCTGCAAAGAAGGCTTCTTCAAGCAGTGATGATAGTAGTTCCGAGGAAGAGGCTACGCCTTCTAAAGCTCCCCCTAAGTTAACTCCAGCAAAAACCCCCGCAAAGGCGGCAGTTAAGAAAACGCCTGCTAAAAAGAATGAATCAAGCAGTGACGATAGCTCCGAAGAAGAGGAGAAACCCGCTGTAAAGGCCCCCATAAAACCTGCAGTTGCCATCAAGAAAAAGAATGATTCAAGCAGTGATGATAGTTCTGATGAAGACGCCAAACCACCTGTAAAAGCTGCTGCCAAACCAACTCCAACAAAAACAGTTAAAAAGGATTCATCTAGCAGCGAAGACAGTTCCGATGAGGAAACTCCTGCTGTAAAACCGACGGTCCAGAAAGCTGCAGCGCATTCGGTTGCCACAAAAAAGAAGGCAGATTCAAGCTCAGATGATTCTTCATCAGATGAGGAAAAACCCACCAAGAAAAGTCCAGTCAAATCGACACCACTTGCAAAGAAAAAGGCTGCTCCCAGCTCTGATGATTCCTCCGATTCTGATGAAGATCAACCACCAGCAAAGAAAGCTGCAGTATCAAAGCCAGTCGTCTCTAAAAAGACTAAGGAATCAAGTGATGATAGTTCGTCAGACGATGAGGTTGATAAACCAAAATCTATGCCCATTAAAAAAGCGGCAGTTGCCAAGAAGGATGATTCAGACGAAGAAGAGGAAGAAACTCCTAAGCATAAGAAGCAAAAATTCAACGAATCTTCCGCAGAAAAAGCCAACAATTATGGTAACTTTGTTAAATCTGGCCAGAATGGTATAACGGTAAGCATTGATAAAATATATGTGTAACTGTAAGCATTTTGAAAATTTTAAAGTTAGGTGATAACAATTTAACAGAGTGACTAGTGCTTCCTGGCAATGGTTGAATGTTAGCGTTCAATTAAATTTCGTGGATGCTTCGTGCATAAGTGCACTTTTGATAATTGTAAGATCTGGGCTATAACCATTTCTGTAAATGAGGTTTTGAAAGTAACACTGCTACAATTTTTGAGTTCCAGGTGAGGATTAGGTTTTGAATGTAAGCTTTATCATACGTCACACTATTGGTATCAAAAATATATTAATTTTTGGCCTTATGTTTAGGACAGACTTAATCAAACAAGCTTTCGCTTGTAATATGCATCAAGATGTCAAGACGTCTTGTCGTTAGCCAAGGCCTAACTTCTCACAACCATTCATGTTGTGCGTGTTATATTCTTGGCATGAATGCCACAAGCAGATAGCTTTAGTATATTTCACATAAAGCTGTAACATATGTCGGAGGACATTCGAACATAATCTCTAATCTGCCAGAAAGAAGCTTAAGCCACCCTTCGTAGGGAATATGTATGGGCTAACAGCATCTACGCTCTATTATGTTTCATCTCTCCTAAGATTGGATGCTAAAATTCTATGCAGATTCCTTCTTAAATCTTATGAGGTGGCCATGGTGTAGTGGTTGCATCTTCGCTTGTCACGCTGAAGGTTCCAGGTTCGAATCCCGATGTAAAAAAAAAAAAGTCGATCAACTGCGAAAAAGCTGACGTCAACTCTACTGCATAGGCATAACACTGGCAGTAGGGTGGTCACATGGCTTTAGAGTGTTGACCGTACTAATGATATCGGGATGTTCGAAAGAAATACTGCGCAATGGCAACAGTACCAATAAAATTCTCCCCAGTCATTCTGGACACCACCCTCGGAGCAAAAAGACTGAAACCTAATTCTACCTGAGTTTCAAAAATCACTACACCAACACTAGTGCTGTGTGAATAGCATCATAAGGGTATTCATAACCCCTTTAGCGCTAGTGAATTATAATAAAAATAAAAAATGTACTATGTTTGCTGGCTAGAGCAAGTAGATTTTCACTTCCGCTTCGCACTTCGATGCAACTTTGTGTAAATAAAGGTTAATTGTTTATTTACTATTCAGCTTTGCTTGCTTCAGTGGTAATATTTAATAGAAAAAGGGCTTTTGTCTTTGCCGTGTTTAATTCCACGTTCAGCTTTCAGATTCTAAATCGGTTTGTGTAAGTTCATCATCCTAAGTAAAAGCAGATATTGTCAGAGTTATCCAGGTTTCTGAAAAAAATATAATGTTAACGTTGAATCGTACCTTACGACTTTCAGTCTACATTCTTTGACTCTGAAGTTGTTACTATTAGTTTGCTCGTATGTTGTATTTATTTTTTGTCTTTCAAAGCGTGCAGAATTGTAGTATAGAATAACTTTGATTAACACTATCTTCATGTTGAGGCTTAAAACTTTTTGAACGACCCAAGTTTGAGGAATTTTTATACATACTTTATTTGCAACCGCAGGAAGAATACAAAGAGCCTTTTAAGGTTTCGCACCCCATTAGATTACCCTTTGCTTCATCATTTGACGATTATTCTCTTCCACACCGGATTCGAATTTTTTTTAAAGTTATTGTTGACCCAATCACCTGATATTGTTTGTATATTTTAAAGTGATTTTTGTTTATGAATTTCTTCATATTCTTTTAACGTACAGCGTTCTTCATTAGTTTCACACTCGCATTGCTTTCTTTAGTATACTTAATAATATTTTATATGAAACTCTTAAACTAGAATACTAACTCATCGACACCGAATCACGGTCAAAACGGAAACTTTACGAATAATCAAGGAACGTTGAATGGTAGTGGTCCGAGAAAGAATACTCCATTCCGTCGTGTTGTAGAGGAGGAAGTTCAAATAGATCCCCGTGTAATTGATAACTCGTTTGAAGCTAAGGTGAGTGCCCCAAAAATTTACTCACTTTAAGGAGAACTGAGGCACAAATTAGCATTTTAAATTCGTCTTAGTCCAATGAAGTGTTATGATTTGGGGCACTAATCATCGGTTATAAATGTGTTATCGATTGAATACAAGATTTAAAAAAAAACAATTTCTTTTACATATTTTTCTTTGATTATTATGTATTAGTACATACGATGCTAATTTGTGTTTCATTTATCCTTTTTCTTTCATATAACAACAACAACATCAACAATTGTTACACTGAAAAATTCGCAACTTTGTTAAAATTATAAACGAAAAATCACAAATGCATGGGCACCATAGGATGAAGATGGTGGCGAAAACAATTGGAAAAATAAAAATGGCGGTGGATTTAGGGGTGGAAACCGCGGTGGTGATCGCGGCAGAGGTCGTGGGGGTGGCTTCAAAAAGTTCGGCGAAGGAGGAGGAGGTGCTTTCCGGAAATCATTCGGAGGCAACGATAAAGAAGGTGATGAAGGTGGAGACGGCGAAGGCTTCCGCAAATCATTCGGCGGCAGAGGTGGCGGTCGTGGTGGCGAACGCGGTCGTGGACGTGGTCGTGGTGGTTTTGGCGGTGAAGGTCGTGGAGGTGGTGGCCGCGGGCGTGGCGGTTTCGGCGGAGGAGAAGGTCGTGGACGAGGTGGTGGACGTGGTCGTGGTGGAGCTGATGGTGGAGGTCGCGGCAGAGGCGGTGGTGGAGGCTTTGGCAATAAATCGTTTGGAAACAAGAGTTTCGAATCACCACATAATAAAAAAATAACATTTGACGATTAGGCAATAAGTTGCGAATTTTAAGTTGTTTTTTTGTAAATTATTTACCGTATAGTTGGTAAGTGAATCCTTAGTTAACTATAAATAAATAAATACACATGTACATATGCACATAGCGCAACTGTTTAATTGGTTTATGTTTTCAGAGGAACGCCAGTGGGTCCTGGGGTGAACGAGCCAGTCGAGACTTGAAGTATACACGTGGTAAATCATTCAAACACGAAAAGACTAAGAAGAAAAGGGGCAGTTACCGCGGGGGACAGATAGATATGGGCGTTAATTCTATTAAATTTGACTAATAGCTTATAGATTTTTATTTTTACACTACCTACAATATTCAAGGTAACAACGCATTTTGCGGTTGTAAATAAATTCACAGTGGCTTAAAGTAAATGTACGTTTCGCAAAATGTAAAACAGTATTTCGTGCATGCACTTAATGAAAGTGAACATCTTTTACTTTAAAGTGATTGCATATATTGTTTTAAATTGATTGCGTTACCGGAGATTTAGTTTAAGACACATAAAGAGTACACCGTTATATCTGTTTCGGAGAGTTTAAACCAACAATTTGATAAATTAACAAGTTAATTATAAAGTTAAATGCTTTTGAAAAGCATATTCTGCAAATGAAATAACTATACAACATAAAATGTATAGAAAAGCAAAGAAATAAATCGAATTTGTAGGTTTCAACTTTCTTATTATAGATTTTAGATATACGTACATACTTATCTTTAGAAATACTTATAATGGTATTTTAAATATTTTATAAATAATAGATTATAACTAAATAAAGCCAAGACTTTTTTTCCGACAAAAATACGATTTATAATTAATTATTCAGTCATCTCTGATTTTTTAATTTGCTCTTTTTGTTGCTTAGATAAATAACGTTGTGTTAGCCTGAAAATGAATATTAAGGTAAACGCCTACCTTAAAGGATTTAGACAAGGCGATGCGCTGTCATGCGGCTTTTTTAATATCATTCTTGAAAGAATAGTGCAAAACTCGCGCGCCAGCACAAGAGGCATAATCTTTCAAAAGTCCGTCCAATTACTCGCATACGCCGATGATATTGACATAATCGGAAGAAAGCAGCGTGATGTCAGTGGCGCTTTCGAGAGTATTGAGACGGAAGCGGCAAAGATGGGTTTAACGGTAAATGAGGGCAAGACCAAGTATATGCTGTCAACAAGAAAGGACACTCAACAGCGACGTCTCGGACAGAACGTCTCCCTCGACAGATATAACTTTGAGGTAGTTAAGGACTTTGTCTTCCTAGGATCCGCTATCATTTCAGACAATAACACCAGCGCTGAGATCAGACGAAGAATAACCCTTGCCAATCGCTGCTTCTTTGGGCTAAGAAGGCAATTGACTAGCAAAGCCCTCTCTCGAACAACAAAAGTGACTTTATCAAAAGTGGATGAGGGTGCTCTTGGCTGCTTCGAGGGGAAAATTCTTTGGGTGATTTTCGGTCCCGTCTGCATAGACGGTGAGTGGAGGAGAAGATACAACGACGAACTATACGGGCTGTACAGCGACATCGACTTAGCCAGAAGAGTGAAGGTCCAACGACTGAGGTGGCTGGGTCATGTAGAGCGGATGGACACCAATGTTCCGGTCCGAAAAATCTTCGAATCCGCCCCGAGGGACAGCGCAGAAGAGGAAGACCGCTACTCAGGTGGCGCACGAGAGTTGAAGGGGACCTCAACCAACTTAGCGAGCGAAACTGGAGGCAGCTAGCTAAAGATCGAGCTGGCTGAAGACGCTTGTTGGTTCAGGCCCAGGTCCACCCCGGACTGTAGCGCCACCTTAAGTAAGTAAGTAAGTCTACCTTAAATAACTTAACAAATCAATACGAGCTGCGCAAATCAACGAAAACTGCTTTAGGTGCTTATGTCGAAGAATAGCGATGGGGAAGTCTTTACTTTGACTTATGACTAAGAAAAAGAAATTCAATTCAATTTTTTATGAACTTCTGAAACTAGAGGCACCCCTTCGACAAATCTGTGGACTAAGTGACCCATCGAAAGCGGAGCTGGTTTTTTAACTAAACAAAAATTAAAATTACACGAATTATCTCACCCAAGAACAATGCGTTTTTTAGAGTTTTTTGAAGCGAAAATATTGTCGAAATCCCTCAAAACTAACACTGGACTGTAGTTGTAAAACCGATCCTCACTTATGGCATAATGGTTTCGTGTCTTACTTTGGAAAACAAAATAGGCATAAAATTTGACGAGAAAACCCAACGAAAAGTATACCTCGGCCACACAAGGGCGCATTAAAACATATACAAGTAGGTACAGTAATACCCGGATACGTACTCCCTCGCTTAGCTGCGTTACCCGCATTGCTAACCAAAAATTTGAGGCTTCAAAACTTGTCAGGAATGTAAGCGGGTACGGATAGGTAACTTTCCCTCCTAAGTGCCTAAATAAATCAGAAAAACTCGCAAGGCAGCTATCCGGGGAGCACTGTATTTATAACGACCTGACTAGAAATATCTGTTTCCATGCTACACGAAAAGAAAAATTTCAATGCGCCCCACGTTTTTATTCTAGTCTGATAAAAGCTCCTGATTATTACTTAATCCGCTGACGTAGTGAGAAGACTGCACTACTATCTGTCTTAGATTAGATTAGAATTTGAGGTGGTCCTTAGTCCCTTATCACTGTGGCCGCAAGTGATGATGTCGAATGATTTCTCACCAGAAATCAGAATCTTTAAGGGACCCAGATTTGTGTCATTATTTTCTAGTTTTTGGTACGGCATCTGATTAAAATAAAACCGTTTAACTTTAAAGTTTTTTTTACCTTTATTTATATTTCCTAGTTTTAAGTTTTATTTTTGGTCATTAATTAGACATGGGTTGGTATCATTACGGAAACTCCTCATCCTTTTCAACTCTCCCATTGCGTCTTTATTGCACGGTTTCTTTCATTAATTTCTCACAGTCTAGCTCCTCAATACACAGCCCCTCAAAAAACCTTACGCGACTCAATGCTACAGCCTCCTCGTAGAGTCTGGAGTCTAAATACGCTACAGCATGATCAACAGTACTACCCTACGTTTTATGGACTGTGGAGGCCCACTACAAAATTATTGGCAACATTCTGCTCTCGGTCGTTCCGTGATTAAACTTTGCTCGGAATTGTATGGCTTTAGGATCGATAAGGTGTACGCCGTCATGACATGTCATATTATAATAGAGACTTGTGGTAAATTTGTATTATTTTTTCAAGATTTAGATTAAGAATAACGTCACGTAGCGTATCGTATTCTACTCGTCAAACTCTTTAATTTAATACTCATATCAAGGGAGTCGTAAAGGAAAAGGTTCGGCCGTCATCTTGGGGCTTCCGCTATCTTGGATTTAGAATGACATTAGTTACACCCTATAGCATTGCCATCCAGTTCCGAGCTATGTTGTAAGTCTCAAGTTTCTATCTCATCGGGTAGTACGTTTAAAATCGATTGCAACAACAAAGCCACAAGTGAAGCTAAATAAACCCGTTAGGAAAAAAAAAATGCGGCTGACAAACTAGCGAGGTAAGGATCATCTGATGCACATCGGTGTTCTGTTGAAATGTAGCTATAAATCGACACATATTGACTGTTGCAGCAACGTCAGGGCTTGATTCATGATTCCTATTCCCATTCCCATGTTGACTATGTCTATAATGTCCACATGCTCGAAGTTCGAGTATAGTTCTGCAGTTATCTCTCTCCAAGTTTAAAAACAAATTTTCAATCAAAAATAAAAACAAAACACTAGGTGGCTTAGCAAGAAATGTTGCTAGATCATCTCTCTTCATGAAAGGATTTCATATGAGAGTGGATCAAGTGTAGAAAGTTCGCTTAACTGAAACCAATAATTATAATTGCTGTAAGACTCTGAGGTAATGTGTAGAAAATATTAGTAAAATCCTTAGGAAGATTATCTGTGGACCCTTTATATTTCCTTCCGAGCATGATGACGGAGCCCATTTTGTCGAATGGCATAATAAACAAAGGACATTTTTGAGAATTACACATCTAAGGAAGTAGTCAAATCCTTCCTGTTAGAATCTGTTGAGTCTAGTATACTACAGGCACATAAGTGGAGGTTGGTTTGGTGATCGTTTTGTACAACCAGCTCTTTAACACTGCTAGAAATGTCTAAAATATTCAAAATTATTACTTTGGGCTTTCACTTTCAAGCAAAAGAAGAGTATTGTACAATACCTCGTTATTCATAGAAAAATGATTGTCACTTGTTCTTAGCTAAAAATACGTAACTTCCCAGTTTATTTTTATGGAATTTCTTGTACAGCATGGTGCCACTGTCCAATCTCAGTTTAGCTTTAGATGTTGATCTATAGCGGGATAATATCAAACAAATAATTCATGAGTGCATTGACCTACATATCCGTAGTGTTTAAGATCATATAACGTTCATACTAGTTTATATAAACATGAAACATACTCAACACACGTGTAAGTAGATATGAAAGAAAATATTTGCTTTCTTCTATTCATAAATAAAGCAAACGAAAATGATTAAGAAAAAATATCTTTTAAAAAAGAAGAGCGAGTCCAATTGAAAATCCAATTAAAATTATTTTAGCTTCATATAATTAGGCATCATTACTTCGATCGGATAGTTGGTTATATGATCAGCCTTGTTGAAAGTGCATTAAATGAAATCAAAATCAATTAGTTTGGCGTCATTGTAACGCAGTTCGAATAGAGGGATTGAAATTTTCTAAATTATTTTTACGAGGAATGGCAAATCACTAACTTGGATTGTTTATAATTAGTAAAAATGTCGATGAGAAGCATAGTCGGCAGTTTATGCTTTATTAATTACATAACTGAAATGTTTTACTTACTTTATTAGATGTGGTCGAAATTAGAAAGCTTAAGTTAATTATGAAATATTTAAGCATTTGTTATAAGCTATCAAGTCATAAATAAACGTTTAAACGGTTAAATACATATAAATTGTTTTGTGAAAAGTAATAAAGTGCGTATCGGCATTCATTGAGAATTGTACCAAAATTAAACAATTTAAAATGTTTCTTCTTGCATATAGGTACTTACTTACTTATCAGGCCAGCGACCCTTGGAGGGTCTGAGCCTGAACCAATGCCGCTTTCCATCCTTTACGGTCTCGGGCACACTGCTTCCAATTTACTAGACCAAGGCTTCTGGCGTCCGCGATTGCCTGATCTTTAAACCGGAGGTTCGGTCTTCCTCTTCTTCGTGAACCAGGTGGCTGGGATTCGAAGATCCTCTTAGCTGGAGCATTCTCGTCCATTCGCTCGATGTGGCCGAGCCATTGCAGTCGACGGATATTTGCCTTCCGGACTACATCCACATCTTTGTACAGCTCGTAGAGTTCGCGGTTATATCTTCTCCTCCATTCGCCCTCCTCGCAGACTGGACCAAATATACAGAGAAGAGTGCAGAATTATCGGCCACCTTCTCAAAAGTAGGGTTTAAAATGTCAACTTTCGCAGCAAGTATACTGAGGCTTCAAGGAAGCATACTATCTTTTCAACTAATAGTTGAAATAGTTCCTTCTTCAAAAAGGAAGAACACTCTATGGGGCAGGAATGGAGTTCAGCTGTGATTTCCACTCGATGGACAAACCGACTTACTGGCCAGCTGGTCCTTCGAAAATACCTGACCTGATTGACTTTTTCGCTGTGAAAGGAATATCTATAAATCACATAAAAGTTGAAGAGAGCTTTGATCTGTCGTCTGATCATTCTCCAGTTATTTTGATATTGAGCGAAAAACTAGCCTATAACCTAGAGCCAGCGAGATTAATTAGTAGAACAACTAACTGGGAAGGCTTCAGGAATGAAACTGAAGAGAATATTGTACTGAGCGTTCCACTCACAACACCCTATGAACTTGAGCTTGAAGTTGACCGCTTCGTTGAGATCATACAGCTTGCATCCTGGAATAATACACCCAACCCAAGGAAAACGCCGGACAAATTCGGTTTACGATATTCTCCTGAAATAATTGATTTGGTCAGAGAAAAAAGGAAAGTGCATAAAAAATGGCAACAGAGTCATACTCCGCAATACAAAGCACATATGAATCAATTGTCCAATTTGTTGAAGAAGACAATTAGGGATTTTAAGCACCGTGCGATAGGCTTTTACCTTGAAAGTCTTACAGCGAAAAAAGATTCACTTTGGAAAGCTGTAAAAGGTACCAAAAGGCGCAAAATCCCCTCGCCGCCTATTAAAATAAACCAAATGAATGGGCGAGGAAAGATAAAGAAAAAGTAGACGTTTTTGCCACTCATCTGGAAGAAACCTTACAACTGCACGATGCTCAAGTGATTTACGACGACATTAACAGGCCGGAATTACTGTCTGACGATTTAATACTCAGAAGTGCAACGCTAACAGAACTTAAACAGGAGATCGGGAATCTAAAACTTAAGAAAGCTCCTGGTTATGATTTAATCACCGGAGAAATTCTCAAAGCCTTACCTAGGAAAACACTAATCAAGCTTATCCATATAATAAATGCCGCACTCAGATTAAAACATTCAATGGAAAGTTGCGGGCGTTATAATGGTTTTAAAACCAGGAAAACTGCCAAATGAGGCATTCGACGATTGACCAGGTGCATAGAATTACTGACGCAATCGAGAAAGCACTAGAAGAAAAAAAGATATGCTCAAGCGTATTTCTTGACGTCTCGCAAGCCTTTTATAAGGTGTGGCACGATGGCCTTAAATGCAAACTACGACAAGTTCTCCCCGTATGCCTATACGATATTCTAGAATCTTATCTCAGGAATAGACTCTTCCGTGTTAGTCATGGAAACGAATACTTAAATAAATTTCGGCCGGCGTACCGCAAGAAAGCGTTCTTGGGCCGCTTCTCTATCTGTTATATACACCGCTATCCTTGCAGTAGGTAAGACAATCGAAGAAACGACTGCAAAACTGCAAAGCGCACTGAATAAAATTAACGAATGGACGAGGGACTGGCGGATAGCCCTCAACGAAACTAAATATGTCCACGTGAATTTCATATGTAAGAAAACTAATGACCCGCCAAGTTTTCTAAAATTGAAACGCAAAGAACTCAAAAATAGAGAAATGTACTGGTTTCTCGGAAAACATTCCCAGCTCAGTACCGAGAACAAATTGCTTCTATACAAGCAAGTGCTAAAGCCGGAATGGACCAACGTTATACAATTTTGGGGTTGTACCAAGAAAACGAATGCCAATATCATAAAAATATTTCAAAATAAAGTGCTTAGAGAAATAGTCCAAGCACCGTGGTATACCAGAAACGATGATATCCACAGAGATCTCGGAGTTCCTGTAATCGAAGCTGAAGCCGGAAGCTTCGCGCGAAAACATAGAAACCGACTAATGGAACATGCTAACAATACAGTTCTAGCAATTTTGGATGATAGCAATTTATTTCGCCGACTACTAAGGACAAAACCTTCCGACTTGGCGAGATAAAGATTAACCGCGGTTAAATTGCGGAACATGCAGGATCTTTCATTGGAAAGTAACCTGCCAAACGTGATAGAAAAATTGTTTGATAAGTTATAATTTAATTACGATATCTATCGAACTTATGTCGAAGGGAGGTGTTTTTAGTTAGTAAGAAACTGACACTACTATGAGACACTATTATCAGTGCCTATGTACGATTTTTACCTACCCTCGGAAGAAAAAAAAAATTTAATTCCCGTCTCTCAATGACAATTTTGATTATTTCAATCTCGTCGACATGATTGCTATCGTAGAGGAGTTTACAGCAACAAATAGGAGAAACAAGCAAATCCTTTAATGAGGACGATATCACATACATGCTCTCGACAAAGGAAGAAGCACCTACAAATTCTTTAACTTTGCCATTTTAGTAAAAAGTTAACCTACTTTGGAGTAAGTCATAAATTACGTTAGAGGAGATTTAGCGAAGACTAACCTAAAATAACCTTTGCTACCTCGATTAAGCAAAAACAATGTGTTTAATACTATTATCTTGAAAGGGAAAGTTAGTGTTCTATAAAACAATGAAGGTTGCAACCAACTCATAGAGGCCAAGGCGAGCATTTGGTTTGATTAGGTTATAGGTAGAATCTTGTAACTTGTAATCATGCCACGAATGTGGCCACAGCCTTATTTGATTCGATTCATCTTCTTAATGTATGTATGTTCGTACATTCATATTTTAAAGGATTATTAATTTGACATGTTCATTTTTCGTACATAAAGTTGAGTTTTTTAGTGTCATACAAAAAACTCTACATCAATAAGTCACTTTTTCTGTTTGGCCTCGTAGTTAGCATAAATACAATCGATTTTAGCGTAAAATGGCTTATTGCTAATGGATTTGAATCCTGTCTCCCAGAGCTGTAAAAGAATGCATTCATTTGAGAATTTAACTCTTATGATTTTACTGAAAAATGAATTAATTCATTGACTTCATTTTTGAATGGTGACTTATAAGTTTAAATTACCATTCATTTTGAAGTCATTGAATGAGCATTCAATTTTTGCATTCAATGAATGGCAGTCAATATTTCCATTCATTTGCATTCTTTTGCATTCATTCGCATTCTTTTCCATTCATTTGAAGTCTTTTGCACTCAATTGCATTCCCATTCATTTGCATTCATTTGAAGTCTTTTGCATTCAAATTAAGTCTTTTGTATTCAAATACCGGCAAATGGAAATATTGACTGCCATTCATTGAATGCAAAAATTGAATGCTCATTCAATGACTTCAAAATGAATGGTATTTAAACTTATAAGTCACCATTCAAAAATGAAGTCAATGAATGAATTCATTTCGCATGAATTCAATTGGGTGCATTCAGTGAACGCATTCCCAAATGAATGCATTCTTTTACAGCTCTGCTGACTCCTACATACACATATTATGTGTACTTATTGTTTCTCCAGTAGTTCACGGATTTTGAATCTTTTAAATCCTGACTGGAACAACACATATTCTCATCGCATCGGGCCAAATAATAACCATTAAAAAATATCTTGTATTTTCGGCGCCTTTTCTATTTCCCACAGTACCTATGTTAGAAAGTACACAGATATGAAATTGTTTTTCCACAGAAAAAATAACAAATTATTTGGTCACTCAAGGTAAAACTGACACAAGCCTAAAGAAGACACTCACAAGCAACAAGCACCAAGCACACAACTACGACATCACTCATCGCAGCAACCATTTAACCAACTCAAGAACTTACTTAAGCCATCCGTTCTTTCTTTCACTTCCAGACCACACCGTGGCCAATCGCGATGACGAAGGTAGATCATAATGATGATCGCAAGTTCCATGATAATGTTGATCATGACGATCACGATGGCCCGTCCAGCTTTGCGCGTAGCTAAAGTCGAGCCAAACTAAGACGGAGCGCTTAAGGAAAGGTAGATGCTACCTCGATCGCCAGTCCAAGGTGAGCTGTTGACTTGTTCGGTCGTTTCGAAAAATAAATCCTCCGTGCTGCAAGAGAAATTTCAGAATTATATCCATCTATTCGCTGCTCAAGGTGAAGCATACAAAGAAGGAAGAAAAGAAGTCATAAAGTCATAAAATAAAAACGCACACACGGAACAAACAAAAAAAAAGAATTGTGAACGAAGTAAACGAGAAGAAGAAATTTCTTTTCTCGGGAAAAATTCTCAGATTGAATTTGGTTTTACAAAAAATAAAAAAAAACATAATAGTGTTTTACGTGCTATTCAAGACAGTGTTTTTCTTTAGACAGTGTTTAACTACGTTAGTTAGTTTTTTTTTTAATTTTAAACGATTTATGCGCTTTGTACGTTTTTAATGCGATCCTAACGGATAAAAGTCACACTCGGAACCTTGCAAAAAGGCGGACATACTAATTAACCACACACACGTACACAAAAGATACATAGGTACACCTGTGGAGTACAAACTTGTGAGACAGAAAAGTTGAATAAATCAAAACCCAAAATGGAATACCGGTGCTATAGGTGGAGTTCGTCCAAAGTAAGTGACCCCATTAAAACTGATATGATCACGTTTTTTTTTCTTTTTTCTTTTATTAATTTCTGACAAACGATTTCGTGTGTGTTTTTTTTTTTTGAGTGAGCTTCACTTTTCCCATTAAACGCTGGATTCTGAATTCGGTTAAATACACTTGTATTCAATCGAAACCGGAAGGAGTGAATTCGCGGAATGTGGCATACGTTTTTGATGAAAAGATTAAGAGAAAACGAGTTTAACAGGATATTTCCAAAATCACTGGTGTGTACACTTTCTACATAGTCATGAGTACATTTGCGAAGATTTTCACGTTAAGACCTTTGGCAGAAGTTCTGCTGTACAAACTCTTGCAGAGATTCTCAAGTTAAACCGCAGGAATTCCCATAATCTGGAAATTTATATTCTTTGTATTCGGTACGATCATTTTTATAGCCTAACCTCTGACGTTAAAATATGGATATTGCAGTTGGCGTTTATGAAAGAAGGCACATATAGCGGTTAGAGTGTTCAATGCACAGCTTAATGTTGTTCGAAAATGGGTTACGGTTTAAGACTATGATGTTCCATATCTTTTGTAGTGTAAAAAATGTTCAAGAATTTATTTGTGTTGGACAAGGCAAACAAAGAGGAGTAAGCTCATCAAATTATGACCTGAACTCTTTGGATTTATTTATTTTTATAAACTATAATTCGTCAGAATGACATACACTAAGATCTGAAAGATCGCAGCGTATTATTAGCTCAAGACACAATCCATTCTACCGATGTCACCCTCATCCTTGCCAAAGGGTTTTCTATCTCTATGAAGAAAGTCACCTTGGATATATCGCAGCACATTGTGTATCTTAAACAGTGAGTTTCTTTTCTTAACACTTTAAGCAATTTGCAGCTTTAAAGCTGCGGTTTGAGTCGAAAGCATCAGAATAAAGTATGTTCTAGTCTAGAGTATTGTTGTTTATTATAATCATTTAATCATTTACCACAACAAAATAATTAAAAACCGTATCTTGTCGTACACTTGGATTTTTGCTTGTTCGAAATTCTATGTCCTTGGAACGAGTTCCAATACTAATCATTTCTCAATCTTGAAAAATCCAACAAACAAAATTGTTTTACTAGATTCAAATCGCGTTAAAAGTTGTATTCGTTAGGTTAGGTAAGGTTAGGTTAGGTAGCTGCTCCGGCTTAAGCAGGAGCACACTTAGACCAGAATGAAGGTTCCCTGCGATATCACGTAGAGTACCGGATCACCAGCACCAGGAACCTTACATGACGGATTTCTCTGCTGTACTCGTAGACTTCTATAGGTTTCACTCTAATCTTCTATGCATTGTTTGAATACAAGAAATTGTTCATGCATAAGGACATTGAAGTCAACAAGTTTACGGATAAATTTTCAAAGCGAGTCTTACATACGAATACATATGTTTTATCGACACTGAATCCTTTTACACAAGCATTCATGTTGTGGATTGAGAAGCTTTTTCATGGCAAATTATACTGCGTAAGTTGCGGTTGTCTGCCAAGAGTGGATGCCGCGAAAGATTTTCCTTACGTACTCGTTAAAACGGTTGGTTGATGAAGGGAAGGAGATTACTGACATTTTTTTTTTATAATTCACTAGCGCTAAAGGGGTCATGAATACTCCTATGATCTATATTTTTCAGGTCGCCTAGGTCGGATTAATAGAACTAGAAGGTTCCTAAGTGAAGAGACATTAAAACGTAAATTATCTCTATGAAAAATTAACAACATCTGATTGTCTGATAGATTGATCCTACTGATTAGTTATCTTTTTCTTGAGATGGAACAGTCGAGTGGTCCCTTTCAGGGTCAATTCCGGCCACAGCTTTGTGAGGGGTCTCAAAATGTGGCAGTTATTAGAAAATGTAAGCAGATTTGAATGTGTAGAAAATTTAGGAACACTAGGGTTTGAAAATGTTTGTAAAATCTGATATTACATCGTTGTAATATGAGTTTTATAACTTAATGCTTGCGGTAAGAAAGACGGAAATCATTTAAGGTACGTGTAGATGTGAAGTAACTTAAATTTGTTAAGTCTTACACTTTATCATCTATGATTCTGCAATCAATTTATTCAGAAACTAACTTAGTTTGCGAAAACATGGATATAAAATTTGGTTTTTCAACTGCGAGCATATATAAATTGTTAATAGTAGTACGACTGCTTCAAGTTTTTAAAAAATGTGTGTGTAACATAGTTCGAAAAGAAGAACAGCCCACGATTGTGGAAGTGTTGTAAATCCTTCTACTCTATGTTTAAAATAGCCTGTGGGTATAATTCCATGTTCTCCAATTTTCGTTTCGGCAGGTCTATTTCTCCCTATTTCTTTCTTTACCTACAACTTCTACAATAAACTATACTTTTCTTCCATCCTTCCTTGTTGAATTATCAACATATCGCCTTACTGGCGTCTTGTTACGACTAAGCATGTCGAAAATTTAAGCAAACTTCTTGTTATGACTAAAAGCACAACGAAATGTAAGCACTCTTTTCAGCCTTACACGGATGTGCTGAAGTATAAGCGTTTCAGTTTCTTACTCTAGCCATTGTGTGCTTTACCTTTTGTTTTTAATAAGTGTTTCAACTTTCGTGATGATCCCAGTCCCATTGCTTAACATGTTTCATTTTCTTAAATGAAACGATAAAACTTTGTCATCAGCAGCATCGCAAAATAATTTGGCTCAGTGGTATGTGCGTCCGACTGTTGAGCTAGCTTATACAAATTTCGCTGAAATCCGTGGTATTGGTCTGTGGGTCAAAGAGCTCATCAGACATAACATCCATAGGAAATAGATTGTGTTTGTGAGTCTTTTCGACCGCCAGGAAACGATAAAAATACTGAATGTCTACCGTTTTAAGTTTAGACTTCCCAGGCTTAGTTTGAGCACCTCAAAGTTAGTTGCTTATACTTGACACCCAGATACAAGGTAGCAACGAGATAGGCAGTGTAATGGCAAGACGAGGGTTACAATCTGCATTTATACAACCACTTAGTTCCTTCTTTCCATTGGCTTATCTGTCGGTCATACTTACATAGAAACATGAAAATCAACTCAGGGTATACCAAGGGAATCTCTCAAAATGGTGCTAAATTACCGAACTATGTTAACTTAAGCAACTCATCAACCTTCCAATTATAAAAGAAGACATTGGACACCTTTATAACAAGTTCAATATAAGCCCTTTAGACATGTGCCACAGTGTTTTTGGTGAAGATCGAAAGCTTATTTTAGGTCGCAATATTCTTCCGTTCTTCTTCAGAAAAGCTATGAGACGCCATAGAGCCTTATCCTGTACCTGCACAACAAAAATACAAATAAAGGCCTTACTTCTAGTGCGTGTTATATTTTTTTCACGAATGGAAGGGACCTACACATTATATTCCGGAGATTTGTCATTTCCTGCCGAGCGGTGGTACCACGAAAATCGTTTATTGTTCAATAACATTCTTTCAAAAATCAGGAACCTAGAACCACAGGACAGGAGGTAATGGAACTACAGCACATTTTTTTAGAGCAGGGTCTTCTCTTTAAAAAAAAAATCACCAAAAACACTGTGGCATAGGTCCAATGTCGTCTAAATTTGGCATCACTCGTCACATTACTCTAGAAGCTTTAAAGCCCAAGAGTAGATAATCATAAATTTGTAATGTTTTGTTCGTTCCGGCTTCGTACCAACCATAAATAGGCTTGACGGGTTTCGTAAAATCTATAGTCTGGATCAAACCTGAGAATAATACTTGAGTCTGAACCACACAAAGGGAAAAGCCTCCCAAAACCCATTAAAACTTAAACTAGCTTAACCTTAAAATTAAAGTTTTAGTTTTAATTTATCCTGGCCACTTCGTAGTCGTAGAGGTTAGTCTTTGTTCCCTTCAACCAATTTCAGATAATCCCTCTTCAGTTTGAAGTATATGCCTCACATTCGATCACTTTGTTTAACTAAGTCAATGTTGCTACGGGAAAGCTCGTTTATTAAATTTCTATTGTCATTGTATATCAAAATTATAAGACATAACTTGTAATAATTAGAACAATGCCTCACAGACACTCAATGTCTCATTATTTTCTAAGTGCATACTTACAAGCATCTTATTACATCCGTCCACTTAGGTTGAAGCAACTATCAGTTTCGAGAATGTCATACAAATTAGAAAATACCATTTCGAACAACTTCTTCAGTTTCCTCCTCAATCTTATTCTCTTATAAAAAAAAATAAAAAAAACCAGCACACATCACGAAAAACTTTTACTTTGGTTTCGATTAATTCAGGGCACCATCAAGCATTTTCAATTCATAAAAAATCGCAGACCATCTCTCATCATCGCACGACTAGTATGGAGCAGAGACCAGTTGGGGGGAAGACATCTTCGCCGTGGTCGTCTTCTTCGCATTTAATCGACCGAAAAGGTCTAAACCGTTTACTGTTAACAGTTAAATATATTTTGTTTATTCATCACTTCTCTTTGGTTAAAGTTCTACTTTATTTTTTTTTTGCTTAAGTTTTTTGATATCGTACTTTCGCTGCGAACAATCAATTGAATGATCTTGTAACGCAACTATAATACTTTCCCAGGTAGCCAAACATTTTAGTGGAAGGCAAACAGGGAATAGCTTTAAGAATCTGGTAGGTGTCTTGTTGTGCGCGCTCATCTTCCGCAGAAGATATCTTCATTGTATCCACTACCACTTGTGAATAATGTTTACAAGCATATCTCTTGATCGTAGATGGTTTCAGGCATACTCAGAGAAAGAAAGAATTTCATAAAAAAAAAAACGCACAGAGGAAATACTTTTTTGTCGCACATCACGGTGGACAATGAAGTTAGATTTCAATGAGAAAAGTTTCAATATTTAATTGGAGGTGTGGGAAATGCCAAATGTAGGCATACTATATCTTTCCAAGAGAAATTATTTTTAATTCATGACCCTTCCTTTTTTTTTGTGGACAAGTAGAACAAGTCTAAAACGGAAGTTACTTTATACTCTTAGGGTCTAATAGTGAGAAGAAATGTTATATTTAAGTGTGGGTATTTCCAAATTAGAAAATAATATCAATTTAAATCGCATAAACCCAACAACAGTCATCCAACGTGGATACATTACAGTTGACCCCAATCGTAACCGTGATTCTCCAAATGTAGGATTGTCCACATGAATATGTTTAGCCCACTTTTTCCGATTATCATATTGAATCATCTGTAAACACACGTACTATATTTACACAATAAAAAAGCAGCGCGCTGGAATGGGGAGAAGGAGGAATATAATTCTTTTGGTAAATGGTCTTGCGGTAAGAACCGGCTCTGGAAAGGTACTGCAAGAGAGAGAAAAATGCAATATTTATTTTTTTTAATTTGTATGATAGTCACATACACATGTAGTTTGAATAAAACTTCTCCACATATTTCATTCGAGTGAGCTGAACGGTGCGAAAAAGTTATTGACGCACATGCCTTGATGTTTAAAAAAAATGGGAACAGGCCTTATTTCAGTTCTGGAATTCCGGAAAGGAAGGTAAAATATTCATGTATGTAGATGAGATCCTACTTTATGCTATGGTAGGGAATATTCATTTTAAATCGCTTTTAAGATATAAAAAATGTACTCCGTTTTGGAGGCTTACAAGGGATTTACTTACTAACTTACTTGAGAAGTCCAATTAGTTAGTAAGTAAGTAAAAGCCAAAGAAAAATAAGTTTGGCAAGCGTTATTCTTCATTTAGCTTCGGTTGATATAAGTTGTCACAAGTGATAGCAACGCCAAGAGGGACATAATCCTTTATTATTTCGAGGTTGTAGCTGTGAACCATGAAGTTTTTTTTATTGAAATCCCTTGTCCTTTTAGTCCTTTAAGCCTGCCTAAATACTCTGTAAGCACACGGCGGCAGCTCGTTGAGTTCTGCTGATAATGTCAATATTGTCAGTGAATGCAAGTAATTGCACAGACTTTTGAAAAGTGTCCCCCTGATAGGTTCTCATCATACGTTTACACAAAATGATAGATGAGATATTGTACGCGCAATATTGAGGAGACTGATGCCTCAGAGTTGGCGCAGTTGGAGAGGTCTCCTTATATAACTACCCTCCAGTTCGCAGCCCACTCGTGCATGAAAAACTGGATGAACTTTTTTTAATTCCTGAGTGTAAAATTGCTTTGGGGGATTCCAAAAAGCAATAAGATGCATGAAACAAATTGAACTCTAACAAAGTTATACAAATTTGCCGCTCTTGTTTTTATTGAAAACTTAATGGCAGCGTTAAACCGAACATGCTTACGTTCGAGATAAAAATCTTTTAAGGCACGCGACCTTTTCTATTAACAATAAGAATATTTCATCTAAGGCAAGAGTGCTGTTTTCTCACTGTTTATTGATGGCATCGAAGACATTTAATCTTTAAAATTGTTTGGCCAACTGTTCAAGTAATCCTGCAGAAGGTAAGAGTCAGCAAAGGATGGAATGCATCTAAAGATATGCATAGACTAATAAACCAAAGACCCTAATGAGACGCTGCCGTGAGAGACGCCTAGGGTTGCTTCATATAAGAATCATATATTCAAGATCTAAATCGAACTTGGTACCGGGGTTCAACTAAATGTGACTTAACCCATGAAGTACCCCGCGGTTTAAAACCAAGCAGTCTTCAGTGCAAATGCATCGATTATTGCAGTTATACATATGTAGTGCATATTGCTTGCAAACTGGCATTGCACTGCGAAATTAAGATTCTCTTTGCATCGTATTCCTGGATCAAGACGACAAGTAAAGAAAATGTATTCAATGCATTTTCGAAAGCGATGAGGAACTTATAACTCATTGAAAGTCACATCAGCAGGTTTCGATTAGTGTACAAAAAATCCAACCATGTCAATGGAAGTTCTGACTATTCTTTGAATCTAGATTTATTTATTTAATCAAAAATCGGTATTCTTGTAATCCGACTTCAACTTTTAGTTAAGTTTTGCATTATTAAACTATGTACTATGAAAGTACAATAGTTAAAAGGTTGAGCAAAGTCATAATCTCAAGTTGGCTGTTATAACTTTGCCTTTTCCACTTGCTTTTCATGATATAATGCATATGTGACTATTAAAGTTGGATAAGTGGAGTAGCGAAACTTTATGTTGTTTCTTGCTGAGGATAGTGAAGAATAGTTGCATATCAGGTAGAAGGGTGATTCCTTTTTATTTTCACACATGCAGCTGCGTCACAATCCATTGGCTAGGGTTTCTTACCTCGCTGCAGGTTTTCCCAGCGCACAGTGATTCGTTAAAACATCAAACACCTTTGTATATGTGCTCTGCTGATACTTGCGCCAACTCAGTCGAGACCATGTTTATCTCGTATTTTCATTTGTCAAAATTGTGCCATCTTTCATTAGCCTAATGCAGTGTTAGAGTTTATATATATTGTAACTTACCGTTGCCATTGATATCATACGAGTTTATATACAAAACCCTCATTTTGCTGTCAGTGATCCCTATTTAGCTTCTTTAATTAGCTAATTTTTCTACTTTGCAGTAACCTGGAATATCTAAAAACATATTTTGTTGTTGTTATTGGTGATTCCTCATAGGGTGGTTACTGTCGGTGTGCATACACATGTGACGATGTCAGAGTTCAATACCGACCTCATCGATGGTGACGGTGTTGTCATTCCTTCTGCTAGAAATACCCTACAATATTTTAAAACATAATTTTTGACCCCTTTCGATCCCTCTGAGAAAATCCCAGCCCCTATCCTGCCATCGCTGTACCTGCGCATGTAGATTTCCAACGTAGAGTTAGTGCTTATAATATTCCTCACATGAAAATGACAACTGGGAAAACAAAGTATTAAAGCTTAGAAATAGGGATTAGTATTCGAATGCGGTTTAAGCTCGGGACTCTGATGTATCCTGTGACTTAGTGATGACGGGAGGGCTGCTATAGAAGTTGTCAACGCTGTCCTTTGAATCTTCCCATACGTCCCATACGTAGATACATATGCAGTTCGTTTTTTTCATTGCTATCTTTCAGACTTATATTCCGTACGTGGCTGGACTATCAGAACCAGATTTTGCAGTAGATTTCAGTAATATTCTTTTATCAAAGAACAACAAAGAAAGTATAGGAACTCCATTGCGCATGCATTTTACAGCATGGTGTGCATGGTATCATTGAAAAAGAAATATAAGTGACAAAAAGACTTTTTAAAATCCCATATCTTCCCGAGGCATAGTTGCAGACAAATTGGCCGTCTTCAGATTGCAGCAGTCACCTTTTCAAAGTTTTTATCTACCACAAAAATGTATTCAAAACAAATCATTGTATATTAAATCTTTTCTATCTTTTTAAACCATCATTTCGGTTAAGTAGTACGTACATATATGTACAACTTTACATCCTGATCAAGGTCAGATATATTACCAGTCTTACCACGCTTTGCCTTTCCTTTTGTTATCGTTTCTTTCTTCGGTTAAAAAAAGACTATATCTCAGATGGGTTTATACCTAATATACAAATACATATATATGTAAATTCTAAGTATAAAACAGACCTGCTAGTAGATTTAATAAAAAAATAAAAATAAAAACAAAATAAAAAAGGTCGTGCTAAATGCAAATTTTAAAGGCGATAGCTACATTTAAGAGAGTGTTGCCTTTTATAACATGAGTCATTATCTTTTTTACTTGATTTATCACTTCTGTCTGTCTTCACTTTTAATTAATCAATTTGTACTTTTACGTCGTTCATTGTTTTATGAGCATACATATGTACTTCCTTTCAATTTTATTTGCGGACAATATAATATTGTTAATAGCTCTCGAATGAGCATATGAATATTTTAAAGGAGAGAGTGTATAGAAAATGTTCAGTTCTATTAGCTGGTATACAGAATTACATATATATGTATGTATATAATTTTAGGATTCCCGCAAAAGGTATAAGAATTTCATTTCCATATCAGTTTGCTGTCAGTTTGTGTCTCAACTCTTTCGTTTTTCTTTGACCCAGTAACTGAGAATGGTAAAAATGAAATCGTGACTCACGTGTTTTATTCTGTTACCTACCATCAAATATTTTCACTCCTTATTGAGAGAATGGTTTTGGTTATTTTATTATGATTATGGTTATCATGATTGGTGTAATTATTCAAAAAAATTAAGGGAAATGTATGCACATCCTTAATAAAAAGGGGTACATACATATTTAAATATGTATTAAACAAACTTTCTTTATTTGAGATAAATATTCATTGGGTTTTGATGCTAAGCAAGCTTCTGTCACATAGAAAAGGACTGGGCTTAGAAAGAACTTCTACAAAGTTTTTGAAGTTTTTAAGGCAGTGATGGGCTTGTTGTCTGCGTTAATTTAATACCAGCAAAATCCATAAAAGTTGTTTGCTTCTTTAAAATTATATGTAACATAAGTCTACCTGGGTGACTGTACTTCCGGATTCTAGTAAAGCTTTCAATCATCATTTTAGCAATAACTATTATGATATCTGATGTCCTATACTATAATAGATTCAAATGAACGAGTATTAGCGTCCAGTAGCTCCGTCAGGGTACCTTTCTTCGATAAAAAAAATGAATACGTAGGTTAATGAATTAATTTTGCTTTTGCGGTTTTCAAAAACTTGAAGCATCGTAAGCTTTCTCATCCTTCTTCTTCAACACAGCGCGCATGCGCTTATAATTCTCACGGTCACCTATTTCGTTTCGGCCATCAACTCATGAGTCATTTTCTTCTTCTCTTTACCAATTATTTTCTTTTCAAAATTCACCGCTTCCGTTTTTGATGGAAACAAAGCCTAACTTCTCGCATCCATTCATGTTGTGCGTATTATGTTATATTTTTCACACGAACGGAAGGACCTAGATTTATTGCCGACTCCTTACGACAGATTGAAAGGCTTTTTCATGACAGATTATGCTCTCCGAAGTTTGTCATTGCGTACCGAGGGGTGGTGTCGTGAAATACTTTGTTGCTAGTTTGGCTGAGGCTCGAACCTGTTTCCGTTCGCTTAATAGCCCAACGCGATAACTAAGCCACGGCGAAAGGTTGTTGGCCTGGGTAAGAAGTTTTTCCCCAAAACCTTAGCAGAAGGAACCCCTGCTCATGAGCTCTTAATCTCGCCATTTCCAATCATTCCAATTCCGCAGCGTTTGCTTTTCGTCTTGATCTTCAAAAATGTACTCCTAACTCACTGCTGAAAACTTTTAAAAAGTGGCTAGAGCTTCTTTTTTTCTGATTGAGATGGCAAAGACAAAAGTTAGCCATTGAATGCTAAGTCCCAATGGTTGGGACTTTATTAAATGGTTGCTTATGAGTAGACAAGGTGGAATAAAGAAAGTCCAACTTTTAAGCACTTATAGAGAAGTCGGATCCAGATACCCAATAAATCAAATAGCTATCACTTAAGTGTTCCCATGTTAATGCAGCCTAATTGGAGTTCTTAACATCTTCCAATGTGTCCAATGAGGATCAAAATATCAGCTGTAACGATAGGGCTACTGGCCAAAATCCTGCGGCATTAAAAATACGAACAAGTGGGACACAACTATATATTGTTTCACAACGATTCTGGTGGAAGTATGGGTACAATAAATATGCGATGGTTCGGTCATGTTAAGGACTATATAAATACGATCAAGTAATGTATGTTATAGGAGCTTTAGCTTAACTATTCGAATTATGTTCAACTTATGACGAATTCACATTTCAAAGAGAATAACTCAATTTTTTCGATTAAAAAAAGTAGCTTTAAAAACGAACTAAGGTCGTTGGCAATTTCGTTCTTCAAGCGCAGTTTGTCTTATGAAACTCAATTTAAATTATACAAACATTTATTAAGACTAGACAATGATATGACATTATTAGTAGACCAGGAATTGGTATTGAAAGGCGGTTTGAAAACAGGGGTCGAATTACGGCATCAGTGATCGAGTAACTCGTCACGTAAAAATGAGCATTATTACGTATTAAAGATTATTCCGACGTTATAATGCTCGTTTTTACGTGACGATTTACTCGATCACTGATGCCGTAATTCGACCCCAGGTTATCAATGTGCTCGGCCTCGCTTTCAACATTGAGATTTAAGTTCTTAAATCTTTCATTCTTAAATGACAGGCAAATACATTTTGGCCACCCTATTTAAGGCCAATGCCACATGAGTTTCAAAATGGTCGCGGGCCAAATTAGCAGCACGTCTTGGTAAAAACTTTGTTGTTGTCACACGAGCTGCCTTTTGTCTGTTCGGTATGCTCAGCAGTCAGCATGCTTGTCAGTTTACTTTGATTGTTTAATATGGATACAGCTCAGAATAATGTTTTATTTTTATATTGTGTCTTAAATTTTAAGGGACGCTTGACTGTAAGGAAGCTCGTGTGTTCATACTGATCTAGAACAATACCCCTATGACTCTCTAAAAATCGCGACCCTTAGTCGCTCGATAAAATAGGAAGTTCGCAACCACACCGACGCCTTTTTGTTCAACTCTATTAGTTTTCTATATACTTATCGCGGTCGTCTAGATGGGAGCGAGGAAAAAGGAGCTCGTGTGACATTGGCCTAAGAACATAGATGATGACAAATATAAACATTTTCTAAAAATATTCCATAACATCTTTTTTCTACACAAATGTTCATATATTCGTAGATAACATTATTTCTTTCATTAAAGCAAACAAGATAAATAAAGAAATGCACACCGCCTTAAGTAATACTTGATGTCTTTGTTGGTTCTATACTTCAAACAACTCACATCAGTGAACAGAACTAATAACCCATGTTCAAACACAAGCGACAAGTCACTTGTATTACGTGGCTTAGTTTGTTCTCAGAGGTCAATGTCTCCCTTCACATGCGAGTCATTGTTTTCAGTTTAACACGTCATGAGTATTAGGGCTGCATGAGGAAGTCTTGCTCTGCTTCACACAACCACATGAGGCATTTAGCACGTGGGTACTATTTATTTCATTCATCTTAATTTTTCTTTATTTTTCTCAGAAGAAAGTATTAACAACAAAATTAAATGCTTTTAGATCCGCATAACTCAAAATTGTATATTAATTATGAAAAATGATTTTTCTTTATATAATCGATATAACGACTTTCTCTATACAATACGAGTAATAATGATTGTAAACTTTTGAAAGTGAAAATTTAAGCAGATTTTTTGAAGGTTTACCATTAAACTTGTTCTTTTGCTTATTACAAGTTTAAAATTCCAGATACTGATGCTATTGTTGTTTTAATGAATAATTATTTTGAGTAATGAATATGAAAAAATGTATCAATTTAATCATTTATCATTCACGACTAGATACATGTACAAAATATGAAGTTCGAATGTTTATTAAAATGTTTATACATTACATGTTTATTGAACAGTATCACAAACAAAATATGTTATCGTTTCTTTGCTTTGGTTTATTGCTTGATGAGGGTAACAATTGACCTCTTTATTTATGTACATAGGTCATCAGTTGGGCTTATTGTTGTCCGAACATACATACCTTAACTATGAGTAAATGAAGTACAATGGACTTGTTTGTGTGTCTCAGTGCTCCAGCGTGGTGTTCCAACACCCCCACAGATGAGTAAATGTTCAGATGACTTACAAATTGTACGATATGTAATCCTAGGGGGTAAATAGGAGATTTCGATTTCTGGATTTGATTCTTTTGCAATAAATGCGGTACTCGAATGAATAGCGCTCGCTTAAGAGTTTATGACTACCCTAAACTGAAACGCGGGCATTAGGGAGAACACGTAGATGTTTTTGAACAGAACAAATTGATGCCTTTACATTTTTGCTGCGTGGGAGCCTGAGCACAAATAAAGTTGATGCTGTGAAATTTTCGCTTTATCCCAACTGTGATTAATCATGCAATAAAAATGTTATTAAATATTAAATATAGATCAATACACACTTGCATAAAATGTTGAAATAGTGAAAATTCACTACGAACAAGATCATGATTTTTATATAAAATTATTCTGAGTGATGAGGCTCATTTCCATTTGTCTGGGTGGTAAACAAACAAAACTGTGGCATCTGGGGTTCCGAAAGTCTAAAGGAAACAGTGGACCAACCTCTGGCTTTGGTGCGGTTTGTGAGTTAGTGGTGTCATTAGGCCATATGTTTTCGAAAATTATACGACCGTTTCAGTAAATGGATTGCGCTATCCACTGATGTTGATTCTATGGACTTGGACGACGTTTATTTTCAACAGGACGGCCGGCGCCACATGCCACACAGCTGGTGAAACATGGGCTCTATTGCGTGACTAAATTCTTGGACGTGAGATTTCTCGAAAATGAGACTTAAATTGGTCGCCTAGATCATGCAATTTAACTCCATTAGACTTTTTCCTTAAGGGCTATGTTCAAGATAAAGTTTACGTCAACGATTCATGCTGTTATTCGCAAAATACAGCCGCAATTATGCGAAAACGTGATAAAAATGTTCATCCAAAGAATGACTATTTATAGGCAGAGCCGAAGCGGACATTTGGCAAATATTGTATTCCATTACTAATCTCAGATTTATAGCATTTAAGGGTAACACCTTTGAGTGGCTTTGGGCTAACTGTGTAAAGTTCAGATTTAAAAATTTTAGTCTTTGGTAATTTTGCGGATGTTCAACATTAACATTAGTCGCACCCAAGCGTGATATGTGCTGATTCTTCACGGTAAAGTTCCCTTATTCGTCCAGAGATAGTAGGTTGGATATACATATATATTTTTATTAGTTAATTATGCGGATATAGAGATAACATAGTTTATACATATTCTACTGCAAAGATTTTCATTTCCTTCCATTTTTTGTTCATTATTGAATCCTAAAGCTATTTTTTATTTCTTCAAAAATGCATATGCACAGTTAACATTTTAAATATAATTTTCATTAAAATATCAAAATTATACGTACATTATACTTGGAAGCAATTTAATTTTTGCATTAGCAAAATGGACCGTGAACTTGCTGGCAAATTGCCGAACCACCATATTTCTTTTATGCTCACACAACCGCACACCTAAACAAGATAAACAGGTTACAAGTTCGTTTATTGCCTTAACCATAACCTTCCTGAGGAACAAACACATAAAATATATTTATATACCATACATTAAAACATTTAAGCGAAACGCATAGCCATGGCATTGCCCGACAGTTGTAAACCCAAAGCAGAAGCTAAAACGTACCACCAACCGCCAAGAGTCAACAGAAAGCTAACTTGATTTTTCTTTTGCGAATAAGAAGAGAAAAAAATAAATAAATGCTGACTTAAATTCCGCACGAGGTATTCTTGCATCTGCGAAGGCCTACGTTTTCTTGCGAACCAACATTGTTAAGCCTCTCGTGCGACTCAGTGCAACAACGCCTCAGATGGAACTCGCCAGTGATGGAAAATGGTACAAAACAGAAACTGCAAACCAACCAACGGACCAGAGCAACACGAAAATCTACACTTGAAATGTTGTCGTAAACGGAAAATGTTATTATACCTTTGGCCTACATTGGAACCACTAATGCATCTTGGCTTGGAGCGAAAATCTCTGTTTATGTGAACTTGACCAGTAATGGGGGGGAATTTTCCTATTACCGTCGGTCGACTGTGAATAGAAACATCGTGTTGATTGTGTCTATGCGGTTAGACGGTGGTTTATAAATGAATTGATTAGAAGTGGCGGAAAAACGGTTAACTTGATAGATAAATTGATATTGATTGCAGTTAATTAATTGAAGCAAGCGGACTGCATACATATATGTATTTTGTAATGAAGGTGATAAATGCGTGTAATAGGAAATCCAAATCTTGTAGTAGAGTAGAGAAAAATGTAAAAAGTAACTTTGTAATGTTTATGCTAATTAGTTTTAAGTGCCATCGCAGGTCGATTCATGACCAAGACATCAGGTGTTACATACTCGTTACGGTCATTCGCCCCACGAAGTGCGATAATTTTAAATTTGACATACTGTCAGAGGAAATCATAATTAATCCTATGTTCATGCCTTAGACAGGCACACCTCTTTTTTTAACATGTGGAATGTAGTCGTGGGTGTAATTAGCTTTCGTTCAATCATGGTGGCATGAAGTTGGGGTTAGCGAAGAATAACACTTAACGAATATTAAATGGACAAGCAATGATTTTCCAATTAAAATTATGTTTGTTGACTGCGACATTGTTTTGAGATTTCTTTGTGCGTATTTTATTTGCCAAAGGTTAAGTATCATAAATTACTAATTGACAAACATAAGAACTTCCTTTAGAGAATTTACATAATTTAAATTCGAAATCTCCCGGGTTTTGCTGAGGAGGTATATGCTACCAAGGTTATGTGCAACGGTAGAAGAAATTGTGGAGCTATACCCTTTGCTTGCCGGACAGTTTATACCTATGTACATTTCAAGTCTGCTTTCAGAAGTAAAGTCGAAATTAGGGGATCATTTGTAACGTACTCACGCGAGTAGGCACTTCTTCATTCATGTCAGAAACTGTATCTTCAGTGAACTCTCAATAATTCGAACCTCCATAATTCGAAAACCTCTATAAATAGAAGCATTTGCTCAGTCACATGAAAAAACCTTTATTACTCGAAGAAAACCTACGGAATTTTGTCCCTTTCGTTAATTCGAATTAACTGTTGTGCAAAATAACCTGAAACCTGAAACCTCTAATTCGAAAATGATCGATTTTTTTACCTCTATAATTCGAAGTCAAGTCTATTTGTTTTTCTTCAACAGTTCATTGAAATGCGTAGGTTACGAAAGTTTTTTTTTTCTGAAACCTCCATAATTCAAAAACGTCTGTAATTCGAAGTTTTTCCTTGGTTTGATGGAGGTTCGAATTATCGAGAGTTCGCTGTATTTACTTTTTAGTGGGCGCTATATTTCGGGATGAACCTGTGTCCCATTCAACAATCAACAAGTTTAAGATAGGGTCTTACTAACTCCATTGCTTTCTCAGCCCAAAGAAACAGTGATTAACACGACAGGTGTTATTCTTTATTCGGTCAACATTTACGATGTGGTTTTCGTAAATAATTGCAAAGGTCAGGTAGAAAAAATCTCTCTCCACCTCGAAGTAATTGCTGTTTGATGTGAGGTTCTGTCTTATTCGTTGAATTTATGTGTCCCTTCATGTCATCTTGTTGGCAGAAAATAGTCAGTTAAGCAATTTTGGCCGCTTCTACTCAATACTCATCACATCACACCAGTCACCTTGCTTAAATCTTTTATTGACATCAAAAATCTTTGTGATGTTGTTACCTATCTTGATGAAGCAGTGATCAATGAAGAGGTGTTGTAACTTGTAATCAATGAAAAGGAGATGAAACGTTGCACAATACTCTCTTTCCTGTTCGATTCCAAATCTGAAGGAGGTTATTTGATGGACGGGCAAGTGGTTTTTGTGAAATTCTGCTTGTTCCTTTCTCTGAGTCGAACGGGCGAGGAAAATCTTTGTTAAGAGTTTTAAAAGCAACGATTTATATAGTACGATGCACGTTTGGAATAATTATGGGCAAATGTTTCCACTAGTTGGGGCCACATCTCAATTAGTTTTCTCGGAGCCCTAAGTTTTGACATCGTTTTGTAAATTTACGCACATAGTTTTGATTTAGCCCAAACTACGATAAGTAAGGTGTTTGTGATCACCCACCTACTTGTTTTTATTTTGCACTCATGCAGTAGTTTTTTTAAATTCAAAATTTATAACCGACCGTTTTTAATTGATTTTTTTATTATTATTTCAGGTTATACCAGCAATATTCTTGATCACAATAAATGCACACATAGCGAACGCAGCCCTTTGGTCAAGTTATGCAACACAAGAAAAATGTAGTGGACCATCGGGACTTAAATATTTATCTGGTGATGCTCTAACGGATTCGCCAAATTGTTTAGGTCCAAATAATGCGCCATATCCAAGGTAATTATAAAAGGTGATTTATCTTATTTTCAAAACTAATAAATAAATACATTTTCAGTGCAGCAGTTGCACGAACATTCTCCAATTGGAGCGGAAATTCCAGACGAGGCCGACAAAGTAAAATACCAACAACATTAGACCCATCGATCACAACAAGTGCACTTTTAAGGGCGTACGATCATGCTAACAACGAACAAGTTGGCAACAGTCGATATGGTAAGTTCGGTTGTCAGTGTTATTTTTTAAGTTTAAGTTGTTAATTTTGCACATACATACATAATTAGAAGATCAAGTGGCCATCAATAAAATGTATCATATTGCTATCGAACGGTTGATAGCTTGCAGATGCCAGTAAGAGTTGTGTAAAAGACTGCCACTGTCTATAAGAATATTCAGATAGGTGTCATCACGTTACGTCTAGGGAGTAGACGTAGTCTACAGATAGGTTAACTGATAGTTTTCAACTATAGAAATACATCTATATCTAATTTTTATTTTATTTTTTTTATAATTCACTAGCGCTAAAGGGGTTATGAATACCCTTATAATGCTATTCACACAGCGCTAGTATTGGTGTAGTGATTTGGAAACTCAGGTGGTATTAGGTTTCAGTCTTTTTACTCCGAGGATGGTGTCCAGAATGACTGGGGAGAATTATTGGTTCTGTTGCCATTGCTTATAATTCACAGTATTTCTTTCGAACATCCCGATGGCAGTACGATCAACACTTTCAAGCTATCTGACCCCCCTACTGCCAGTGTTATGCTTATACAGTAAAGTTGACGTTTTTTTTCGCAAGTGACCGACTTTTTTTTGTGACATCAGGATTCGAAGCTGGAACCTTCAGCGTGACTGAAAATGATTCTCACAGAGTTTATGTTTTAGTCTACTGGTAGCTTTGATTTTTTGCATGAGAATACATGAAATATTTGTATGGTGAGTATCTGATATAGCTTTTGAAGCGGCTTCTGTTGAATTTTAACAGAGACAGAAAGACCCTTAGTAAAGTTGACAGAACCGATGTCCACATTAATATGCCCTTCGTGGACGTATTTTCGTATTTTCTGATCCGACAGCACTTTGTATAATAGTTTTGAAGAATAGGTTTAATTTTATCCTAGCTGAATTAAGCACTTTGAGAGCGTTGGAGTGCAAAATTATTTTCTTTTATTGGTTGATAGTGAAAATGGAGAAATACTTGCGAAGACTTACTGGTAGGTTTGTATGGATTGCAGAGTACTCCAGATACAGATTCGCCCAGCTTATCTTGAACCAACCATGCAACCAGCAAATAAGGTTGTGTTTGATAAGCTGGTTGTCTGACTTTTCCAGCCATCCCTTATGAAAATGATTAGAGAGATATTTCTCATGAAGCAATATTTAGAACTCACCGCCTTAAACATGAAGGTAAGTTATCTTACTTCGCCTATTTTGTGATAGATCGGTGCAGTGGCAAGTAAGTCTGTTCGAGCTTAGCCTAGAACTCATTTGAATTTCGACGGCAAGTTCACAGGCATCTTTTCACCATATTTAAAGCGCGATCTATTTATTATTTTTATTATTGGTTAGGCTCTGCGACTGACGCAAATGGCAATGCGACCTGAAAGATCTATTGTGCCTGTAGCCAGTTAGACAAGGAGATCCTCTATCTTCCTAATGAAGTCGAGGATATCTCCAGTCGGGGCATATCTGATATCTGAGGCAGCAATGACCGATGAGGAACCCTGCCAGTCTTCTGATATCATCCCTTTTGTGATTGAGAATATTTTTTGTGGTTTTATTCAGGGGTAGGATGGCCCTCTTAACCTGTCTAAGTCCCTGAATGATGTCCCAATAGGATAAGAAGATACATTTTTTCCAGCTGTCCAGACTCATTCTGAAGCGATCTATTTAAAAAAAAGCTTTGTTTTGCTGGGGTAAATTAAAGGATTTAGTTTAATTCTTCTTTTAAAAAGCATTTTTTATGTTCTTAGTGTTAACTGATAGCCCTTAATTATTATGTTTATCTCTGCACATGCGAGAGTGCATTTTGTAGCTCTTAAAAAGATTATAATGTAATTGGAAAAAAAACGAGGGACGTACTTTGAGATACTATTCATGGAGCGCGTATCCGTTTGACATCTACGTGATTATAATTTCTGAACAGTGCAATGCACCGCCAAATGTGCGTGAAATTTTCTTCTTTTGTGACAATTTACTATTCACTTTCTCTTTTTTGCAATTTCTATGCGAAAATTAATGCATTATGTACATAAATTCACTTTTGCCCAAACAAGTTCGTTAACCAGTTTTTGTTGTTAAAATAGAGAGTGAACATGTCTTAAGTTGTATTCTTTTCGGGTTTAATATAACTTTTCATAGGTGCAAGGGTGCACCTGTTCGTTATTTTTGGGAAAAGTACAGGTTTTACGGTAAGCTATGAACACGTTTTTACTTTCTAGTAGAAAAGAAGAAAATGTTACATCGCATGGGGGTCGTAAAGTTAGTATAATTAAAGAGCTTGTTCGGATATCAATGTTTGCTTGTGGCGGTTTTTTTTAAGATAAAGAACCAGATTATTAGCGAACGTTGACTTTAAGTAATCAGACATAGCTTACATGAACCGGGTTTACAACATATCGAGATAAAGTGTGAAAGCAATTACACTTGTTTACTTGCACTATTATATTGAAATCTAAAATTGTAATGGGAATTTAAAAAATGATTATTTTAAGAATAATTACAGTAGAATATATCCTTCAACTAACCGCAACCTCAAATCAAAATTAAAGTTAAAAAAACTAATACCCGACTTAGGAGAAAACGAACTAAAACAAGAAAATATGCTTGTCTAAAACCATAGCCTGAAATTCTCCTTTAGACTTAGGAATCAGTATTCTGAAAATCCATTTGATAATTCACCGTCTCAATAGACAATTTACTGAATTCAAGTCGACACATACGAACGGTGGTCAAGCTATCTGGAGACGCTTGTGGATTGAGGTCCAGGTCCATCTCGGACTGTAGCGCCACCGACTATTTTGGAACGGTTAAACTGTTGAGCGAGCCCTGAATAGTTGAATTTCTCTGTTTGATGGATTAATATCAGTTTAAGTTAAAAACAATAAATGTTTTTAAAAAGTTGCCATATTTTTTTTTACGTTATAAAGTTGTAAACATTTCAGGATCCTACAACTACTCTAAACTAACGAGCAGTTTCAATTTGAAAACAAAGAGAAATACATATAATATTTTAAATAGTGTTTGACGAATTTACAATTTTTTGCAATATTTGTTATTTTAAAATTAATAACTTTATACATATTTATTAAGTTAAACATGTTAATCTAGCCGCAAAGCTCGTGCGGTTTAATACGCTTAAGTTTTCTGGTCAGTCCAGTGATATTACTCAAGATTGCTGCTTCTTGGTTGACGTGTTGTCTCAGTCGTATGAAATGCATTCCCGCATATTTGGCGATGGTCTCCTCTACCGCTTCGAGGTAAAGGTCGCAGTGTACGTCGGAATTTCTTATACATACTAGGGTGCCTTGTCGATGTCCCTTACGACTTTGTTTTGGAACAGTTGGATGATAGCAATATTGGTTTTTGAAGTACATCCCCATAGTTGGATACCGTATGTCCACACTGCACTGGTTTCAGTTTCTGTTTATAAATTAAAAGTTTGTTTTGTATCAATAGTGGCGATTTTCTACCAATGAGCCAATTAAGTTTTCTTAGTTTGAAGTTAAGTTCTTCTTTTTTCTTTTTAACGTGTACCTTCCATGTAAGCTTGGCGTCTACATTCATTTTAAGATATTTGGCTTAATAAGAGTAGAAAATTTGAACTCCAGAAATAAATATAAGGAACTGAAGGATTTTTTCATTTATAAAGTTTAAATGAGATGATTTTGAGCTATTCAGTTGTTCGGTTCATATTTTGTTGGCACAAATTAATTTAATTCAAAAATGTATAGCAAATGCAACTAATTTAATAGCTCATAGAATAACAAGTATTTTGACTTTCTATATCCAAACGTCATAAAAGTACATATGGACATGTAGTCCAGTGAAAATAAAACGTCAGCAGCTATGTAGAGCCGTTGGTTATACTACTTTCTTAACATAGATTTTACATTTATTTACAATAAGTCCACGTTCAATGAAAAGTTTCCTAATGTCTGTTAAAAAATACTAGCAGTTCACCCGCAGCTTTGCACCCGTTAAATACCTACTAGGGTTTCTCCTAAGTCGCTAGAAATCGTCCGTCGGCGCAATTCCTACCAAATTTCAATTCTTAATTCCAATTTAAATGTTTGTTTCCATACAAAGTTGAACATCCTGTATCTCTACTTTCGAAGCAAAAACTCAAAAAATGCTTCCATAATAGTTGTTTACGCCATAAAAGGAAATTACTGTCCAAATTTCAACTTTCTAGCGTTAGCCGTTTAGGTTTGGCGATGACGAGTCAGTCAGGACTTACTGCTTTATATATAATTAAAAAGGAATCCATTTTTTTTAAATAAATTCTATGCCTCATTATCAAAAGGCGTATTTTATCTAATTTTAATTTTTTTCTTAATTATAGGTCGAGCGCTGAACAGCTCTCCCTCATCGCCTCAGTGCAGTGGAACACCAGCTCGCCTCTGTAAGACACGTTATAACACCACAGCACCTATGTACGGAGTTAGTTTAACATCAGGTCAACCAGTTACCATTGTTCAAAAGTTTCCAGATCTACTGCAGCAGGTGGTCTTCGAAGTATGCGAGTAAGTATCTAAAACTGTCCTGGTCAAGTGATTCAAAAATTCACTGCTTTTTAAACTATTCGTACTTTTATCAAAACATATAAAAAGTAAACTTGCCAAAAATCTATTTTAAGAGACGTTATGGATAGGAAACTTTGTTACTCTGAGTACGTTGGTTTTTTTATAATTAGCGTGCGCTAATTTTATGAATACCCTTAAACTAGAGCACGGGCATTAGGGAAATTTACTGTCGAATTTCAAGCAATTTATGTACATCATAGGCAAACATTTCAAATCCATCATTCGTATAAAATGAATAAGCTTTTGGTAGAACTCGAACTGGAGTTTTAGGGATCTCGTGACCTGTGACTATGATACGACATCTGATCACCTCACGATGGTCCTGGAGTAGAAACGACTGTGTAGATTTTTACAGTCGACTCTTATACGAGTACTCAGGTTCCGGTAAAGAATTAAGTGGAATTTTTAAACATGGTTAAAAAAGCGACGATGCTTCATATGATGAAGTTTTTGTGAAAAACCACAAGATTTATGCAATAGTTATGGCTGCGAACTATGTTGCCAAAAAAGATAACTTAAGCCTTGCTCGATACGCCTTCCAGATCCCAAAACTATTTGAGGATCCACGAATAGTTTGAATTCGGTTAAAAGACTGCATTTCCTAGGTCTTGTCTGGGTTCCGGAACACAATAGAGTTACCGAAAAAGAAATTTTCAATGTACTTGCTGGGAAAAGTTTAAAAGAGAACTTCTCCACCAATAAACCTAATTTGTGTTTGCCCACATCTTCGTTAAAGGCTTCCACTTTGCACCAATTTTACATTATACCACGTTTATGTCAATGGTATCCGATCAAGCTTCTGATTTGTACACCTAAAAAATAAAAGTGGTTATGTAGCCCAACATTTACTCCACTTGGCATGTAAGCATGTACAAATGTACATATTTCAGACAGGCTATGACGTAAACTCGGCTACCAATTACGTCGTTCTCTTTTAAAAGCTCCGAACATTGTTTCTAGTCCAAAACTAGCGCTTTGTAAAAAAATTAGTCATTCTAAACCAAAGAATGGATGTGATCGAAAAATACACTTTCACTAAGGAACAACTTCCGTAATGACTATAAAAATCACTAGCAGGCAATGCCGTCCTGTTCTCAGGTACTTGTCCATACACCAGTCAAAGTGTTTCACCTCATTGGTGTAAAAGTAACAACACTTGTTCTGGTTGAAAGTTAATCATGTCAAATAAATGAGGTTGTCAGTACAACAATGTGCACATTCAACTTTCATTAACATTCTGTAAACATGTTAAGCACTTGTCAATAGCGCCGTCAGACTCAGACCAGCATTCTCGACGCTGCTGCTGCAATTTGACTTACTAATCTCAATCGATGACAATGGAAGCATTAAGGCGAGATTACGGTCTCTTTTGTGCATGCAAAGTCACGTATTGAATCCGATTGATTTATCAAGGCAAAGCGCATGCCAGAGAAACTAGTTCGTCTTCATACATACAATATATACTCGTAGACGTAAATCTCATCATTTTCACGGGCATTTCTTTTTCATTGGGATCTTACAAAAGTCACAGCTTCGCCGTATCGGCAATCGACAGTTGGAGAAACTACTCACCTTACAGTGGGTCGTCGTATTAAGGTCCACTTTTAATTTCACATCAGTTCCACACAAAACGAATGTAAACCTATTTATCTAATTTCAAATTGATTTGTGAATGTTGTTCACTTGTTAGAATTACAACAATTCCGCGATAAAAAGTGTGTAGTCCAGCGATAGCCAATAAATTATCACAAAAGCCAACCGTTTGGTTATTTCAGCACAATTTCTTTTGGAATTTCTTTCGTTTCTTTTTACAGGTGGTGAATAAAATAACTCGCGCCGGGTGCTTTCTCCAGGTGCAAGTGTCTTTTTGCGTATTCTTTGATTGCTTCACACTTTTTGTTTATTTTGTAGTTTTCCCTTTTTATTGTAGTTTTTTTTTTCGCGTTGCAAGCGATATAAAACTTGTTAATTATAATTAGCGTGCAAAGTGAAATTTCATTCATTACACGGTTGATTAAAGCATCTTCTCGCATATTTGATCAGTTTATTTGAAATGTTTGACTTTTCGGCAGTCATTTGTTAAAGGTGCAAATCAATTAGGCTATTTGAGAATGATGATCTATTTTAATTGCACTATCGCGGTTTGGAAGCGATAGCTTCAATTACAAACACTAATTTAGGAAAGGTTTTTATTTTTTGAAGTGGTCATCAATCTTTGTTTCGTTTTGAATCTGTGATTTGAAACTTAATTGACGCAGAATTAATACGAGTTTTAATTGTATTTGTTAAAATATGTTTTTGTACAGTAAAATGTGCTTAATTGGAATATTAATGCGAATATTGCCCCGATATCACATTAGGTTACGTTAGTAAGTATGTCGAAGGGGAGACAATCAACTCTACTTATACTCATATTCAGGTCAAGGTAGATTCATTGTGATTCCAATTTGAAGGAAAAGTGTAACTTTTAAGCCTACTTTAGGACGTACTTACAGATATAAGGATTCTTTCCTAAGTCGTACAACATGAATGTGGAATAATATATAATACATAGGTATGCATAAGTATGTATGTATATGTAGATTCATATACATATGTGCGTATGGCTATTTATTAAACTCCTTTATTTTACAATAAAATTACAATGTCGGTCCTTTTGAAGCGGCACTCACCATCGTTCATAGTATTTTTTGTCAAATTCGCGGACCACTAACCTTCGTTATGTTTGACTTGGTCTGCCACACCCCCTTTTCTCTTGGGCATTCCACTTCAATGATATTTGCGATTCCCGACTCTGACTTGCCAATCCAGTTCCATTTTCTTCAGCGTATTTTCATTGCGATTCGCAGTTGGTTTGCGAGCATTGATAGGTCATAATTCAGTATGCGGTTCGGCCAAAAGATCTTGCATGTTATTCTGAAAATGTTGACACATGTAGTTCTCTGCATAGACTGTCCTTCATGTTTCGCTGTTGAAGAATCTGACTTAACACTGACGTTAAATATGCGTAGTTTATGATTCCTGGAGATGAGTGATGAGCTCCAGAATTTCGCATGCGAGTGGTACGTCTGTCGTGCTTTGTTCATCATCCGTGGTTTGTTATCATGCTGTCTAGGAAGATAAAAGAGCTCTTCCATGCAGCAATTTCCTATCCGCATCTGTGAAAAGTAAAGACTGTATATGGCCTCATATAGGTTTCTATAAGCTATTACGGGGGTCTTAGGTTAGGTTAGGTTGGGCGGCTGTCCCCACTAAGCAGGGACCCACTTAGGCCAGAACGAATGCCCATTGTGATATCGCGTGTAGAAACCGGAAGCCTATCCTGTGCAGCACTAAGTGTAGAACCAATTAGACCCACATACAAAACTCTTAATTCTTAAGATGTCGAGTCTGGTTAGGTCTTTGAGGTCTTTGGAAAATTACTCTCCTAGTGTTTCCCTCCTCAGCCTTGATAGAGCGGGAGTCTTTAAATGAATGAAAAGGTACTGAGTCTCGATTTGAAATTCTTAAGTTGTTTGGTAGATCTGCTGTAATAATATGCTTAAGGGCGACCCCGCATGCCCAAGCCACACTAAATAAGGTGTTGAAAAAAAAAACAATAAATAAATAAAAAAAAATACAATGTTGCCCGATGTGCAGTTGAGTGGGTATCCTTTTTTGAGGTCGAGCAAACCATAATGGAGTTCTATTCATCGGACCGACCATATTTTCCGGATGAGTTTGTGCAAGCTTCCGTCGGATATGACATCAGATTCGGCAGCTTTGTTTATACATACATAGATATGTATATCGGTATCTTCACTTTGTTATTTTTCGGGGCAAGGAACTATTGGTCATTGTTATTCATACTGAGTATTTCAAATATAAGTAGATGATTTTTAGGCAAGTAAAAATCGTATGAACGATCCATAGTTTACTACGACTTTCTGATTAAATGATATTATGAAAAATTTCTTAAAACAATATTAAAAATCATATTTTTTTTCTTCTTTTTTCAGATCTTCTGAATGCGACGTAGTTCGCGGAGAATGCACACAAACCTACGTTCCATATTTGTTTTTAGTCATACCACTAGGTCCAGTAACACTGACAGGACAAGACTATGTGCTTGTTGAAAGCGGATGTGTTTGTAAACCTAAGTATTCGACGGGAGCACCACAAGAACCAAATATGATACCTTAGTTTCGTTAATCCCTAAGTTAAATTAATTTTCTTTCAATTAAATTCTTAATATTATTTATTTCTCACATTCGCCCAATTGCTGAAAACAAAAAAATAAATAAATTGAACTGATTTCGATCCCAGTGCGCGTTTTAACAAAATAAAATGCAATCTATATATAAACATAATATACATATACAATATATACATAATAATGTATCTGACTGTCGTCGAAGTAGAAATGACAGCCAAATAAATTGAATGTGAAACGACTAGGATATTAAAAGAAACAAAATTTATTTGGAGGTTAAGTAGAACATATCGTGTCAGAAATGATGCGACACCGAATAGCTTTTATTTCTTTTAATGTAACATAATTAAGCGAAAAAAAAATCGAAACACAACAGATTAGTTAAGTGTACTGGCGTAAGAAAATTTATTTATTGTTTAATATTTTAATAAAAAAAAATATTATGTAGTTAAACAATCATTTGTATAGTAGTTGTGTAAACAAATGAAATTAATTATTATAAGACATATATTCTTTAAAAAAACACACACACAAATCCTTTGTTGCTTCATAATTTATATGTAGTTCAAAATAAAAATGAAACATCTATTAATTTATTTAAACTCAATTTTGTTCGAATTACTCAATTTATATTTAATGTTTGTAAATTTCGGCACCGACTGTATCCATATAGGATCTAGGTGGAGGAACAGTTGCTGTCCAGACACGACCACATTACAATCTTCAACAATAAAGTGCGCAAATTTTTAACGAAAATCTGTATCCCGATCTGTATCCCGAAAACCTGGACAGAAGTTAGAGGGGTCTTGATACCAAATAAGCAGGCAAAGGCTCGCATATATATCCCAAAGATCTCAGAACTCAGTAGCCTATCATCATTCCTTCTAAAACATTAGAACAGCCTACGAAAAATTAAGAAATCAATATATCTCGAAGAGTGCAGTCGTTAGACTTAGAGCCACCTCACAATGGACCAGTTGACACACTGGCCATGCCATGTAGCAGACTACAGCATTACAAAAGAATAACTTCAAAGTTGTTATCCCCACGAGAAATCTCGGGGAAAGGTCAACACTGCTTACAAAAGAATCCATGAAGTTTTATACAGATGTTTTCAAAACCAAATAATTATTTAAATAAAAATAAATTTTTAATGTGCAACGTTTTTTAGACGGACTAAAAAGTAAAAAATAATTTTTCCAGCCGCATACAAATTCAGATTCCTAACTCCATACAGATAGTCCTGAAAATTGGATTTTGTGAATTTTTGTAATAGCTATGAAAATAATTGTAAGATTTAAAACGTGGCGCGCACTTAAGTCGCTAACAATTCTATTGCATTGCAAATGACGTGAACTGTTGTGTCTTTTCTCATTTTTATCTTGCGCCACGTTTTTCGTTTTAAATCTTACAATTATTTTCATAGCTATTACAAAAATTCACAAAAACCAATTTTCAGGACTATCTGTATGGAGTTAGGAATCTGAATTTGTATGCGGCTAGGAAAAATTATTTTTTACTTTTTAGTCCGTCTTAAAAACGTTGCACATTAAAAATTTATTTTTATTTAAATAATTATTTTCTATTTTTTAGTCTTGCATACTATAAGACGACTTCCGCATACTCTATTCTTATACTCAATGAATTTTCACATAGTATAGTAGGCCGTTAAAAATAAGCAAAATACAGGTGACAATCGTCTTCTCGATCGTAGTAGCCATTCCAGGAAATAATTAATAACCATTATAAAATTTTCATTAGCAACTCTGAGTGCAACCGTAATAGAAAAGAATTTGTGTTTACTCATTGTAAAATTGTTTCCCAAAATTTCCTATGTACATCCTTTTTCAAGAAAATCATGAATGAGGGTGTACAACAAAAAATATACACAAACTAGAAGCCAGGCAATAAAGAATTATGTTTCGTCTGCTATTACTCCCTTCGCCGATCCCTCATCATACACATGAAGTGGCTGCTGCGGCAACGAAAAGGCAATAAACAAACAATCCGAAAAAAAGGGATTTTATGATCTTTGGTAGTATAAAACAAAAATAACCATTATAAAATTTGCATTGGCAACTCATAAACTATACACAAACCGCCAGAAAAATAGAGAGTTGTGCTTCGTCTGCTATTACTCCCTTCGCCGATCCCTCATCATAAACACACAATCCGAACAAAAAAGGAAAAAAAAACCCTTAAGCGATCAATCTGAATGTGCGTCAGAGTTACCAATGGACATCTGAAAATGGTCATTATTTTGTGAAAACGACTGTCGGAACCCTCACGAACAGACTGAAAGTGAGTAAATATTGCATTGTCATCCAGTTCTGACCTATGCTTAAAATTTCAAGTCTCTAGCTCATCGGGAACTTAGTTAAAAATCAGTTGCAAGATTTTTACCGAACAAACAGACACCAAAGCTAACTAATAAAAACGTTTTAAAATGGTCTAAAGGAAGGTTGATTTAAAGATCAATCTGTCCTTTCGCTGTCCAGAACATTGTAGCGCTTTCCAGGCGCAGATTTCATTTTCATTTCATTTGGCTGAGGTGGAGTGTGATATCTACTAGGGATATTAACATTTTCAGAGATAGTCAGGCTATAAAGTTCCTGAAATCAGTCCCTGTAACATCAAAAACAGTTACTGACTGCCTTGGAGATGGCAGACCTCTTTAAGATACTCCTCTGTTGGGTAGCGGGACCTAGAGACATTCCAGGTCACTGTTTGGTCGATGAACCTGCCAGACTAGCAGACCAAAATAGACCAAAAGCACTCGAAGAAATTGATTTGGCTAAATAGAAGACTTCTTAGAATCACTATACCTAAAGGTGTCATCACAGGACATTGCCCTGAGCCTGAAGTCATGCGACTCGATTGGGCTTCTCAGCAAATGATTTCTACAGAAGCTGCAGGGACGAAGAAGAGGAAAAAATCCTCCTAACCTAAGTCACCGAGGCCTTCCATTATCTTCGGTACGTTGGAGCCAGGCCCAAATCTGAAGGCTGTGATTTAAAGATCTTCATCTTTATCTTGGTACCGTGTATAGAGTTCGTGGTCATTTTGTTATGGGATCCAGCTCACAGTGACATAAGAGGAAAGGAGCGTACCGACGAACTGACTAAGTAAGTCTCCGCCAGATCACTTGCGGAAAGCGAAAATTTAGAGGAAATTGTACTAGGCCATTGTCAAAAACAGGCGATTTTTGTGCATTTCTATGTTTAAGCTACTAGTTGGGACATTTAGACCGTGTAATTAAATATTTAATGTGGATATTTCATATTTTCACATATCTAGGATTTATTTTGAGCAAACAAATTTAAATGCTTAGACCAAAAAATACAAGAAATACAAGAATAGCAATCTTTTTGAAACCCTACTTTTAATGAACTTTAAATAAATCTTATTTTAACAAAGAACCTTGGATAATATCTTATTTTCTTGTTCCCTAATCTATATTTTTAAGAACCACGTCTATGTTTTTATTCGACGTATAGAAAGCATCGATGTTTTTCATCGATGCATCGTTGGGTATCGATGGGACGTTTCGATGCATTAAAACATCGATGTATTTTTTGTATGAACATCTCAACTATGAACTACCACTTCTTCCATCAGCTATCACCCAGCATTTGCTCCGGAAACAACAAAAAATTGTTTTCCTGTTGAGCAGCTTAATACATATTTACATTTAATACTTAATTCACAATTTAAGTTTTAAAATGTAGGTTTATGCTGTAATTTTTTAAGAAAAATATATTTCCTCAATGGATATTTTAAGAGAAACTTGATGTGGAGTTCAAAATAAAACGAAGTTACGAAGTCGTTGTAAAAAACCCTACTGCCATATAGCGAAAGCAACATCTAATTTATTATCTTCTCTATTTAAATATGTAGGTATACCTACCATAACATTTTTGATTTTAAATGTGTAATAGATAATTTCTCACTAAATTAGAACTAAACACCTCCAATATTAACTTAGAATTATGATAAAACAAAAAATAAAGAAATTCATGTCTTTTTGCAATATTCTCGTTAAGTTTACCATGAATACATTTGTACATACCCTACGCCACGAATTTATTTTTAATTAAATTGCCCACTCAACAAACATTGAACACCGCCACCGGCATTAAGTTGTACTTCTACTTTGAATACAAAGATGGAGCAACAAACGCCTAATTTAATTTGACGAAACTGTGCACATTTTCTTCGTTAAAACGTTCGTCGCGTCTCCATTTTGCACTACCGTCGACCGCATGAAATAAAACTCGGAGTGTTGAAAAAGTGGCCGCAAATATTTATTATTCAATATTTGGCACTTTTAAATATAGGAAAATAAAATACAATAGTTATTGTATACATTAAAACGTTATTTAGCAAAATGCTTAACTTAAAATAAAGTGAATACACGTTATAAAAATAAAATACAGCAGCGTTGAAAGCTTGCGAAAAACCGATAAGAGTTCGACAAAAAAAAAAGCCGTGAAGATTTTTTTTTTCTTTTCGAAGCAAAATCCAGAAGGTGGATCGTCTTCACTTACAATGAAAAATTAGTTTGGATTAATTTTTAATTTGTTTTGTGCTATTTCAATTTAGTGCAGGCTTAGTGTACCACCAATTTAACATCAATTAAGTTTTCTTCGATTTTTTGGAGAGTACACGATTGCAATGATGTTCACGGTAAGATAATTGGTAGAAAAAAAAGAACCGGCAAAAATGTGTTACTTTTACTGATGTGTTTATGGCTGCCCATACATATGTAATAACTTAGTTTACTTTTTGTACGCATGAAACAAGGCTTACGAGATCGTTTAAATGGCGGAAAGTTTATGTTGCATGTTTTTAAATTAATTTTTTTAATTTATCAAATAGGTATAAAAGGATTTGGTTTCGGTTCGGTATACATAACACCTGCATGCTATGAATTTTCCTACCATTTAAAACAAGTGTATGTGAAACGTTTGCTGAAGTACCTATAATGCGCACAGTTGGCAAAATTTATTGATATGCAGGGTTGAAATAGATTTTACTGTGTAAATTAGAAATTGTAAATATGTATTAACAAAGAAAGTTGAAGCATTTTCTGAAATATTTGACAAGCGTCTTGCTCTGAAAATTACCTTTCTCTATTTGTGGCATATAAAAAATATGTATGTACATCATTTTGTACTTGTTTTTAAAATGTATTTTTGGACTAAAGTGATTTATTTGTGACTGCAAAATATCGCTACACACCGCCAGAATAGTTGGTTTGGACCGGAGATTAACTTCGAAAGCATTTGGCGGGCTTTTTGAATCTCACAAGATGATAATAATGGCCTTGACTGAGCCAAGTAATATGCGCATTCATTTGAATGGGACGAGTAACAATCACTCTTCATTTGTCGTTTGAGAATGCTTTAAAACTTCGAAGATATACCAGCTATTTGGGTATTAGAAACCTATGCATTTAAAAAAGATTAAGATAAATTTGAGTAAGAGGGATAATTTACAGGAGAAACAACTGTTGGTACACTCAATTTACATGTAGCGATGCGATCAAAGGCGTATAATAAAATTGAAATATGGCAAACTCAAAAGGAACCTATCACATTCCTGAATCAATGGGTTTTCAGTTATGTGGGTATGAACTACATGCAACAGAAAATAAGTTTGTAATTCTCTTTTAATTTGTGATTTGTAGATATTAAGGTACCTTATTTTATTCCCTTATGTATTCGATAGGGGCTTCTTGAAATTATTATTTTTATCAAGAGAAGGAAAATTGTTATCATGGTTTATTGAATCACACTTGGTTTTCGAACAACCCTCAGAATTTCCAAATGCAAATTTAAATTTATCCATTGATTGCATATAAGATAATGTATCTTGTTGCGTATTAATTATTACATGAATTAAATACATAAATTGTATTCACTATGAACTCTAATTTTCAACCCCATTCGTATGTCATTTTATGTGCATATTGGTTATTAGTAACATTCTAAGCATTTTACAGTTTTTAATTCAACTTGAATAAATACGTATGTATATGCGGTAGATAAATTCATTTCTTACAGAAAGTCGTTTAAAAAATGCAGTTAAGCGGCAGCCTGTAGAAGTTTATAAAATCAAGGCATGCGTAGAACAACCATCCTTGTGATATATGGACAACACGGATGGCATATTGAGAAGCTTCTCATGGCAAATTGTTGGTTAAGATTAGGTTAGCTAGGCAAGAGTAAGTTTCCCCTTCCCATTTTCTCTCCAGATATGCTTTGAGTTGGAGCTTCATTTTCTTCTCTTATCTATCCTTTTTGAAGTCCGTCCGTAGTCTGAGTTGGGTATTAGGGATCCTCTTTCTTTCTATTAGCTAGTTTTTACACGAACAAAAGTGTTTGAGCAGGTGGTGTATGAATGAGGGAAAACAAGAACTACCCCCGCCCGATGAGCTTGGTCGACCAACTGCAAGCGTGCCGCCGTCCTTCATGCTTACACCGAAGACGCCTCCGGGGCCTGACCCAGGATTACACAAATGGATCGGAGGTTTATGGTATCCTGCCGAGAAGTTGTGCTACGAAAGAACTGTTTACTTATAATGCTGAGATACTTGTTCAGTATGATAGTTGAATGGTTAGTGTGTTAACGTTTTAGCTATCATGCTATTCATTTAAATTTATTTTTAATAGTACATAGATCATGCTCTAAATATGCGTTGAACGTTTTATTCCGCCCAATACAATGCCATTCAATATGGGCATTCAAATATTTCTGAATATCATTAAATGCGAAGCGGAAATTGAATTCAGGTAAACGCATTTTTTATATTGTTAGTTACGTAGCTACTAATGAAATGAAAGACAATGTACATATTTACATACCATCGGCATACTTTACATTGACTGATTAGTCACTTTTATACAATCACTGAAGATAAATTCCGCTTTTGAAACAAAACCGCTAGTGATGTTTGATCCAACGTAAAGGTAGCTACTACAACTCCAAATATATACCTATGAATGTACGTGTGGGAAAAAATAATACCATCTCGTATCATTTGTATACCAAGTAAAAGATATGAGCAATAAGTGCCTCAAAGAACTTTAAGACATTCAAACACTTCAAATATTCCCCAGTTGAAGTATGTTGTACTTAATGAATATGACCTATTCCTTGTCCGGAGAAACAATCCCTCAACAAAGGTGGCTGTGTTATAGTGGTTAGCATCTTCTCTTGTTATGCTTAAGGTTCCAGGTTTAACTCCTGATTTCAGAAAGTTGAACAACTGCAAAAAATCGGATGTAAACTCTACTGCATAGGCATAAAACTCGCAGTAGATCGGTCATATGACTTGAGGAGTTGATCATCCTGAGTAACGATGATGACATCAGAAAGCTGAAAAGTATTAGTGTGCATTTCAAGCAATGACAACAATTTCCACAAATTCTACCCAGCTATTCTGGACACCACCCTTGGATCAAAGATTGAAACTCGGGTGGGTATTAATTACACACCCGATTTCCAAAAAACATTACAGCACCCCCTGAATAGGTTCATTGAGAGGTTTTCTTAAGCACTCGACTTAAGAGGGAAAGTAACCTATCCGAATCCGCTTAAATTGCTGAAAATGTTTAGTTAGCAATGTGGGTTATGCAGCTAAGCGAGGGAGTACATATCCGAGGATTACTGTACACCAACTCAAACGCTGTGTGAATAACATCATAAAGGTATTCATAACCACTTGAGCGCAAGTGAATTATAATGATGAAAATCGAAAATGGGTGCAAACGATTCCTATTGTATCGTAATGGGAAGATCTGTTAAAATCTCGAAAAAATATGTTTGGATCGATTGCAATACTTCCTCTTTAGATGTGGAAGTTAAAAATATATGTAAATTTGTCTGGAATCTGTTTCTTAGGTAGAATCATTCGGTATTTTACTTACATTACACTCAGTAATGATATGACTAGCCCCACTCTCACACACCAATAGACTAGACACATAAGTAACGCATTGCAGTAACAGTTTTTTGTTTTAAACTTTGAAGTGTGTTATTCCTTTTGTTATTACAATAACCCCTTCAATTACAAATTCACACTGCATTATCAACATGTTTTATAGTGCAGGCTGTCCAAAAAGCAGTCAAAAATAGAATTCGATAGCGCCCTGATTAGAGTCAGTTGATTTGTTCCATGTCCGCCCCAGTGCGCACAGGTTTCACACTAATGCTTTCAATGTCCTAAGGTCTGGCGACTTTTAATTAGTCGGTTGCGGTAACACTGATTGGGAGCCATGTTTATATACTTACTTAAAGAAAATGCAAAAAATATATATTTCAACTTCGTAGATACACAATTAAATTTACATACATATGTTATTTTCTCTAAGTTAATATTTTAAGTAAATCGACTAAAAGCACACCTTGGTATGGGATTTGACGAAAGTCTGAATAGAATTTGGGTTAAAATTAAATGTATATTAGCGATCTACCTATAATACCATTGACCAAACTTAAAAGTCAGCAGGTAATCATATACATGTGTAAGGTACATGCTTGATATTTGTTAATATGACGTATCGTGTATGAGAGTGTAGTTTATAAGTTGAAAGCTACGTAATTAATTGCACATAAAAACTGCTGCAAAATGGAAAAACGGGTAAAAGCTAAGTGGTGAGATTTAAATAAAATAAGCGAGTTTATACGTAATCATTTTCAAGAACGAAGTCAGGGAAATTAGCCAAAAAAGCAAAGACGATGTTATGCTAAAAAGTTATAAGGTTTTAATTATTTAGAAAATCAATGTAGAAATATGAATTGAAAAATATTTTCAGAGAACGATAAACAGTCGGTCATACCCCCAATCGTCTGCCTGTATAAGTCAACTAAGCCAGGAAAATAAGTTTAACCAGAAATGATAGACCTGTAAAATTCAAATACAAGTGCAATTTTATTTTTTATTTTTATAATACACTAGTAGTAATTTAGTTACATTATAATAAATAATAATAATAATAATAATTTTTTTTGTGTCACAAAGAAAATTAAAGTCATTACCTTTCTTCGGAGCGGTATAATATTGTCCAAACCACTGTTTTGATCGTGTTTCGAATCCCAATCATGGTCACAAATTGTCTTTTAATATACACTGACTGTAAGGTTTCCAGCGAAGAAATTTTCTATAGTTGGTAGAGACCTAAGGCCTAAATTCTTGCAGCCATTTATGTTGTGCGTGTTATATTTTTCGGTCGAATGTGGGGGACCTACAGTTGTTATTGCCGAATCCGAGAGTTGGATTAAGAGCTTTTTCATGACAAATTATACTTTCGGTGGTTTGTCGTTGCCGGTGGAGAGGGGGTGGTTGTTTTTGCTGGTTTGAACCAGGTGCCGAACGCAATAATCACGGAGACACGGCTACTACGTCAAAGTTAAATTTTCTATAAATTAGAATTCAAACAATTAATATTCGCAAAGCACGTTTACAGTTTTTTTTAATATTAAGTCACGATATATACATAAGCCAAAGAAGTTTAAAAAATAAGTTAATCAAACAAAATGTTTTTCTAATCACTGGTACCCTCATTTTCATCAAAGGGTTAAACACTTTCAAATGTTAAGTTAAGGCTACATTTTGAGCTACGTATTGAGCATATGTAGGAACCCATCTTCTGAAAACCTGTTTTCATACACAGCACTGCAACACTGTTTTTTCCATTTTTCTTCGTGAAAGTAAAAAGTAAGACGGTATATGAAACCTTTTCCTCAAAGACGAGATATATAACAATTATTGAATATGCGGGTGGTCTCTAATAATATTGCTACTGTTATAATAATAAAGTGCTTATGCTTTTCGCATTCAGTTATAGATTTGGGTTGACGTCGCGAATAACTTGCAGTGTAAATGCGAGTTAGCTAGAAGAATAACAGAGTCGCTAGCTCGAAAATATAGGAGTCAAGCCGCAGCTTAAAATATATATTTATCACTGATTCACCTCACATAACTAGAGATGTTAATTTCATTTGAAGTCATTCTCTAAAACATACATACATACGTATACAAAATTGCATGTAATATGATTGTACAAAGCAAAGGCAATTTCTGAACCTGAAATATTATATCTAACTTGTCAATGGGTGATGAGTTGTAATAATGGTTATTCTATAATTGAAATAATTGCACAACGCATGCAAAATTATTTTCAGTGTTTATTTCTTGGTATATTTTTTTTAAAATTGTACATACTTTGTACTGATATTTATATACATTCTAGGGGACTAACCAGCAGCAGGACACTCGCTTCAGCGATAAAGAAAAGAAACTTATGAAGCAAATGAAGTTCGGAGATTGCCTCAGCAAGCGGGTTGACATGTCCAAAGTAAAATTGGACGTTCTTCGACCATGGATTAGCAAGAAAATCACCGATATTCTTCACATCGAAGATGATGTGGTTGTTGAGTTTGTTTACAACCAACTGGAGGAAGAGAAGTTCCCGTGCCCGAAGAAAATGCAAATCAACATGACGGGATTTCTCAACGGCCGAAATGCAAGACAGTTTATGGACGAACTATGGGCACTGCTATTATCAGCCCAAGAAAGCGATAGCGGAATACCAGCCGAATTTATCAACCAGAAAAAGGAGGAAATACTCAAACGGGAAGAAGAACAACATATAAACTCCACTTCGAAACGTGATCGTTCGGGCGAAAGGGATCGCGATTACACCGAGAGTAGACGACGAGAGCGATCTAACGAGTTGTCTTCAATTAATCAGTTGCCGCATAATCATAGCGCTATTGAACAGGTTAGATCACACTTGAAAGCTAAATCTAGATCTAAATCGCCTGAGGCAAATAATTTAGGTAGTAATTCTACTACTGCTACTGTAGATACTGGTGGTGGTGGTGGTGGTGGTGGAAAGACGTCATCCTCCACGACAGCTGCAATAGTCAGAGAACGCTCCAAGTCCCCAACAAGGGAACGTGCACGTTCTCCACGTCCAAAGTCAAGAGATAGGTCGCCGCCAAAGAAATCATCCAGAGAACGTTCTCCAAGGCGCTGGGATTCAACAAGGGACAGACGGCGTTCTAGATCGCGCCATCGATCACCAGAGAGGAGGAGGCGGAGTCGCTCCAGGGATCGCAAACAATTACAACAGGGACAGTCATCAAGCCGACGACGCTCTCGTTCAACATCGAGGGCCAAACGGGATGGCTCTCGAACTGACTACCGTGCACCGGAAAGAAAGTCTAAATCTAAATCACCAGTAAAGAGAAAGGAATCATCTGCTTCACCTAAACCAACTGATATATCAACCAATGGACATGACCCCGATGGATCAAAGAAATTGACTAAAGTTCAAGCCAAGCTTTTGGATTTAGCAAGTGCGACCAAGCGTAACGATAAGAGTCGTTCAAGAAGCTCCGATTCACACTCGTCAACACATTCTAGGAATCGCAAGCCTGTGCCAACCAAGCGGCGCTCCAGATCAAGGTAAGTTATTACACAAACTATTTATTTATAACGTATACCCTAATAACTTGTTTCTTCATATTTTACACAGATCCGTGGTTAAAAAGGGTAAATCTCGTTCGTCAAGTTCATCGTCCTCGTCATCAGCATCATCAGTAGGCCGAAAGAAATCCCGGCGATCACGTTCAGAAACAAGTTTATCTTTGTCACCAGCAAATGGAAAAGACGACTTTGAAATTCGTAAAAATCAGAATAGCGTACAGAAGAAACGGCAATACAGAAACAACAGGGAATCATCCTCAAGCAGCTCATTGGATAAAGTTCCGCCAAGACGACAGGAAATTAGGCGTTTTGATCAAGGCCGCAGGTCTCCACGAGGTCGTAGTCCACCTCGTGGCGGTGGTGGTGGTGGTGGTCGAAATCGTTCTCGTTCACCCATGCGCCAACGTTCACGGTCACGTAGACGATCTCGCTCCCGTATTAGGTCCAGATCAAGAAATCGTTCGAGGTCGCCGATGAGGCGTTCTAGATCTCCAAGAAGGTAAATCTTCTATATATACGTATATCATATTGATAATATGGCGAAGCTAGGAAGAATCAATTCTGTCTTATCGTCCAATGTGTCATCAGGTTATATTGAACTTTTGTGCTGTGAAATGAGTAAGTAACACCTCGGTCATTTGCTTGAATGGACGCAGCCAATGCTGCTGTGTGAAGCCCATGCCATTAATTTTTGGTAAATTTTCGTCAAAATAAATGTCTACCCACCTATGAACATGATGAATCCTGCTTTGTACTGTGAAAAGGTGATTAAATAATTTGAAATAAAATGGTCTGCGGTTCACATTCAAATGGAAGTTAGCCAAAATCTTAACACTCTTCCATTTTAATAATATTGGCTCTAGGCTAGAGCTGGCCTTTTTCAATGCTTAAAGAGTATTTGAATGCGTTTTCTTTCCGCGCGGCACCTCATTTCCGTAAGTCACCCAATGTTTGAACTTGGTTTCAATGTTCAAGTTTTTTCTGCCGGGATAAATTCCTAATCAACAAAACTATAGGTCAATCATTAAGTGTTGTTTTTTCTAATAAACCAATAAATTTAACTGATGCAAATTTACAACCTCGTAAAAAAGAAATTAACGAACCATTTTAACTTTCACTTTGGATTTTTTTTTTTTCAGATTTAATCGCCGACGAACACCAAACAACCGTGGTCGTGGTGGTGGTCGCGGTCGTGGAGGTGGTAACCGACGTCGTAGTATGAGCCGCGATCGTATGCGTCGCAACATGTCCCCGCGGGATCGTCGCTCTCCGTACGAACGCCGATCACCGCCTAGACGACAATCCCGCGAACGCAAGTTCTCACCAATACGGGACCGAAGATCGTCGCCTTACCGCGATAGGAAAGTATCACCAATGCCACGTCGGCCATCACCTTCGCCACTCCAGAGAAGATCCCGAGATCGCCGCTCTCCAATTATTCGATCTTCAAGAGATCGACGACTATCGTCACCTATAAATGTATCAAGAGAACGCCGACGAACATCACCGCTGCGAGTATCTCCTCGGCGACCTTCTCCACCGCGACGTATGTCGCGTGAACGACGTCCCTCTCCGCCACGTTCGGCTCGTGATGGTCGCCCACCTTCACGTGACCGTCGTCCATCGCCTCTACAGCGTATGCCATCGCGAGAAAGCCGACCAATATCACCAGGGAGGCGCGGCAGTTTTCGTCGTTCTATACCCCGGCAAATGCCGAAACCAATGCCTGTCAAAATTGTTCGAAATGACGATAGATGGGAAGCACCACAACCACTCAAACTTCGATCTGAGAGTCCAAACTGGGACGACGACGAAAGAAATGCAGCTCCAGTTCGAACAAGAAGCATCGATAAACGGGAAAGTCCAATAAAACATGCAAGGCAAGAGATGAGCGTGGTTAGAAAACTTAGCAGCAGTTCTGATCGCATAGTCTGCAAAGACAGTCCCGAAAAGAAAGCAAAGTCTGGTTTCGATCGAAAGCCTAGTCCAATCCGAAAAGAACGGAGTGTAGATCGTTCTACTGAGCTGTTAAAGGAAAGAAAGGAAGACATCTTCCGACCTAAAAAGGTAGAAGAAGAACGTGCAACAGCTTCTGTTGTTATCGAACAAGTAAAACCAGTACTAATTCCATCTCGCAAACCAGTTCCGCGGGATAAATATAGTACCAGTCTTTCAAGGACCCCGTCCCCATTCCTTAAACCCCACGAAAGGGAGAAGGGAAAAGATAAACCAATTACAACTGTGCAAAAACTGTCAACGGCAAGTGTTGCAGCTGCAAAAACGTCTGCAAAGAAGTCTAAAGCAAATAGTGAATCGAGCTCATCTGAAAGTTCCGACAGCGAAGACAGTGAAGAAGAGCAGCCACAGGAGCGCAAAGGAAAAAGGTCCCGTCGAGGGCACTCTTCTTCGAGTGATGAAAAAAGTGGCAATGAGAAACAGTCCAAGGCGATTATTACAACTAAGTCTCGTAAAGACGTAGATACAGAGCGTAAGCAAGAAAAACCTGTAGAACCTCAAAAGCGAAAAATCTCAACTGAAAACCGAGAACAAATAGATGTCAACAAACGAGCACGATTGCCTGAGAAAAAGGAAAAATCAAAAAAATCCGATTCGGACACTGACGATAATGAACGCAGTGTTAATAAAAATGATCGGACAGTGTCACGTAAAAGAGCACTATCTGCAACTAAAAAGCCACAGAAACCCGTAACGACTGCTAACGATGATTCTTCAGACTCTGATCAGCCCAAGAAGAAACGAAAGAAGGTTAAGAAGTCTCGTCATGAATCAGAAGATGAGAGCTCTTCATACTCCGAGGCTGAGGCGAAGAAGAAGAAACATAAGAAACACAAAAAACACAGCAAAAAAAGCAAGAAACATAAGAAACACAAAAAGAAGAGCAAAAAGGCTGACAACAGTTCTAGCAGCGATGATGATGAACCAGCTGTTGTGAATGAAGATCTTGAGAAACAGCTCCGCGAACGAGCATTGAAATCAATGAAAAAGCAGGACTAGAGTTTTCATTCATCTGGCTATCGACTTGACCTTTAATTTCCATCTAACAAGCATTCTGCCGTTAAGATATTTTGAATTGTTTGTGTACTTCGATGCGCTTTATTCATCTTTAAGTTCTTTACGTAGAGGTTCCTTCCTTTTTTAACATCATATTTTTTGCTTTCCACCATTATATTGTACAACCTCCTTCCAGAATTCCCAATAAAAGAGAAAAGAAAAGAGCGATTAATATTTTACTATTAATTTGATCTAGACTATTCGTACGTTGATGTTTTTTTTTTTCACCTTTATGTTTCGATATAGTAGCACTTTACAATTTTATAAATTATATTAAATTATCTATTACATAACGAAGAGGACATGTAAGACACTAAGGACTATTCATAAAAAAAAAATAAAAATAATAATAATATAAAAATTAAGTACACAATAAGAAATAAACATTTCAATAAGATTGTGTAAAAATTATTATAGCAAAAGAGTTTAATTTGAATGAAATAAAAATAAAGAAATAAAACACCTTACTGTTATTTTTTAATTTAACTTTGGCATATCTACTGGTGCATATTCTGTTTCTTGTATTTCTCAAAATATGGATCTCGTGCAGTGAAGAGGGATGTATTGTATATGAGTCCAAAAATGTTAAGAAGGTTGTGAACGCTTCTGAAAACAAACCAATCCAAAGCTGCTCAACAGCCGCTTGGTTTGAACTAGAGCTCTCGATTTGATCCGTTTCTTCCGTCCGTGTATGATGTGCATGTATTGTATTCGATTCAGGTATGATCATCATACATCATCGTCAGCATGACTTGCTATTGCATACAAACTTTGTGGCAACAAAGGGAAGTAGAAAAAGGCTTCTCCAATATACAAATTGGTTCCGAACATTTTGGAACAAGACAAACTGGAGTGACAAAAAGAACTACTAAAAGGCGCCGTCTTTTAAAAGAGGTATCAAATCAGCGCTGTGTGCCGGGCAAATTGCAGTCAAAACCTGGTCCCTACTCTGTATTGCGATTTTAAAGTTCGGATCGTTCAAAAGCAGAAATTTTGTAGGGATTTTATGAATTGCGTTTCAAATTTCCCATACAAAATTTCCGCTTTCGAACAGATAAAACCGTACGTCACGAGCATCAAGCAGTTCGGCTAGAAAATCATTAAGATGCAAATACCTTGTGAAAAGATAGATGACTTTTCCTTTTATTTCCACGATTTCCTATTATGGAGTACATAGTGCATCTCGTCATTTTAACTAAACTACTGGAGAAAAAAATATTGCACGGCAAGGATATTAAGCAGGATATTCAAACTATTAAAAACTTAGGTCGCAAATGTTATAATGCAGTAAAGCAAGGCAGTATAAAGTTGTTTTCGAGAGGGCTTTTCTACTAAAGGCAAGAATAAAAAGCTGATCCTAAGTAGATAAAATCCCTAAGTACCTACAAGATATACCTATCCGTCGTGACGGCTTGTCCAAGGCGTTGCCCTTGTTCCCATAATGGACATTTGTCTAAATCTTTTTTTTTGACATCGGAGTCTCGCTGTGGTTTTCATCCTCTTTGAGCGGTGTTACTTGGAAATTTCTGTTTTTTTCTTGTACCTACTGAAGAATTATCTGAAAATCTACATGTAGTCCTCAATAAATGTATCAGCATGATACGTACGGTTTTCTGGCCCAATCATATATTAAAAAAAAGTAGCTCAAAGCTAAATAATGAAATCTATCTGTCTATCTATTTAAAGCAGATAGTCGTCGCATTTTACGAAAATGTCATGCGAGTGGAAACCAAAACGCAGCAGGAGTGGCAGTCATGAAGAAGGTCAGTGGATATGAATACGACTTAGCGATGAAGAAGTTGCCACAAAATCACATAAATTACGAAGGCCTTGAATTGTGGAGAGAGTTCGCTATCGGTAGTTCACTTTTGTCGTTAAGAGCTCCAAGAGAAAGGCCTTCATTTTATTTCAAAATAAAGTCGCCGGATAAAAATTAAGAGAACTACTGGCAACTAATTAAAGTGTGTATGGTATGGTTTAGAGGTGGCGCAAAAGCTAGCAGTTAAAACACATACATCTTTATCTATTTTATTATTGAATTAAATGGTTGAATATAATTTTTTAAATTGTTTTTCATATTTGAAGTCAGACATCAACGAAATATGTTATCACCTTTAATGCAATGATGCTTACCAACAGATGGCGTGTACTACGTTAAGATATGTTCCGAAAATCGAGCACTGAACGAACAACTTCGAACTGTCAAAAATCGTTCGGTAGTACAACATCCGGCCATCTTCCTTTCCCTTTTTTAAAGTCTCCAAGATGGTGAGTCTTCTACATAATTTCTATAAAAATTCGTTTTCATCGTGTATAAATAGTGATTTTAATTATTTAAAAAGTCGAATAATTTGAGTACGATGATTTAATAGTATTGAAAATATTATTATTTCTCCATTTCACCGGTTAATTCGTTTAGAAAACTGGATTTAAGAATGATTGTTTTTATTCGCCGGGAAAGAATGAAAAATCGAAAATATTAAACGAATTTTTTACTTAATTGCTTTTCTTGTGTTGAAAATGTAAAGTGTGTTATTAACTGTATTGAATTTAAAATTTTAGGCGCGAGGACCTAAAAAACATTTGAAGCGTTTAGCAGCACCAAAAGCATGGATGTTGGACAAATTGGGGGGAGTCTTTGCCCCTCGTCCATCAACTGGCCCACACAAACTGAGGGAATCACTGCCCTTGATGATTTTCTTGAGAAATCGTCTAAAGTACGCCTTGACTGGAGCCGAAGTAACAAAAATTGTTATGCAGCGTCTCATCAAAGTCGACGGAAAAGTACGCACGGATCCAACATTCCCAGCTGGATTTATGGGTAAGTTGTTTTGTTTCGGATAGTTAATAGAGATTTCTAATGTTTATCAATTTTGAAGATGTTATCACAATCGAGAAGACTGGTGAATACTTCCGTTTGGTTTATGATGTCAAGGGCCGTTTCACCATCCACCGCATCTCGGCCGAGGAAGCTAAGGTAGGTTAATGGCGACAATTTCTCATAGAATAGTCCGCTGGCTTGATCGAAGACCATGTTTAATGTGAATTTAGTAATTTTGTGGTTCAAAAGTAAGCCAAGAGCAATCTTTGTTTCGACGGTCACTGATTGTCTTGATTTTTGTGATTTTATCAGTAACACTTACGTTCAATAACAATAACCTAGCGATTATAAAGTCGTAATAGTGAAGCTTAATATCCATTACTTAAATATTGAATTTAATTTTTATTGCAGTACAAGTTGTGCAAGGTTCGCAAGACTCAGTTGGGTACCAAGGGCGTCCCATTCCTCGTTACACACGACGGCAGGACCATTCGCTACCCCGATCCATTGGTTAAGGCAAACGATACTGTCCAAGTTGACATTGCTACCGGCAAAGTTACCGACTACATCAAATTTGATTCAGGTAAGTGGAGACGTGTTTGATGCTGTTACTCTAGGCTTGTCGAAGACCATGTTTAATGCAGATCCTCATTTTGTGGTTCAAAAGGAAGCCCAGATAAATTTTTGTATCGACGGTCACTGAGTGTCTTGAAATTTGTGGCAGAATCAGTAACATTTTACGTGCATTACAGTTGTTTCATCTATCTTGAGGATGTGTGTCACTTTAGAATGCGCCCTGAGTAATTGATGTTTTTGTTTATTTGTAGGCAACTTGTGCATGATTACCGGAGGTAGAAATTTGGGTCGTGTTGGTACAGTCGTCAACCGTGAAAGACATCCAGGCTCCTTCGACATCGTCCACGTTAAGGACACACAGGGCCATGTATTCGCTACAAGATTGTCAAACGTTTTCATCATCGGCAAGGGTAACAAGCCATACATCTCGCTGCCAAAGGGCAAGGGTGTTAAATTGAGCATTTCCGAGGAGCGCGACAAGAGGTTGGCCGCCAAAACTGCTCATTAAGTTTTTATAATAGAAGATGAAATATTTGTATTTTACAAAATGAAAATATAAGACAAAATATTTAATCGTTTGTTTTTTTTTTTATTAAAAGCTTTAATTTTTCATAACATTTTGGACTCAACCACAAGAAGGCGCTATTATCGACTTATAATACTTGTTCTGCATGCTATCGTGAGCAATAGACTTGGGTTGTAAGAGGGAGTCAAACCCCGAGTAAGCTTGTGCTTTAAAGGAAAAGAAGCAACATACTTAACAGACGGAAAAGCCACAAAATCCTGGAATTCGGAGTCACAAAATTTTAAAAATCGGGAAAAAAACATTGTTCGGATTACTAAATCCCAAAACATGACGATCCCGGAAACATCGCATGAAGAGTTTAGCTGAAACTGAGACTGACGCCCATGTTCTGCATTCCACTTTTTGTGAATTCAACCACCGAAAGTGAAATTTGGTGTTCTGCATTCCGAAAAACCTTCGTTGTATGTGAATTGAATTCACTTGAATTTGGTGTTGTGAATTGAATTCACTTCCATTTGAGACGTTGGTTTGAATAGTCCTTGCGATCATCAAAAGTACCTTATTTTAATAATGCAAGTAAAAGAAGTGTCATTTTGCATTACTATTAGATTTTAATTATTTTCATAGGGGATACTTGGCAGCTTATAGTTCAGTTGTCAGTTAAAGTGAAGTGAAAATAAGTTTCAGTTCAGTTCTCATTTCTGACCACAGTTGGCGGTGGTTTTAAGGCTGAAAAATTGAGAGCCCTAGTAAATGCAGGGAAGTAATCATATTTTGTTTTTTCTCAACGCTTTTTGGTTGTCCGGAACGAGCGGATTAAAAACGTTTTCTTGATTACGATTCAAAAAACGTTTGGACTGATCCGGTGTGGAGTCAGCATTAACCTTTAAATGGATTTGATTGAAAACATATTTTTTTGCACACTGTCAGCTCTCGAATGCTTACAAAAATCACAACAAAAAAAATGACGTCTTTATTAAGACAGTTATAGGCGATTCTTTGTAGGAATTAAATATGGTTTAGTTCTATACTAGCAGATCTTTTACTTCAATTTATAGTAATAAAATACATTTGTTACCAATCAATTATCTTGTATATAATATATTAATAATTAAAGTACTGATCACGCAACAACCACATATATGAAGCTTCGAAATTCAGTTAGCGAAATTTGGAAAATATTTTAAAATAATAAACAAGTAGGCGCATATGGATATTTTTTTTTTCATGGAGATATGTCTACTGGTGGCAACAGTGAAGAAAAAAATAAAAAAAATTAGATAATAATAAATAAATTCCTAATAAACCTGATATGTATCATAAATGATACGCTATGCATTTAAGGGTTAAGCACCGTATTTCAATTTCTGTGAGTTTTATTTTCAGGAGCTCGCGAAAATGACTAAACAAAGTGATAATTTGGTGGAATTTATTGAAATTTATCGCGAATGTCCATGTTTATGGAAAAAAAATGATTCTTTTTATCACAATACGGTAAAAAGAGAAGGAGCATATACAACAAGTTCCTGAGTACTGTTATTATTGATTTGCAAGTTTCAGGTATAATTACACTTAGACTTGGTGACGATATTGCACTAGAACTCCAACTTGCTAAAGATCTTAGCGTTGCGCTCAGTTTTTCGTGAGGTGAAATAGCGGGTCTCATATTTTAATCTTGTTTCTTAATAATTGGCGTTGCTAATTGTAGTACCTCCAGGTATATGCTCTCACGGGAAAGTCACAAAATCCCGGAATGAGGTCAATTTAATATTTCTTTAATAGACATATGGTAACTATTTGTTTCCTTTGCTAGCATATTTCCTTTGATTTAAAGCATATCAGCAACCAAAATTATTTTAAAGAAAAAATATGTCAGCTGTAAAATCACATCAAAGAGAAGAAAATGGTCAATCGAAAAAGTGAGAACCACGGAGAGGTAATTTTTTGTCGATTCTCATGCATTCGAGTGATCTTTTTTCTGCATAAAATATTATGTTTACTTTATCAACAATACAAGCATAAATTACAGAAATAATTGCACAGAATTTCGGGATTTCGAGATCCGGGATTTTGTGACCCGGGATTTTGATATCCGGGATTTTGATTTCCGGGATTTTGTGATCCGGGATTTTGTCATCGGGATTGTGTGCACGGGATTTCGTTTTCCGGGATTTCGTGGGTAACCCGCTCTCACTCATACGTAAATAGTTTGACCAATCACTATGGGGCTTATTGCGAGTATCTATTCGAAAAAATTCTATTTGACTTTTTTCGATTCTATTAAACAAATTCGTGGTATCACGTAACGCAAAAAAATTGTTTAAATAGAATCGAATTTCGAAATAGAAATTGGAAAGCTATCTCGGTGCACAGTACACATAATAAAGGTAATATATTGCGCATGCGTCAAAAATTTGTAATTAAAAATGGCTGACAATTGTGACCTTTTCGATGTTTGTACGTATAAACTATGGTAAAAATATGTACGATGTTTGACAAATTCATGACATAAAACGAAATTCGAATTCAAGTTTAATGTGCAATATTGATAAATTAAAACATTGCAAAACGGTTTTATTTGACTTTCTTTTTATTTTTGTACTTTTTACTTCGATTTGTTTGTTAATGTATTTTGTTCGAAAACACATTCTTGATCGGAGAAATATTTCTTAAACTTTTTGTTTAGAAGAAGTATTTGGTCACAAGCTCAACAATTATTTTACGATATTCTTACAAAATACTATTTAGTCTGCATTAAATCTTCTGCTGACCATTTGGCTCGCTTTGCAGGACATTCAAACTTCTTTATTCAGCCTTTCGTGAAAATGTGGTCTATGGAATCAATAACTTGATTAACTTCCTGCTCTCCAGCAGGATTATTAACTCAGAGGTGGGTAGAATATCTGCTAGACGATCTGTTAGAAGAGGTACCCCACGGCGTTCTATCCACTCTTCTCTGGAATTTGGTGATAAATGAATTACTGATATCCTTAGAAGCAGAGGGATGCACGGTGATCGATTATGCGGATGACGTGGGTTTAGAAGTATCAGGAAAGCACATCAACACCCTAAAAGAACTCCTCCAAAGAGCTTTAAAAAGGCTAGTTAAATGGACAGCTCGGTGTGGTTTGAGTGTAAACCCCCACAAAACCGAGTAGGTACTCTTCTCTAGGAAATATAAAATTCCAGTCATCGACCCTCCCGCCCTAAATGGAACTGATATGAAATTGACTAATAGGCAAGCATGCTACAAGGCTTGGCGTCCATTCAAATAATTTCTGTAGAAGCTGCATGGACGAAGAGAAGGAGGAAACTATTCCCCACCTTCTTTGTAACTGTCCAGCTCTCTCCCGTAAAAGAAGACTCCATTGAGGGAATTCTACTTTAACGGCGATCTGATAAACACAGATATCAGAAACCTCCTTCGCCTCATAAAAAGCTCCAATTGGTTTAACGAGTAGGTATGGAGATCTAAGATCCATTTGGTATCACAATGGACCTATCAATGGTCTAAGTGTGCTGGCAAAAGCTGGCAGCCACTTTAACCTTACCTAACCTAACCTTTTGCGCAGAATTCTTCCCTTTATTGTTTATATTGCATCCATAAATAGCACGGCGCATTTTTAAATTTTTCTTTTGCCAATTTAAATAAACACTTCACACGAAAGAAAATATAAACAACAAATCAAAATAATAACGAGGGTCACATTTGCCGCCATTTAATTTGAATTTTGACAGATGCGCGAACTTGAACAAAAATGAATGTGCGGAGTATATTACCTTTATTATGTGTACTGTGATCTCGGTGAGCTTTCAACTCAAATGTTAACTTCAATTTTGTTTATTGTCTTGCAAAGAATTGTTGTTTTTAGTCAACAGAAGTTTCATCTGGTTTGATATTTTTGAGGACGAATGAGATGAGGTTCATCGTGCAGCAGTTTTATCAACTCTTCGATATAGAAAAAAATTACGAGTGCATTCTAATCCGCTGGACATGGACGAAAATATGTAAGGAAATACATTTCCCATGAAAAAAGTAATTTTTTATAATTGTTTTATTTAGGTTTAAAAATAACTTTAGATTGACGAAAAATGTGGTTGACTGCCTCCAGCTTTTTGCAATTAATGGATTTTATTTTATTAGGAATACTAATTTCTCCATCTGCCGCTTGTTTGTAAATTGACTCCTATTTCGTATAAAAATTAATCAATTTGCATATTAAAACCGATTTTTATTTAAAATTCAATATATCTATTACTTATTTATTTTCATTGTTTTCCATTTCACCGAATAAAGGAATTTCAAATAAAATTGTACCGTAATTTTCTGATAGAATTGTAATTTCTATCAAATAGAAAAATATCCATAGCAATAGAGACTCGCAATACCGCGGTAATAGAATTTATTTCTATTCGAATTTAATTCTATTTCGAATCGAATTCCGCAATGCCGTCAATAGATTTTATTTCTATTCGACTTTGATTCTATTGGGAATAGATTCTCGCAATAAGCCCCTATGTTCAAATCTTAATTCTTTCATTAAATTAACGTGTGACAGTGATCGTCTTTTTGAATACCAATCATTGCTCCATTTGCTAATTTTCTTTTTAGGGTTCTTTAGCGACAACACTATAGCTATTGCAATAAGGCTTCTAAATGTTCGTTATCTGCTCACGAATAAAAGAAAAGCTCAACTGAATATCGAACTGACATTGCCTTTTTCAACTGAACTGAAAGCTCAACTGATACTGAACCTGAAACTGATCGTTTAAAAGGGGCTTAACAGAACAATTTTAGGCTTTATTCTTCATTTGACATTTGAGTTCCAATTTTGTTCTTAAAACTATCTCTTTTTCAAGTGTACCATACAGTTGATTTCAATTTAATAGACATAATGGTAACCATGTTTTCCTTTTTTTTTTAGATTAAGAAATTATTTTTATTTACCGTGTTTTATGTACAAATTGGATTAAAACTAGACTATAACTAAAATAAAAATGTCGGCTCAACAAAAGGGGCCCAACGTATTTCAACTGACTACTTTATAATGGTTTTGTTTTTACAAAATCAGTATTATTGACAGCTTAATCTATTACATGTTAAGTAAGTAATTTTTTTTTTACAAATAATTAATAAGAACATAAAAAAAAATATAAGTGTTGGATGTTGTTTGGTGTGCGGGATGATTACAAGGGCCTATCCCCTGTAATGTCGATGGTCGGCAGTCTTGTAGAATGTGTTGCTATGTATGATGTCGTCAAACCTGGGATCGTTGATCGCTCGGGCGCTCAGGTATCGATGATTCGGTTCTACATTTACTTGGAACAATTCCTGTATCTCCAGATTTGGATGGTCAGCAAGATTGTGCAGAAGTCTTGTTGAGAGTTGCAGCATGTATTTCTCGATTGAGATCAGTCCAGCGCTGTCGTAGATTTTTCGGTTGTTGAAAAATCTGCGTGTGTCCTTATGCCTCCAAAGTCCCGTACAGGTTCTTAGGATTTTTCGTTCGAAGATCTGAATTTTCTTCATCATGGACGGTGAAATGGTGAACCAAATCGGGCAGCCATACGTGATGACCGGTCTGATGAGTTGCTTGTAAATTAGCAACTTGGTGTCCTTGCTGAGTCCGTTCCGCTTCTTGAGGAGCGGATGGACCAGATGGAACGCATAATTGGCCCTTCTTAGGATGTTCTCAGCGTGGTTATTGAACTTAAACTTCTCCGTGAAGTTAATTCCCAAGTACTTAGTTGAGGTTTTAACCGGTACCTCCGTGTTGTCGGGAAGACGAATCTTCAAATTGCTGCAACGGGTGGCAAATGCTCGACGACGAGTTACTGTCGTCGGTGTCCGGAAACAGATCAGCTCCGTCTTGCCGCTGTTTATTTTAAGTCCCCATTTGAGATAATAATCCCAGAGGCTTCGAATGTGGGCTTCAACACGTCGCGCTGCAATCTCTGGTGACAGGGAGACAGCGTATGTCACTGAATCGTCCGCATAGAGACAAGTTCTCGTCCGTGGAACATTCAGTGGCTGGTCCGCAGTGTACAGGTTGAAAAGGATCGGACCAAGTCTTGATCCCTGGGGCACTCCGGCGTTGATCCTCCTCGTTGACGACTTGATATTGTTCACCTGTACAAAAAAAGTTCTGTTGGTAAGAAAATTATTTATTAGTTTTACTAAATAATTGGGGAAACCGTATCCTAAGAGCTTGAAAATTAGTCCTTTGACCCAAACACTATCGAATGCCTTCTCTATGTCTAAAAGACAGGCCACTGTTGTTTCTTTTTTATTAAGTCCCCTGGTGACATCATTATGGAGCTTAAGGAGTGGGTGAATGGTCGAGTGCCTAGCTCGAAAACCATATTGAAAGTTAGGAAGAATTGTTCTTTCCGAACATAGTTGGTTGATTTTGACCAGGATCAAAGATTCAAAAATCTTGCTGATACAGCAAAGCAGGGCTATGGGACGATACCCGTTCACAGTCGAGCGGTTTGTTTTCTTTGGCACAGGGACAATTTTTGCTATTTTCCACGAAGCTGGAAAGTAGCTATTGTTAACGCAATTATTGAATATGATTGCAAGCAAGAGAATGGCAATGTTGGGTAACTTTTTCAGTAAAAAGTTAGAAATATGGTCAGTTCCCGAAGATTTTTTGGAATTGCTGTTCTGGATGATTTCCCTTACTTCCGCTGCATTTGTGAAGACTGCGTCAACGGTGGGGTTATTTGAAGGGTTTTCCTCGCTAAAGTTCGCTAATGGATTGCCCATAGAGAGCGCTTCACTAACTTCGGAATTGACTTGCTCAAGGAAGTCGGGAAGGTGCGCTGGTGGTCGGTCATTGAAATTACCTTCGAAGTGGACTGCGAAGGCTTCTGCCTTCTCGGCCGGAGTAGTAGCCGTATGCTGGCCATAACTAATGGCATCTGGTATGGTATTTGATTTCCCAACCAGTGCATTAATTTTCTTGAATGCGTCAGGGCCTGGTTTGATGTTTTCAAGACGTTTCTTGAACTCTACTTCATTGTGGTGCCTTACTGCTTGGAGGAACATCGTGTTAATGCACTGAAGTTGAGAGTGCACGCTGCGATATTCCTCATTAACAGTATTATAAGTGCGATGGAAAATTCTTTGGAGTCGCTTACGGAGTCGTTGTCTGTGAGCATAAATTGCTTGAATAGACTGGGGAAGATTAGCGTACCTATCTCTGCTGGTTCTAGGAGTCTTTTGCCTATCTATGGCATTGTTAACCACGGTATTGAAGTGGGTAATGAAACCGTCAATCTCAATATTGCTGAGATTCTGGTCTGGAGTAGGTGGTGAGAGGTCAGTCTCAATTTCCGAATGAAATCGGTTCCAATTAATTTTATTGAAAATGGTATGCTGTTCTGGCGTAACACGATGTATCATGATTCTGCGGTATAACCGAACCCTAAGTTCGACCGCTAGATGATCAGAATCGCTTGCGTGCGTAAAGCAAGTAAAATTCTGGAATTCAGGCAGAATACTAATAAAATTGGACGAAGCCAAAAAGAAGTCCAGAGTGGAGGGAGTTCTAGGAAATGTTTTGAGTGGTTGCGAAACAACCACGAAGGAATGTTGATCAGCATTACCATGCAGCCAGTCAACTATGGCTAAGCCCTGAGGCGAACTCTCGTCATCTCGCCAGAGTGGGTGTCTGGCATTGAAGTCACCACCAATCACACAATACGTATGGAGGTTGGATACGAGGTTAATCGTAGTCAGGTCTCTTTGGATGTTTTCTCGTGAAGAGTTACATCTGTTGTATACTGAGACGATCAGCAGAGTCTCCGTATCGGACACCGTGATAACTACCCCAGTGGCTTCCATTGCAAGCAAACCAGTAAAAATGATTTCATCACTTTTCATGGTGCTTCGAACAAGGATCGCAGTGCCTCTTCTTTCGGGGGATTTATTTACCCTGAAAATTTCATAGCCGTCAGGCTTGAAGGGATTTCTCGAAGAGAGATTTGTTTCCTGCAACAATAAAATGTCGGGTTTTTTTGACTTAATAAATAAGCTCAAAGAAATACGTCTGGCTATGGAAAAAATTGAATTAACATTATATGAAATTATACTTAGCCGATTTATTGTGGGGAGCATATTTCAAAAATAAATCTCCCTAAAATCAATGTTTTCGATCTGTCGTCGAGTGCGGCGTAGTTGTCCGGTATAACCTTCTTGGCCTTCTGAAGAATCGTAAAGAGATCCGTTCCAAAAAGTCGTTCTGTGTCATCAAAAAGGTTGTAAGTCCCCTTGGTCTGGGCAGCAGATGGTTTCGCTGGTGTATTGCGTGGCGTGTTGGCTGGAGTTGGGGATGGTTTGGGGCCTGGTTTGGTCGTTGATGAAGTCTTCAACTGTGTTTTGGTGTTCAAGGCAGCAACATCGGCGAAACTCATTCCGGTCTTGATACCTTGAGTGGCGGATTTGACTGCAAATAGATGTTGTTCCTTCTTCTTAAGAGCAATTTTCACCCTCTCAGCTACTTTTTGTTTGTATTTAGGACATCCTTTGTAGTTGGCTGGATGTCCAATCGACTGACAATTTGTGCAGTACACCTTGTCGTCTTTGTTGTTTGCTGAGTTGCGCAGGCAATTACCGGGAAGGTGCTCCTCCTTGCACTTTACACATCGGTATTTCATGCCGCAGTTGCTGGCCACGTGTCCGAATTTTTGACAGTTTCTGCACTGTGTGACTCCGTTATGTTTCAGCTTTTCCCAATGAACTTTTTGGTTCATCAGGAGGGTTTTTTGATAAACCGAAGGTAAATCGCAGGATTTTTCAACCTGTACCACGAAGTTGTTGAACTTGCGGTCCGTCCTAGTGGTTTTGTAAGGACTAACATCCATTACAGGAATGCCCTCGAGGATCAACTCGCTCTTGATCTCCGCTACATCATAGCTATGATGAATCCCTTTGAGGACCAGAAGCTTCTTCTTGTCCTCCTTGGACGTGTAAGTGTTGAATTCGGTCTTTCTGGACTGTAGGAATTCCTTTACTCTCGAGTGGTCTTCCTTCGACTTGGTAGTTATCACCGACTTCATGGAGTTGATGTTATGCACCTTGTAGGCGATACGGAGGCCCCTAGTGTATCTGCTAAGCTCAGCTACGTTGAGTTTGTAGCAGATTATTGGCGGCATTATGCTAGATTTGATGTCCGGGGATGACGCAGCAGTTGTTGTTGTTGTTTTTTTGTGAGCTGTTGTAGCCGGTACCGGTGGCGTATTGCTTGATGTTGACGGAACGATGGGCAATAGCGTTTGGTTCAATGTTAAGGTTGGCGTTGATGAGTCAGAGTGCTTGCGCTTTTTTGACTGCACAGCACAGAATTCTTTGTGCGATGACTCCTCATCGGTGGCTTCAGGCTCAGAATCGGAAGAGCAAGAGTGCTCTTCGTCTTCCGTCTCGCTGGCATCTCCATCGTTGGCCACGTCATCAACGACTTCCATGTCGTTTTCCTGAACTCCTTCGTTCTCATAGAGCGCATCCATATCGCTCAGTTTTTCATGGATTCCAACCAGAAATTCTTTACCATGGTTGGCCATCCCACTTTTAATTTTTTTGAGTATATCATTGTACGTCGAGATGATATTTTCCTTCCTTTTCTCCTTTTTACCCATTGCCTGTTGGGTCACACTCACTGTAACACAGTAAACAAGGGGTCAGGTAAAAACAAGCACTTTTAATATCACTTTAACGTTTTATGGTTTGGTTTGTTTAACTAATGCCCATTTGGTGTTGGGTTTCACAAAAGTTGTAGCGCAGGCAGAAACCTTTGCTGCTGTTGTTTTTTTTTTTTTTATTTTTATTTTTTTTTTTATTATATCACTTTCACTTTGGCGGACTGCACAAGCTCGGGAGCACGATACGACCGTCGCGGTTGAATGTGAATGAATGACTTTTTTTGCATATTGAACCATGTTTTCCTTTACCGGCATCTTTCTCTTATTTTCCAGTGTATCAGCAACCAAAATAATTTTTTTAATAAGAAATGTTCGCAGTAAATTCACATAAACGAGGAGAAAATTGTCATTTGAAATAGTGAGAATCACGGAGAGCGAAATTTTGTCGATTCTCATGCATACGAGTGATCTCTTTTCTGCAGAAAATATAATAGCCGTGTTTTTTTGATAATTATACTCACTTCAGTCAAAAAAACGATCTATACTCACTTCATCCACAGTAGCAGCCGCACCAACCAATTGGTTTGCGGCTCGATTTCTTTTTCTTCGTTTGACAGTTTGCAAATGTCAAAACCGAGGAAAAGCAACAAATACGATCGGCTAAAGGCTAATTTATGAGATTTTTCGCGCTCTGTTAGTCAACTTATGTAGTTCTATCCTCACTTGCTGCTACTGGGAAATTCATCCCCACTTGGTGTGTTGTTATTGCTTTCTGTGTAAAATCTTACTGGGCTGGGTATACAGCTATCAAAAAAACACGGCTAATGTTTACTTACTTACTTTAGGCGGCGCTACAGTCCGGGGTGGACCTGGGCCTCAACCAACAAGCGTCTCCAGCCAGCTCGATCTTTAGCTAGCTGCCTCCAGTTTCGCACGCTAAGTTGGTTGAGGTCCCCTTCAACTTGCGCGCGCCAGTCGCGGTCTTCCTCTACTGCGCTGTCCCTCGGGGGCGGATTCGAAGATTTTTCGGGCCGGAGCATTGGTGTCCATCCGCTCTACATGACCCAGCCACCTCAGTCGTTGGACCTTCACTCTTCTGGCTAAGTCGATGTCGCTGTACAGCCCGTACAGTTCGTCGTTGTATCTCCTCCTCCACTCACCGTCTATGCAGACGGAACCGAAAATCACCCGAAGAATTTTCCTCTCGAAACAGCCAAGAGCACCCTCATCCACTATTGATAAAGTCCATGCCTCTGCGCCGTAGAGGAGGACTGGGATTATTAAGGTCTTATATAGGGTCACTTTTGTTTTTCGAGAGAGGGCTTTGCTAGTCAATTGCCTTCTTAGCCCAAAGAAGCAGCGATTGGCAAGGGTTATTCTTCGTCTGATCTCAGCGCTGGTGTCATTGTCTGAATTGATAGCGGATCCTAGGTAGACAAAGTCCTTAACTACCTCAAAGTTATATCTGTCGAGGGAGACGTTCTGTCCGAGACGTCGGTGTTGAGTGTCCTTTCTTGTTGACAGCATATACTTGGTCTTGCCCTCATTTACCGTTAAACCCATCTTTGCCGCTTCCGTCTCAATACTCGCGAAAGCGCCACTGACATCACGCTGCTTTCTTCCGATTATGTCAATATCATCGGCGTATGCGAGTAATTGGACGGACTTTTGAAAGATTGTGCCTCTTGTGTTGACGCGCGAGTTTTGCACAATTCTTTCAAGAATGATATTAAAAAAGTCGCATGACAGCGCATCGCCTTGTCTAAATCCTTTTTTGACATCAAAGGTCTCGGTGAGTTCCTTACCGACCTTGATGGAGCAGCGTGCATTCTCCATCGTCATCCTGCACAAACGGACGAGTTTTGCAGGGATGCCAAAACTAGACATAGCTCTGTATAGCTCGTCTCTATAAATGCTGTCATACGCGGCCTTAAAATCGATGAATAGATGGTGTGTATCGATTTGGAGCTCATGGGTTTTTTCCAAGATCTGCCGTAGTGTGAATATTTGGTCGATGGTGGACTTTCCTGGCCTAAAGCCACACTGATATGGACCAATCAGGTTGCTGGCGAACGGCTTCAGACGTTCACACAATACGGCAGATAAGATCTTGTAGGCGATGTTAATTAGACTAATACCTCTGTAGTTGGCGCAGTTTAGAGGGTCTCCTTTCTTGAGGATCGGACAAACAATGCTGAGGTTCCATTCATCGGGCATACTTTCTTCCGACCATATTTTACAGATGAGTTGGTGTATGCTCCTTACCAAGTCCTCGCCTGCTGCTTTGAAGAGCTCGGCAGTCAGGCCATCTGCTCCAGCAGCTTTGTTGGATTTCAGCTTAGATATGGCTATCTTCACTTCATCCAGGTCGGGTGGACGGAATTGTTGGTCTCCATCGTCCAAATTGAAAGGTTCATTCTGCCTGACAGCGGTATTCGGTTCGTCGTCGCCGTTATACAGTCTACAGAAATATTCCTTCCAAATCCTCAGCATCGACTGCGATTCTACTACTATGTTCCCTTGCTCGTCTCTACAGGCTTCGGTTCGGGGTTTGTGTCGTTGGCATGTATTTTTTACCTTTTGGTAAAACTTCCGAATTTCATTCCTGGAGTAGCATCTCTCAATTTCCTCGACCGCGCGCGTCTCATGCTCCTTCTTTTTTCTCCTGAGAAGCCGGTGCTCGTCTCTCCTCTTCTGCTCATAGAGCTCGTGAGCAGCTCTGGTCCTTCTATGCAGCGCCGCTTTGTATGCATCTTGCTTGGCTGCATGTGCTTGCCTGCACTCGTCGTCAAACCAGGGGTTTCGTTTTGGTGGCCGAGTGAAACCCAGCACATCAGAGGCGGCATCTCTGATGGCTTTTTGGCAGTGTTGCCACTGGTCTTCAATACTTGATGCTGGCAGCATAGGACCTCTTAAGAGATTGAGGGAGACTCGATCGGAAAAGGATTTGGCGATCTCTTGCGATTGTAGCCGTCCGACGTCAAACTTCCTCGCAGTATTAGCTTGTCTTTGCGGTGCTCGGGATATCCGCACCCGTACCTTGGCTACAACAAGGTAATGATCCGAGTCGATGTTGGCCCCTCGGAACGTTCGGACATCCATAATACTGGAGGAGTGCCTTGCGTCGATCGCAATGTGGTCAATCTGGTTGACGGTTGATTGATCAGGAGATCTCCAAGTCCCCTTATGAATATCGAGATGCGGGAATCGCGTGCTAGCAACGACAACGTTACGCCCCGCCGCAAAGTCGATTAGCCTGAATCCGTTATCGGAGGTGGTGTCGTGCAGGCTATACTTTCCGACAGTACTACCAAAGATGCCCTCCCTTCCTAGCTTGGCATTAAAATCGCCAAGGACAATTTTAATGTCATAACTAGGGCACTGCTCGTAAGTCTTGTCCAAGAGCTCGTAGAAGCTATCTTTGGTGTCGTCAACTTTCTCCTCTGTGGGGGCGTGCGCGCATATGAGGCTAATGTTGGCAAATTTAGCCTTGATACGGATTGTTACGAGGCGTTCGTTAACATGCCGAAAACTCAAGACTTCTTGCCTAAGTCTGCCTCTAATAACAAATCCGCATCCAAATAAGCGCTGCTTTTGCCGTCGATAGCAATCGCCGTAGTAGATGTCGCAGTTTTTCATCCTCTTTTTGTCCGGCCCATCCCATCGCATTTCTTGAATGGCGGTAACGTCTGCTTTGCAGCAGTCTAGGGCCTCCGCTAGTTGTTCGGCTGCACGTGGCCTATTAAGGGACCTAACATTCCACGTACAGATCCGAAGTTCGTTGTCCTTATTTCGTTTGCAAGGGTTGTCAACAGTAGATCCGTCCGTATCCGAGGCTTGTGGTTGCTTCGTAACTATTGTTTTTTTCCATGGCCGGGCAGTTACCCCGGCGGCACAACCCCCAACCTGGAGGGCCAGTTCCATTTTAGAAACCCCTAGGACGAGGGGTCGGTTAGACCGAAGCCAGTAGCCCATTCGGGGATGTGAGCGCTGCCGTTGGTCCATTAAGGGCTCATCCGCCACCATCTCTTTTCCAAGACCCTGACTAAGTCTCGGAAATCCTTACCGGCCTGAGCTCCAAATATGTTGGAGTAGCCCGGATAAGGTTTTGTTTTATTTGTTCCGGGATTTCTTCACCGTTGATTCCATCTGGGGAGTTCATCCACTGTCCCGTTTATAGTGCTGCTATTTTTGTCTGCTGGTCAGCACTCGCGCTTATAAGTTTGGCAAGTCGGGTCCGGATGGACATCGACCAGTACCCGACGGTTACCACTTGGAGGTAAAATAAGCACAATTGATGTGTAGAAACAGTTACAACACTGGGCATCGCCAAGTTCACACCTCTCAGTGCCTACCCTATTTCTACAACATCCAACCATCGGCTAATGTTTACTTTACCAAAAATACAAGAATAAAATTGCCGAATTTCGGATTTTGGTTCCGGGATACACTTTTTCCGGGATTTCGTGGGTAACCCTTAACAGAGACCAAGGACATCGATGGTCTCGGTTTTTCTCAAAAAGGTAGTGAATTGATTATTTGCATAGAAGTTTAAGTTTGCTTTTGCTCGGTGACGGTTTTCTACAAGTCATCGTTTAATGAGTGGATCAGGTCTCATCTCTGATGATATGAGCTGGAATAGTAGGAACATCTCTAAGAATTTATTTATTTATTATTTATAGGTTATCCTGGAACATTAATTGGAGGTGATAAAATTTGTTATCGTTACTGCTCATGCTTTTATTATATTTTTTTTTTATAGTTATACCAATTCTCTGGTGCCAGGTAACAAACACGGACAAATTTCTAGCAAAAAAACATTAATTTTTCTTACAAATTTGTTTAACTTCTGTTTAAATAAATAATTTCACTTACAGAGGTAAATTTATAAAATATAAGATTTAATTGAAAAAACGATGCTGCGTCACTGGCAATTAACGTAACCAGGTTCCACTGTATTTATATATTTGCCTCGACTTTAGGTCAGTAATTTTTCTGGCAGGTGTTAACACGAAATGCTTTATCTTCAATAAATTTGTACAGATGCTGGATAATGCTGACGACACCGACATCGTTGGTCGCTCTCAGCGTGCTATCATAGAGGCTTTTGCGGCATTCGAAGAACTGACGAAACAGGTTGGACTTGAAGCAAATGAGGTTAAAATCAAGTACATAATGTATGAACATAGGTACCCAAAAGTTGCCAATAAACAAAGAAGCATCTGTTCACCGCCTAGGACAAGTCAGGAATTTCGTAGTAATTAAGGATTTTACCTACTTGGGCATCCTAATGAAGATTTGACGAAAATTTACTCTTAGAAACCGCTCCTACTTCGGTTTGGCGAAGCAAATGGGTTCAAAACTCTTAACCCAGAGGACGAAATCTACAAAACACTGATCCTGCCAGTTCTGCTATGTGGTGCTGAGTGCTGGACGATAATTCTTCTTCGAATATTTGGTCCTCTATGTGAGGAGGACGAATGAAGGAGAAGATATAACTGCGAATTCTATGAGCTGTATCAAAATGTGGATGTAGTCGAAGCCTCGATAAAGCAAGTCATAGTGGATGCAAGAGCGCTTGGTTTAAAAAACTGAAAACAACTCACTCGAGATTAAAGAGGATGGAGGGCTACAGTGCCTCAGGCCATGGGTCGGAAGCCCGTTAAGGAGGTAAGTAAGTCCTCTGTGGCTTCAAAGAACGTCTCGAAGGCTATGACCACGATTAATCACTCAACGGCATAAGCTCTACATCTTCTTGTTTTAATGTTCAACGATATACCAGCTTCGATGGCTTGAACCGGAATGCAGTGAATAAATTATTTATTTGGCAGTGATAGTCTGCAACACTGGTTCCTCTGAGGACGTCAGTGCAATGGATTTCTCCTCATTCTTTCAGTTGTTGTTCTTATTGGCTTCTCGCAAATATTCATGTTGTACGTGTTCTATTTTTCGAGCGAATTAGAGGGACCTACAGTTTAATTGCCGGCGGATTGAGTAGAATATTATGCTCTCGGAGGTTTGTCATTGCCTACTGAGAGGTGGTGCCTCGAAAAATTTCGGTTGTTTTGTGATCATGAATCTGTGTCAGCTCGCTTAGTCAACTAACTAACTACTGCCGCCACTGCCACTTCTTGCTTGATTGGATTGTATAAAAAATCATATGTTGCTTTCTGTGCATGCAAAAAGGCCTTGTAAAATTTGTGGATTTCGATTTAAGTTGCATTTGGTACATTGGCTGCCTATACAGAGACTGTTGGAGAAGAGAAGAGAAAAAGAGAAGCACGGAGAGAAAATTAAGTCTATCGGTCACCTGTTTTGCAATTGTACAGCTCTAGGTAACAAATGATTACAGACTTTTGGCGAGCTAGAATACCTTAATAATATTGAGTTGAGGAGCATTCTGTGGCCCTAGGTCAACGACTGATTTTACACCTTGTTTAGGTTACTGCAGGGAAATACAAGTCTACATTAGAGATGTTCATACAAAAAATACATCGATGTTTTATTCGATGTAATGCATCGAAACGTCCCATCGATACTTAGCGATGCATCGATAAAAAACATCGACGTAGTTGTTAAAAATATAGATTAGGCAATAAGAAAGTGAGATATTATCCAAGGTTCTTACTTAAAATAAGATTTATTAAAATTTCATTAAAATTAATTTATTAGAAAGCTTGTCATTTTTAAATTAGAAATCCCAATGCGTCTACTACAAAGTTTTTGACAATGGCCTAGTACAATTTCCTCAAAATTTTCACTTTTGACAAGCAAATTAAAAGGTCTGAATCGATTCCTTGACTCAAATCTACAACTATAGGGTCTTTCATTAAGCGCACCGATCTTTAAATTTAAATAAAACAAAGTGTGTGTGAGATATCATCGACATTTTTTATTCGTTTGAAAGGCCTATCGATGCCATTATGTATGGAATATAATATCGTTCAAATGTCCGCCGCGGCTTCTCTGGGTTTCCATGACTATGACTCTGGCGCATAAATTAGGCTGGATTTGACCGATCGCATGGGTTACTTTGGCTTTGAGGGCCGCTGTGGTTTGTGGCTTATTCGCATAGACCTGCGACTTCATAAAACCCCACAAGAAAAAGTCTAACGGGGTCAAATCGCACGATCTCGGTGGCCAGTTCACATCACCTCCACGTGAGATGACTATGAGCAATGTGGCGTGAGCTGTGTGGCACGTAGCGCCGTCCTGTTGTAAACTCACGTCTTTGGTGTCCATATCATCCAATTCAGGCCAAAAGAAGTTTATAATCATCGACCTATAGCGCTAGCCGTTGACGATGATGGCCTGGTCAACGTCGTTCTCAAAGAAATATGGACCGATGACGCCGCCAGCCCAAAATCCACATCAAACAGTGACTTGTTCCGGATGCATTGGATGCTCTTGGATCTCATGTGAATTGGTAGTGTCCCAAATTCGACAATTTTGTTTGTTGACGTACCCATTCATCCAGAAATGGGCCTGAAGATGATTTTTCGCAGAACGTTGCCCGTTATACGTTGCATCGTATAAAATACATCGATACATCGTTAAACATCGAAAGCATCCGATGCATCGGATTGATTCGATACATCGAATAGTAAACATCGATGTTTTCGATGTATCGATGTATAATGAGCAACCCTAGTTTACATATATGAATTGATCACGTTACCTTTCAACTTCACGATCAGAGAGAAAGGTTTGTTTCCTAGTTTTCTGTAAGATAACGGGGTTACGAAATATGACATCCAAAGATAGATCAATAATAAATAGAATTATTGGTCTGAGGCATGGACAAGACTTAAGATATTCAGGGGGATGATATGGGCATCACTAAACTCGATCAACAAAAGTACCTTCGAATGTATGTCGTAGTCCTATTTTTGTATTTAACCTGGCTGTCGCCTAGGTTAACGTACGGCTGTGGCTCAATGACACACATAGTGAGGCCCAGAAATTCGATATTTTCAATGCCATCGGAAGTATGTCAGACATTCAACCGGTTATTTGTATGGATAAACACCCTGTTTATGGTAGCATGGCGAAGAAGTTTTTATTGTGTGGTAAACATCTTCCCAAGTGAGAGGGTAATTTGATGGCGTACGGATCATCTCGCATGCATTGAGCGACTGGTTCACCTTGAAGTTTTATTTCGTAATTTCATAAACCTTCGGGTGCATCAGGCACTTTAAGAGTTAAGACAATCGTAAACAAGGGCATCTCCATCATGCATGTACACCCAACCAGGAGGGAAGTGCAAGTTTTTTCCTTTTCCTTTTTAATTGGGGATATGCATGTTGCCATCTGGCATGCTTTTATTCATTCAAAGAGAAGGTTCAATTAAGATATATAAGACAGTTACGAGCAATGTATGTACATATGAAGGTAGGGATCAGATCTCAAGATCACAATAATACCTGTACGTTTAGTTGTACTTATATATTTCATGCAAAAGTCCTTCATTCCCGTATGAGTTTAAGGACTTCTACTAATTTACGTGCCTCTTTCTGCAGCTGCTTCCTAATTACTATGCCAACCAATCAACAAGTTCCTCTCCTTTTTTTATATTAGTTGTTTCGTTCTACTTTCTTTTCGTCCGTCCATCTGCCTACATATTTGTATGTTACAGCCTTCTTTTTTCAGACAGCGTTTGCGGCAGAAAGCTATAATTTGGCATAGTTGTAGTTGGAAGCTAGGCCCTGATTGTCTATGAGCTGTCGCGTCAAAGTAGGTAAATAGCAGAAGCTTGATATAACGTCGAGTATGCTTGGAATAGTACTAGGCCCACAACTTGTGAGCCAAGTTATTACTTTATACGAGACTCCGTCCGCGTTATCACTTGGCATGGAAGTCACTCATTCATTAGCCATGGAAGAGCTGAGTTAACGCAGGCCTGCGGTGTTCCTTCACTTACTAGTTTGGTAAAAAGACTGTTGCCAAGATTTGACTAAACAATTTTCGTTTTTGAATATGTAAGTTAACCATTAACTTACCACGAAACTTCTCAACACCTACCTAACAATTTCGGTGAGAGTTTCAAGAATAGTTTGGTGTAGACGTTTTAGAAAGCACGATCTATGCCTAAAAAGGTAACCAGTATGAAATGCTTTTTCGATCATGCTCATTATCTTGTAAAGAGCAGTCTCAGTAGATTTTCCTTTTAGGTAACAGGGTTGCAATGCAACTGGCGACAGCGATTTCTCACTTGTGTTTTGTTTGTTTTGGATGCAATAAGCACCGTTATTTTCCTATCGATGTTGCCAATCTTTTGACATGCGGTAGGCTTTGTTATTTCTTATCAGTTGAGTGTAACAGCTCCAAGGGTTAGACCACCTCCGTTTACGCTTGATTGAAATAATAGGTAATTTTTTTTTTGTGATTTTTTTCATTAAAAGGAAAAAAAAATAGTTAAATTAATTGATTCTTAAAGCAAAAGCAGGTACAATTTAACAAAAATATATTTACAAGCGGATTGCAGATGGGTCGAAACAAGCACTGCAGTATCGAAGAACGTCGCTTCGTCCGTAGGCTAAAAGAGCAAGGAAAACCCCTTAAGTTAATTACCGAGGCGCTAGGTAGGTCTGTGAATTTCATTGTACAGGCTTTAAAGCCACTGCCTGTAACGGAAACAAGAGGAAGACCAAGAAAAACTGACCCAGTCACGGACAATCAAATTATTCTACTAGCATAGAGGGACCCATTTACCTCTTCAAAGACCATTGCTGCTTCCATACATAATCGTATCAGTGCCCCACCTGTAAAAAGGAGATAGCGGGAGAATAATTTACCTGACAGAATTGCAAGAAAAGTTCCTCTGCTCAGAAAAAAAAATAATATAAGGACTAGGAAGCAGTTTGCAGAAAATTTAAGAAACCACACCATTCAACATTTTCAGAACATCTTATGGAGCGATGAAACCAAAATAAATCTTTTCGGTTCTGATAGTAGAAGGAATGTTCGTCGACCCAGAAGAAATGAGTTCCAGCCTCATTTTACAAAAAAAAAAAACGGTAAAGCATGAGCTGGACGCGTCATTGTGTGGAGCAGTTTTTCTTGGTTTGCGGTGGGACCAATAGTTTTGATAAAAGATATCATTACAAAATAAATTCACCGTTATATTCTTGAAATTCATATGCTATCATATGCTGCCATATGCCGAGGATAATATACCGTAAAGATGGCGCTTCCAACGGGACAATGATCCTAAGCATTCATCAAAACTGCTGTATGGTTTGTTGAGAGACCACCACGTTTCTGTGTTACCATAGCCATCCCAGTCCCCGATCTCAATCCTATTGAGAATTTGTGGGGGGAATTAAAGAAGTCCTAGGTAACGGAGACTCACCACAACAAAGCCGACCTTTGGGCGGCGATCGAGAGGCATTGGAAGGCTATTCCTGTTAAAGAAAGCAAGCAAATAAAAGCCTCAATGACCAGGAGGATTAGAGCAGTAATTTCGAACAAGGGTGGTTATTCTGGCTACTACTTAACTTAAATATTTATTTAAGTTATTAAATTGAAATAACACTACTTTTTTTTTTACAGTTATTACGTTTGAAATATAATTTACCTATTAATATGAGCAGCTCGTTTTTATTAAGAATTCAATATTGTATATAAAAAATCACAAGAATAAAAAAAAAATAAAATTTTTTTGGAATAACTGTAAAATAATGTGTTTTATTTGAGAAAAAAAGATTACCCAAGTTTCTACGCAAGATGTATTTTAAAATTTGAAAAACCTTCAGTTTTATTTGTGTTACCTATTATTTTGATCACCAGCGTATGCGTGTAGCAACTTGGAAAACGATGATTCTTCTAGAATTTGGCTGTACATCTAAAATACATCTAAAATAAGAGGTCAGGCTAATTGATGTGAAATTGGTTACTTGCTTTCCATCTTTCGGTATAAACACTATCCGAACACTTCTCCAACTTTGGGGAACGTAATTCGGTACAATGCAGGTGCTGTTCAGTTTCTCGACTGAGCTGAGCAATGCAAGATATTAAGGGCTGAGACTTCATAGTCGTATCTCGTACTTACTGTTTCTCAAAATGAAATATAAATCGCCTGTGGGAGTGGTAATTCTGAAATTTTCCCGAATGGTGTGTCATATCGAATAAAATATCCAGCTGGGGAAATTCACTAGAGAAATTCTTACACTATCAATTAGCCCTTTCAGTGACCTCAAAGAAGTACTCTTATCATTTTGCAGGAAATTAAGACCTTTAAGGAATGCGCTACAATTTTATGGGTGTTCGCGTGTGATTGTAATGGACCTATTATGGTGCAGCGAATAGTTTCACAATTCTATTAAATAAAACCAAACCTACTTTTGAATTTAATTTTAGAGGTCGTTCTTTAATACATTTTAGCTGTTACACAGATAAATTAAAGCTCACAAAAATAAAGAAGCATTCTACAAATTATTCAAGCCTATCGGATCGACTGTAAATGTGGTGCCACTTAACGCGGGCTTAACCATGTGAGAAGCTATTATGTGCCACTTGACCATCAGTTAATGTGTTATAAAGCCTAGACAAATTCCTAAGCGAACTTCCTATCACGATCTGCATTAAAGCATTGATACACACCGATACATCACCTTTCAGAAGTTACGTAACATTAATTAGTCACTAAAGGCGGTGACAAAACCAGATTGAGCACCGAGGACTGCATATCACGTCCCATAAATATTCAATTTCGTTTGTAACTTACGCTCATTTAGTGCATGCTTGCGAGCATTAGCATTTTTCTCTGCACCATGAACCAGAATTTAAGCCTATATCACGCATAAATTTATTTTTCCTAAAAAACAAATATGCATCTGCACTGCAGGCCAAGATAATTGCACTCTTTCCCATATGGATAAAACGTGTAGCGTTTTGTGTTAGTTACTCACGCAGTCACTATACCACGCAAACGATTTTTCTTCCAGTCGCGTCTGTGCAAATCGGTTTGCCTTCGAGAAAATCGTATTTATTTTCTGAAACCAATGACGATTTCAATTACGTAATTGGCTTTACTGAGAGTGAAGCAAAATGGTGTCTGCTCCAGCTTTGTAGCCTGATGGCTGACTTGTTCTCGTGTTTATTATCGAGTCAAATTCACTTATTAGTAATATTTACGAGCATTGGTTCGAGCCTACACAATTCGGATTGAAATTGCAACGTGACGACCTCTAGCCAAAGTAGGAGTGTGGATATTAATGATTTATCCAATGTTATTTAAATTAATTTGATGTGAATGATACTATTTTTAACTGACATCTTTTATAAAGAATTTATATCCGTTTTATTCAATGCAATATTCTGATTGGTGCAGTGTTTTAAATGATTTAAATTTACCTTATAGAAGACAATACTTTGACAGATCCGTGTTGGCTACGTTGTTTTCGAAAACGGAAGCATCCATTATTTCCATTTCTTTACCCACTCTCATGCTCGTTTAATTTTGCACTTACCTCACTGGCTACTCGAAGCAAGTCCACGGTATTGCTTCAGTGATTCTTAAGCATACCAATCACAGTGATTGCCCTATCAATTGTAAGACTATGTGGTCTTCGGTCAGAAGAATTGATGGCACTGCCCTATAGGCCATTAGTTCTTATCTGCACGCATTATCTTGACATTCCGCAGCGATTTATATTTTGTACTTAGTTTTGTTTTTTAAATCTCAGCTATAAGCCAGACTGCCACATGACTGGAGATAGACCTGCTATCAGATATCTCGTATCCAGCACAATAAGATCTAGAACAGCGAAGGTTTTCCGCCGGTCATGTGCTCCTAAATGATGTCGCTAAACACCACAACGTCAGATTGTGTAGGACCCAGCTTATTACGACATTCCAGGAAATTTTGCGACTGACGAAGGAGCCAGACAAGGTTCGTAAGGTACAAATAGTAGGACTCGTGACTATGTATTTGTCTTTGTCTCCTGTCGTTTATTAATCAAACTTACTCGTACTTTCTTACTTAGCTAGGTGGTGCGGGATGAACCTGGGCCACAACCAATGTTCTACTTGTACGCGTTACCTAAGGCGTCACCTCTGTGTTGGATTTATAAGCGTCCAGGGATAGAGCCTTCCTATTCAATTAGCTTTCCAGCCCAAAGAAACAGCGATTGGCGAAAGACATTGTTTGCTTGATTTCTGATGAGATGTCGTTTTCAGAAATGGTAGCAGTGTCAAGGTAGACAAATTCCATTACTACCGCGAAGTTACTCCGAGGTTACCGCGTTTACTCCTCAGGTTTCAGTCATTCACACAAATACGGCAAATAAGATCTTGTTCGCAATACTGAAGAGACTGATGCCTTTGTATAGTTGGCGCAGATGAGGGATTCTTGTGGATCGGACAGACGATGCTAAGATTCCATTTATCAGGTAATTATCTGACTAAATCTTTGAAAAGACTTGTGCATGCTCTTCATCAAATCATTTTCAACAGCTTTAAATAGCTCGGCCGGTAAGCTGTCAGGTCCAGCAGCCTTGTTGGATTTTAGCTTAGATATTGATATGTGTACCTTGTTTTGACGATGATAGCTAAAATGTCTGTCCAAGTCGTCCGAGTTGAATGGTTCTTTTTCAGAAATAGTTTTGCTTTATTCTCAGCGCGTTGGCAAAGTTCTTGGCGATCTCTTTCGATTGCAGCCTCTCGACGTTGTACCTTCTTACAGTATTCTACATTCGTATCTTGGCTGCAACAAGGAACAGATCCAAGTCGATGTAGACGGCTTGGAATGTATTTCTTAGGTTGCTCATTTTTGTTTGAACACCGTTCAAACGTTCGCCTTCCCTCTCCGTACTAGGGACCATTTGATGGCGGAATATAATTCGTCGTCAGCGTAGTCAAGATATTTCAAGTGAGTTGGAAGAGTAGGTTTGAATCTTAAAAAGGCGCATGCACAGATGGCGTAATAGCTAAGTTACTCGATGCTGGTAAGGTATGGGTAGGCTATGGTCTGATAAAAGCATGTCCAATGGTTGGAAACTAAACACAATTTTCCTGAAAGTAGTTCGATTTATCTGCGCTAGTAACAGAGTATAAAAATTTTGCATAATGATGGTTTTATGAGTGATATTAAGCCGAATATTAACATTTGGCATAATGTCGCTTTCGCAAAATGACACCTGGCCAATTTGGCTTTATGTCGCGAGTTCGTTGAAACAATTTGAAGTATTGGAAATATGTAATACACCGCTTCGCTGCTACGGTCCTTTTATGTCCAAAATCGGTGAGGAGCAACCGGTTTTTGTTATATTCTCATTTGGTGTTATGTCTTAAAAATGTTGGCCTTATGTTGCTTTTTGAAAGCGATATTATGCCAAATGTTAATATTCGGCCTAATGTGACTTTCAAAAGCGTCATTATGCCAAATTTTTATATTTGGCACAATGTCGCTTGGAACAATGTCACGGTTGCTTATCGGTGCTGTCTTAGGCTCAAAAATTCGACAACTGACCAAATCTACATTCTACGGAAAATCCTACAGAAGATTCAAGAATTCCAGATGATCGATTTCCACTATCTATACGCATTTATTAATTTTAAGATCGTGAGTAGTATTGTGAATAGAGGTGAGCTATTTTGGGCGATCTTTGGTATGGAGAACTCTCAAGATCGGAATATATATTATCCGTACCATCAATACTACGCGAGGTTTTAGGCAGGGCGACGCAATGTCAAGCAGCTTCTTCAACCTGGTATTGGAAAAACTCACTTGTTCGTATAAGTCGTACAACATCGAATTAAAAACTTCTTAAATAGGTTTGATTGTAAACGACGATTAAAGAAAGTACATGCTGTCTTAAAACCTGGTTACGATAGGCATTTATAACTTTGAGGTAGTGAGGAATTTCGTCTACCTTCTAAAAATATTACTTTGGCTTAACGAGACAAATACATATAATACATTTTTAGTAAGACTCTATCAAGAAGAACCAAGGGGACACTTATCATTATCATCCAGAATCGTGGGCTATCTCTCGAAGCTATCAAATGCACTCTCATCAAGTGCTTCAATCGATTTATGGTCCTATCTGTGTTGACGGCACAGCTACATCGATTTGGTAAAAAAAAAAATTATATATGCCTAGTCATTTCATAAATACTGTCACACGAACTTTTGCTGATAAAACGAAAACTAAAACAATTTTTTTAAAAAACTTTTTCATAAAATTTTTTTATTATTAAGAAATTCAATATCCAAAAGTTATTCAAAATTACCGCCATTTCCTTCCGCACAAGTCTTAAATCCCTTTGACCATCCATCAATCACAGTACGCACGTCATCCATGGGCAAGTTATCCACTGCACGGATAAGTGCGCGTTTGAGGAACTCAATATTTGGGTGTCGACTAAAGCACACCTTGCCCTTCTAGATAGATTACAGATTGTAATCCAGAGGATTGAGGTCTGGACTACCCGATGGCCAATCGTCGCTTGCAATGAATTCAGACAATTGTTTTTAAGCCATTTTTGTTTTATTTTTGCCTTGTGAAATGCAGATGAATCTTGTTGGAAGGTGCAAGGGCTGTTTTAAACAAGCGAAAATGATTGCAAATGTTACTAATGATTCCCGTTTTACTAAGCCTTAAAGGACATCCATTTGATAGACTTTTGCCGATGTTTTCACCCCCTTCTTGCAGAAATGAAGACCGGTAATGCTTTGTACGCCCATTAAACCATCACAGTCGCGGGATTATGAATTCGCTCAGCTCTTGGAATTAGCTCTGATGCTTCCTTTGATGACCAGGCATAATTTCTAGCATTCTGGTGATTCACAGGGGCCTTAGGGTGTGTAAGATTTCACTTCTTTCCATATTGCATTTTTGCATATTAATTACGATGAACCAAATTGCAATTTTTTTCTACTCCATGACTATAAGGCACTTGCTTGAAAACCTTTGAGCAGTATAACTTTGTAAATATGTGACGTATAATATATTTGAATGAAAGTGAATGCCTTGAATACCAACTTCATAATGGGGGCATTTAACCTCTGTAACAGTATTTATGACAAGACTAGGTACAACACATAAGCTGGCTAAGTTATGTAGAGCGGATGAACACCGATGCTTTGAATCCACTTTTGAGGAACTAAGCGTAAAAGGTGACCTTATTTACGATCATGTTCGTTAGTCGGAGAGGCTTGCTTTTTGAGGCCCTGGGTCACCCAAAACAGTAGAGTTATTAAAAGTAAATTAAAATACATTGATCTTAAATAGCTTTCGATAAATACAAGTTGTTGTTGAACTGGCCCACCTTGATAGCAACCTTTTAATTTTGCATATATGTACACATGTAACTACAAAAAAACTAAATAAAATAAAATTCAAATACTTTTATGTTTTAATTTATTGTGTCGCGTTTTCTCCTTTACAAAATTATTACATATGACACTTTTATCACAAATAAAAATATTAATATTAACAATAATATATTTTTTTTTTTGTTTTAAAATGTATTTTCAGAAAATACATATTCGATATGTCCCGTAAGTACATATGTTCAAACTTATTTCTTTTGTGTTTAATACGAGATTGGCAGTTTGTCGTTTGTTTTTTTTTCATTTTAAAATAAATATTATTTACATTTTATTACAAATATTTAAATGAATATACAAAATAATGTAATAAAAGTTGGTGACAAAAGTGAAAATGAGATGCGAAAATTATTCTATATACCTTTTGATCTGATGTGCATGTTTTTCTTTTAAACCAAATGTTTTTATATTTTTTCTTTAAATACATGATTAAAAACAAACAAATAATTCCGTTAAAGTAAATGCATCGGATATGAGAGATTCTCATGCTTAAGATCTTTTCGCGGTACGTTTGGCAATAACTTTAGCATCTCTGCTGTTTGTCACTTCGGCATGGAATCCTGTTTCCCAATCGGCGTAGTATTTGACGGTGCGAACATTACCGTCAGGTTCCACCAGAGAATATTCGCCTTTCACAACGTCGCCGTCACGCTCTTCCTTTTGATGCTTGATATCACCGGTGTGGGGGTCGTTAACGCCATATTCGAAAGCATATCGTGGATGATCATCCTGAGAATAATATAAGTTTTTTGAATTGATTAAAATTTTGGATTAAAAAATACAAGGATTCGGGTTTTTAACTTTTTTTTTTTTCGAAGAGACCACAATAAAAAGGTTCCAACACTCCAATGGAAAAAAGGAGTCAACCATAGTCGAAGAGATGCTGAAGTCGGAGGGCAATTGGGATGCGGTAAATACATAATTAACATGCATCAGATGGGCAGAAAGGGAGAGGAAAGTGCTAAGAGCACTGCCAAGGACAGTCGTTCAGAAACGGAAAATCCACTAAGCGAAGTAAGTATATACTACCTTGTGGTGGTTCAGCGGGGTGAGGGTCTAAGCAGGCAGTGGCAAGGTTTAGTGAGTTAGAATCTTACATTACCGTACACCCTTTAGTATGGTGCCTTTCTAAGGTTTACCCTCCCCTTTCAAAAGAAAGGAAGGTGGTCAGATTTTCATTTAATGAATACTCTCTAAAGGATCACCCCAGCAGTGCTTTACGGTTCCGAATTCTAATGCTTCCGAACGTGCTAGACTGAGATAGCAACCGTAATCAGATCCCTCAATAAAGAAGTTGGCATTTAAATCATCGCTCCACTCAACATCGCTAAAAACAGGATCGAAGGATACTTTCTATCAGTAGGTATATAGAGAAAGCACAGTCTCAGTCGATGGTGGTTTGGAATAAATTGGACTTGGGCAGCAGTACATATCCGGAAGTTAAAGTTGGAACAGCAATTAACCACAAAAAACAAGTTTTGACAGTTCCGATCGTAATCATAAAGTATACAAGTAAAGTTTTCCACTACACTATCGGCTGTGAAACCGTTAAATTGCTAGAAAACTTAGTTTTCTTTTGCTGTTGATATTGTCAACTATAGTGTGTAATTCACATACAAATTGCGAACAAAAACATTTCCCCGAGATTGTGAAAAGTTGCCTGCATTCGGCTTACCATCAAGCGACATTTCAATGTCAAGGTGAATGACAACATAGCCTCGGAGATTAAAATACAATTTTCAAATGAAATTCTAAATCATTTTATGGATGTTGTTTATTAATAGCTATTGCATGCAAATTAATCTTGAAACTTGTTTCAAATATGTACTTGTCATATGTATGATGCTTCTTTCAATTAGAATGCATTATAATATGTACTAAGTAAACACTTTGACATGTTTAAAGCTTAAGTCTTGAAGTTGTGCACCGAAATAGTCAGAAGAAATGCGAAAGGATATGAAAATTGAAACACAGAAAAGTATCTTGAGAGAAAGATCAGTAAAACTGCCGCGTCTGTATTCAACCCAGAAACTGTTATTTAAGGTACTAATTAGCAAATTCAATCGATATTTAGCAATCCAAAATGAACAACGGGAGTCAGCTCCAATAGATCGATGGTCGACGACCTGGCTTAAATGTGTTTTCTCGACATTATAAAAGCCTAACATTCCAATGCACTAAACACTAATGACTGAAACAGATGTGCAGCAAAATGGGTGCAGCAAAATTAGAGAACATGGCTTTATATAGAAGACGACCATGTGTTTGCTGCACGGCCATGCATCAACGCAAGTTGTCTCTATTTCTAATTTCAATGCAAACCCACAGTAGTAGAACAGCAAAATAGTACAATTTAGTACAATTTTTGTGTTTTGACGTTTCATTTAAGAGACATTTTACAATTTGAATTGGACTGCGGAAGAAATATGAAACACAATGCTCAAATTTCAAATAAGTTTTGAAAACTAATAATAAAATAATTACTTTATTTTATTCATCACGTCTTTCCATATCCATTGCAAAAAATTTGTTTTCGGAATTCAATTGTCACATCTGATGATGACAGCAAACTATTCAAGGAAATGTCAACAATTTACTGCACGTCTGTTTCACATGCGTTGCTGCATGTATATTTGCTGCACATCTGTTTCAGGCATAAGATCACTATAGAGTGAAGTAAAAGTCAGTAATGACTGTAATAAGAAAAAAGTACTAGACTTTTGAATTTATACCTTGATTATTCGGGCTGTAACAAGCCGCGTAGAGCTGAATAATAGGCGGGAGCTTTAGACTGCTAGCGGCTAATGATGCTTAGCGGTTTTAAAGAGAAAAATGAAATGATGGTAACGTAGTTGGAAAACATGAACTACACAACAACGGTTCCGTTAACAAACTTCGACTAGTCGATTTATCGGTCACTGATGGATCACATTTTGAACGACGCGAAGTTGCATATTCTTCAATTATTTTGGATGTTCTAACCTTTTCAGCACAAAATGTACCCTCCGACCTTTTTTGCAATGCAGCTTTGGTAGAGATGGCTTGGATTCCGCAGAGACAAGTGTCATAAAAAATAAGACCTCGTGTACAAGTTGAAAGGAACCTTAACACACTTGGTATGCCAAACTAGAGGAACATAGTTAGGTAATGCTTGCGTTGGTTGAAGGTGCATACTGGTTAATATCCACATAAACCCCGGACCATCTCAGTAATTAAATTAATCTTGCCATTTGATACCTAAGAAGAAAAACTGTCAGTAAGTTAATCTACGAAGGCCTTAGTAGATGGTTTAGATGAAGGAATCAGCAGGAAGAACCTTTATGAAAGACGTGGTTCGCAAATGTTTGATGGTCAGTCACAATCAAAAGAAGTGTCTACAAGGTATCGTCTGTAGCCAGTTGCTTTCGAAGTAAAATTCCGAAAATTGCGATGGATTGAGTGGGAAAATCGGTAAAATAGTGAAATGAAGTTTTTTCCGGGAGACCGCAATAATGTAGTGTTTAAGTATTCAATTAAGCTTTGTCAAGTTGGCCCAGAACTAATGCTTGGCCTATCAAAACTTCACCTTCAGGAGAGATTATTGAACATGACTGTCAAAATGTAGCAGAATGGTTTTGTTATTGGTTAAGCTCTGTGGTAGTCTAAGATTAAATTTATCAAGATGCTCAAGGTCATTCGAGTCAATTGAAAAAATGTAAAGGTTTTTTTTTAGGCATAACATTGATGCATCAACGTTGAAAAATCGAAATAAAGGGTTGCAAACATTAGAATGAGAGATGTAGCCCCATCCCGAAATCGTTTATTATGTTACCTGTACAATCCAGGTTTCATCGAAGGATAACGATCGTTTAGATGTTTTAGGCGAAGTGTTAGCAACGAGATAATCCAACCGATTTTCACTAACATTCATTTAGGTTTTGGCGAGATCAAGAGTATCCATAAGCGAAATCCGTTTGAACGAGAAAAGACGGCACTTGAGGGAGATTTTAAGAACTTAAGCATCAAAGCCTTCTCAAGCAGTCTGTCAGCTTGGTAACGTCCCTGCATCTGTGAAAGTAAGTAAAGTTTTCATATTGGTAACAGATCAAGTTTATTGCAAAGATCAATACAGCCTTGATCGATCAGACTCCAGACTAATAACAAATCATGGAGGACCATGATTTCTTATGACAGTCACGCACTCTACCCTTATGTATAACTGTGAGATCTGGGCTGATGCGCCCAATCAAGAAAAATGCAGAAAACTTATGGCAGGGCTGCAGTGTAGAGGAGCTCTCAAAGTGACGAACTCTTATTGAACAGCATAAGAATCAGCCGTAGTAGTAAGAATCAGCTCGTCGTAGTGAGAGTAATCTCCATCGATCTTGGCGGAGAGAAAGTACACATAAGGGAGAAAAGCAGTAGCTGAAGGGAAAACGGTGGGAACGTGGATTGAAGACCACGCCACCTCGCAATGAAAAGAGCAGCTATTGAATACATTTGAATTAAGTTTAAATTATATTTAGTGAATCTTCGTGTACTTACATAGTACTCTAAGTGTTTCGAAATTACTGGCTTGACAACAGTGGTGGGAACTGCTTTCACATATGATGCAGGTGCGGCAGCATACGTAGCTACTGCTGGCGCTGCTGGAGCATATCTGTAGAATGCACCTCCATAAGCACTTGCTCCATGAGCATGACCAAGACCTACTCCGCCACGTCCTGCAGCTTGAGCTAAGGCACCGTGGTATGTAATTGATGGTGAAACAGAGGAGTGTCCCAAGCTAATGGCACCATATTTTCCAATCGAAGCTCCTGAGAGTCCAATAGCACCAGCCGGATAACCACCAATTACCGTTGAACCGGCATGCAATGTTCCAATAGCTGGTGCGGTTGAATAAGTTGCTACTTTAGCAATTCCGAGGCCTGATGATGCTAGTTTACCAATGAGTGGGCGCCCATGGTATGATACCGTCGCTGGAGCTGCGTAACCTGCAACCTTTCCTAGTGATAAGCCAGACTGGTAAGCAATACCTGGGGCTGCAATTGTGCCTATTCTACCAAGACCCAATCCGATACCGCGCCCGTTCGAAACAGCAAAACCACCTGCCTTCGAGATGGTAGCACCAGACTGATATGTCGCAATACCTGGGCCAACTTTCGAGACGATAGGACCGGTGGAGTAAGCAGTTACTATTGGCCTCGAGAGTGTGCCAACTTTGGCTATTGTGGGTACCGCTGAATAGGTTGCTATGCCTGGTGATGAAAATGTGGAAAGCTTAGATAAGCCAGATCCAGTTGAGTAGGAAGATGAATACGTAGAAAGCTTTGATACACCTCCGGTCGAATAAGTTCCCACTGCTGGCGAAGAATACGTGGCAACCTTGGCTATTGCAGGTACCGCTGAATAAGTTGCAATGCCTGGTGATGAGTATGTGGAAATCTTGGATAAACCGGATCCAGTTGAGTAGGCTGCTATGCCTGGTGATGAATAAGTTGAAAGTTTAGATACCGCAGGTCCTGTGGTATAGGTAGCCACTCCTGGTGCAGAGTATGTTGCAACTTTGGCGACTGCAGGTAATGTTACTAAACCTGGTGATGAATATGTGGAGATCTTAGACAAACCAGATCCAGTCGAGTAGGCTGCTAAGCCTGAAGATGAATAGGTGGACAGCTTAGATACTGCAGGTCCCGTTGAGTATGCGGCTATACTCGGCGATGAATATGTCGAAACCTGAGATACTGCAGGCCCCGTTGTATAGGTCGCCACAGCAGGAGAAGCGTAGCTTGCTACTTTGGTAATTGATGATCCAGTTTGGTATCCGGATAAGGCTGGTGAGATATAAGTTGCTATCTTTCCTAACGTTGAGCCTGCATACGACGATGATCTCAATGGTGCTGATATGTACTGCGTTGAGACTGCCGGTGCCGAAGAATGAGTTGCAATCGAGCCTGAATAAGAGGCTATTTTAGTGGGAGCCGATACATATTGAGCAGAAACCAGTGGAGTAGCTGATACCGTTGCGATTTTACCAATCGTTGAAACTACTGGCACTGATGATACTGCAGGTCCCGTTGTGTAGGTAGCCACAGCAGGTGAAGCGTAGCTTGCTACTTTGGTAATTGATGATCCAGTTTGGTATCCGGATAAGGCTGGTGAGATATAAGTTGCTATCTTTCCTAACGTTGAGCCTGCATACGACGATGATCTCAATGGTGCTGATATGTACTGCGTTGAGACTGCCGGTGCCGAAGAATGAGTTGCAATCGAGCCTGAATAAGAGGCTATTTTAGTGGGAGCCGATACATATTGAGCAGAAACCAGTGGAGTAGCTGATACCGTTGCAATTTTACCAATTGCTGGAACTCCTAACGTTACTCTAGATGGCGCAGACACATATTGCGTTGAAACTGCTGGCACTGATGATACTGCAGGTCCCGTTGTGTAGGTGGCCACAGCAGGTGAAGCGTAACTTCCTATTTTGGTGATTGATGATCCAGTTTGGTATCCGGATAAGGCTGGTGAAGTGTAAGTTGCTATTTTTCCTAAGGTTGAGCCTGCATATGACGTTGATCTCAATGGTGCTGATATGTACTGCGTTGAGACTGCCGGTGCCGAAGAATGAGTTGCAATCGAGCCTGAATAAGAGGCGATTTTAGTGGGAGCCGATACATATTGAGCAGAAACCAGTGGAGTAGCAGATACCGTTGCGATTTTACCAATTGCTGGAACCCCTAACGTTATTGCTGGTGCAGAATAGGTTGCTATTTTGGCAACTGCTGGAGCACCATAGGCAATCTTAGTAGGTGTGGATATGTATTGAGTAGAAACTGCCGGTGCCGATGAATAAGTTGCGACAGCTGGAGCAACGTAACCTATTTTTGATGCTGTTGAAACGTATTGACTAGCTATCGCTGGAGCAGCGTACGATCCGACGCTTGTTATAGCTGGAGAGGCATACGTTGCAACTTTGGCTGGTGCTGATATGTACTGTGAGGACACTGCTGGGGCTGATGAATAGGTAACTGACGGAGCTGCATATGAGGCTACTTTGGTAATAGCTGGAGCGGCGTAACCGATCTTCGTTGGTGACGAAACGTACTGGGTTGATATCACTGGAGCAGCATATGATGCTATTTTCGTTACTGCAGGTGCGGAGTAGGTAGCAACCGCGGGGGTTGCATATGCTACCTTGGCTGGTGTTGATATATACTGTGTGCTCACAGCTGGAGCCGAAGAATAAGTGACTGCTGGAGCAGCATATGATGCTATCTTCGATATAGCTGGAGCAGAGTATCCGATCTTAGCTCCCGTTGAAACGTACTGAGTAGCGATTGCTGGGGCTGCATATGAAGCTATATTTGCCACAGCCGGAGAGGCGTAAGTTGCGATCTTTGCTGGTGTAGATATGTACTGTGAAGAAACCGCAGGTGCTGATGAGTAGGCAACTGATGGAGCAGCGTACGAAGTCTTCACTATAGCTGGTGCAGCATAGCCAATTTTAGCTGGAGCAGAATATAGGGGCACCTTGGTTACAGCCGGAGCAGAGTAAGTGGCTATAGCGGGTGCGGCGAATGCAACCTTAGCCGGTGCTGATACGTACTGTGTGGAAACAGCTGGGGCTGACGAGTAGGATACTGTTGGAGCAGCATATGAAGCTACTTTTGCTAACGCTGGAGTGGAGTAAGTTGCAATGGGAGCTGAGTAGGTGGCTACTTTGGCAGGAGCTGACACATATTGATGAGATACTGCTCCAGCTGAAGAGTAACCTAGTGCCGAAGCTCCGTATCCAATTTTCGCCACTGCTGGCGTAGCGTAAGCAAGTTTAGATGCCCCAGATACATAAGAAGATGATATTGCCGGAGCGTATGAATATGCCTGCAAAGGTGAAGAAGATTGGGCGTACTTTGTAATAATTGGTTGAGCGGCATATGAGTAAGAAGCTGGACTTGCATACGTCGAAATCTTAGCTACTGCCGGTGCGGAGTAGGAAATTGCTGGAGCATATGACGAAACGGCTCCGCCTGAAATATATTGATGTGACACATCGCCGGCTGATGAATATGCAATTTTTCCAATTGCCGGTGATGAGTACGTGGAAACCTTTGAAAGTCCAGGGCTTGTTAGACCGAACGAATAGCCTGGCGAGGCATAGGTGGCTACTTTAGATAAGGCAGGTCCGGTCTGAGAATACGAATAACCAGGTGATGAGTAAGTGGCTACTTTGGCAACAGCTGGTGATGCGCTTCCAAATGAATACCCAGGAGAAGTGTAGGTAGCGACCTTAGCCAGGCCTGGACCATAAGAAATCGCGGGCGAAGTGTATGTCGCAATCTTAGAAACTGCCGGAGTTGCTTGAGAATATGAATAGCCCGGAGATGAATATGTCGCTAACTTTGTTACGGGAGTGGAGACATAAGATGTTGATACCTCACCTGCAGATGAGTATTTCGTTAGTGCTGGAGCTGCATAAGCTACCTTGGCAATGGGTAGGGACGGTTGTGAGTAAGTTATGGCTGGAGCTGGTGGAAGGTAGGCGCCGGAAACTCTTGCAATTGCTGGAGCAATGTATGCCTGGCCAGAGTGGATATTCGTTACAGCAGGCGATGAGGAATACTTTGCAATCGATGACGTTACATACGCTGGACCCGCTGAGAACTTTGTGATAGGTGGCGGTAAGTACGCAGTTCCTGTGGCAGGAGCTATGTACGCTGGACCGGCAGCGATTTTTGTTACTGCTGGAGCTGAGTAAATGGTTTTACTGACAGCAGGTGCTACATAATTGGACACAGCAATACCCGATGGAACTACAGCAGCATACTTCGATGCAGGCGATTGATCAGCATAACTGATGCCAGCCGCCTTGGCGTACGTCACGGCTGGTGAATATGATGCTGTTTTAACTCCTGGAATAAGACCTGCAATATTGATGGAGCCGCCAGAGGAATAACCTGAATATTCATCGGATGACTCGTAACTGCTTCCGGATGCACCAAGTGAAGCATACTTGAGACTGCCACCTTCTGAATACGTCGAAACTGCTGGTGATACTTTGATAGAACTTACTGCCGGGCCAACCGAGAATTTTACTTCAGGCGCTGGATATGCGTAGCCCGGGTGTCCATGAATGCAATCGGGAAGCTGTGCGGGACTGGCTAGCGTGAGGCTGAGGGCACATAGAAGTGTGACGAATTTCTAATAAAAAATTAAAAAACATAAATTAAATATTGTAGCATAAGCAAATATGTAATCTGTTTATAAAAAAAAGCAGTTTGTACAAAAAATTACACTTTACACCTGATCTACTCAAAATTTTTTATGAAATATTTGTTGAAACCACGCATTTGTCTCTCGAAGAATTACTGACACACTTTGAGTTTAACACAAGTCTGTTCTTTATTGTATATCATTCCTGGAGGCCGAACTCCCTCGTTTTCGAGTGCGGGCACTCATCCATCTTGTGGTTTCAAAAGTTCTCGAAGCTGGCTTGAGCAGTTTTTTGGAGTTAACTTTAATTTAATCTGGTGAAAATACCTTTTGTAGTGGCGTACAGTGGAGCGGTAGCAGACTTCTAACTTTCAATCGACACTATAATCTATAATCAGGCGAAGAGGTACTGAATTTAAAAAAAAAACGTTTTAAACAAAAATAATTGGAATAACCTTTTAAAATGAAATATTGGGGTTCAAAAGTTTTCGCACGAGTGGATCCAGCATTTACCGCATTTACACAGGGACTAGATTGTTTGGCTAAATTCGACCATGTAAAGTGGTATTTTGGCAAGCTGCAAAGTGACTAAAGTCGCATGAGTCTATTTTTACCTAGCCTTCTACCTTTACCGCACGGTAGAAGACCACATGCAGCGTGCGACAACTAATCAATCGTGTATTTATGTGCCAATCATGGTCGGCGTGTTCGTCAGTAGATTTGCTGTGTATTTTTCCATGTTTAATCTCAAACTAAGCTTGGTCGGCTGTGAAAACGATTTTGTTCGTGCTAAGTCGCTCGACTTTCTGGCATAACTCATCCAAAACTGGCGAGGACGACATTTACTACTAATTCTGTGGATAAAAATTGAGCAAGGAAAGACGAATACATTATGTAGACGATAATAAACTGTGCGGCGCTTTTATCGACTTACAAAAAGTTTATTGAATCATCGGAGGCCTTAATGGGTTGGTTTCATTACATATTGCCGATCGTGGGTTGGGATTAGAAACACATTGATTTCAAGGTCGTATATGACGACGTTAGTAGGATTGGGAATGTCTGGTTTTCAAACATAAAACATACTACTTTTACGTACTGGAACTTCGAGAATGTTAGCAGTCTCATCAAGATCGAAAATGCAGCAACAGAGACCTAACATCGTATCAATACGTACGTTAACGTTGATCCGTTAGTTTTATTAAAATAAAAGGTAATTTTAAAGTTCAAGTTGGTAAACCCCTGTAGTACAGATGGTTAATTCGTTGATGTAAGAAAGTTTGCTTGCGGACCTTATCTAGAATGGCCACAGTCTGTAGCAGACTATACGTAGTGCTTAATAGGGCTCTATTGAACTTTTTTTTTATTCACTGTGTTTTTCAATAGCTGATGTCTATAGGTGCGTAACATAGCTCAGTAAGTGTTCAGACCGTTCGCTTTTTCTAGTTTCTGTAGTAATTTATTTTTTTTTTTCATTCTTTCTTAGGTTAGGTTAGGTTAGGTAATAGGGTTGACAGGGAAAGGAAGTCCTTGGCTTATATAGCATTAGTTGTTGAATACCGATTTCTGGTATAAAAGTGTTCAAAATGCCCAAAAAAATACAAGGCATAATACGAAAGAGACTGTCGAGGGGAAAGCGGAGGCTTCTAGAAAATTAAAAAGACAAGTCAAAATATACCAAGAGCTAAAACGTGAACAGCGTGCCGCTGCAAAATTACATCAGACGGCCTCAGAGCCAGAAAAATCTACTTTTCACGGACCGAGCATCGTCTTGCAGCACGGGCTTATGAGCGAACAGCCCGTTCGGATACGTATGTGATGTGTTCGACAGACGTTGGTTTAATCAATACTTGAGATTTATAATTTCATCGGAGTTGCCGTGATCAAGGAAGTGTTCGTCAATAACCGACTGCCTATATTCACGACCAGACGTACATTATAATGTAGGTCGTAAAGCTTTGTATGCTCCCCTCGCTTTTGGTCTAAAATATACAATAGGTGCTCAATGGGGTTAAGGTCAGCCGGGATGGGAGTGTACCAAAACGTATGTTTTTATATTAAACAAGACACTTTTTAGAAGCTTTTATGTAACTTCACATATTATTAATTTGTTGTTTAAAATGTTGTTGAATGTTTTACTAGTTAGAAGATCTGCCATTCAACCATGAACAAACTGATAAAGCATGACCGACATTTTATTCTAAACCTGGTATGTTGATTCAAGGTTCTAAAGCAATAAAATTGTTGCATAACTCCTGTCTTTCTTGAGTAAACGATTATAAGTACAATAGAATCTGGTTAAATGGAGCACCTCTATGAGTGAACCAAATTGTGACGCATCATAGTTTTTTTTCAACCTCTATAAGTGAAATTTTATAAATTTAACTCTGTAAGTGGAATTATTTATTTCAAACTCTGCAAGTGAGACAGACTTGTAAGAAAAATTAATGTTTTTTCGCTAGAAATTTGTCCATGTGTTTGTTTTACATTGCTTTTTAAGTCCTTTTCCCTCTTTCCTGAATCCGAAAAAAATTTAACTTTTAATACACATTTTCAACTTCTGTCAAGACTCCATAGCTTTTACAATGAGAAAAAAGGCAACGCAGAGCAACACAAGTTTGTGAGAAATGTCAGATCAAGTTAGTGCAGAAAAATACAGTTAAAGTCATATGTTACTTGTCAAAAATAAGAACATATATTTTTCGCCGATTGCATTTGAATAGTAGTAATTGAAATTTAACAGATATTAGGCGTGTTTTTTTAGTATCCCGTATGGGATTGGAGGAAAAAAACGACATCGGGGATTAATAATGTCATAATCATAAAAAATTGGCAGCACTGCATATGGATTGACATTTCAACTCAACAGCTGTGAGATAAACAACCAAAACACAAATTATCAATCCAAACCCCAAAACACATTTAAAATAATAAAAGTTTCTAATAATTAAGAAAAGTAATGGAAAACTCAAAAGAAAAACAAGTACATAATATCATTTACATGGAAATGGAATTATTTCAATAAATATAGATTTATCGAATTATTTTGCATTTCTGCTTTTACGGACTTTCTGTCTTGCTCAGTCATTTTTTCATAAAAAAGAATCGCTCGACTGACATCAACGCACGTCAGTTGTCACGTTTCCATAGAAACTCGAGTCTGGTAGCACCGTTTTGATCGGCGATAAAATTAAGTCCCGAAAATTATGTGGTCTTAGCTAATGCTATATGGGATAAGTTGTTTATTTTATTGGTTTTTAGTTTTTTATTGGTCATTTAGCACGCAAATTGCTTATCCTCGATGTCGTTTTTTTCGCCAATCCTATATGGGATACCAAAAAAACACGCCTATTATCAAATTGGGGGAGCATTTTACCCCTACAGATTGATTTTTTCTAAATACAGTCAAAATCGGTTATAACGTCCTTCAAGGGACCGATGAATTTGGTCGTAATAAGCGATAGGTCGCTGTAACCGATATCAAGGTATATATGTAAATTAATCTGTTTTCAAGTAGAGATCCTTCTTTCATTTTTATTTTTCATTATTCTTATTTATTCTTAAGGCATACATACAACCGAGTATCTATGTATAAAGTGGAGTGTGAAACGCAAAACTCTTTGGCAAGAGCGTTATTTTGCTCCCCAGCTTCAAATCTAAAAATGATACCTGCTTTCTCTTCAATCGTAAAGACTTATCGTTTCTGACTCATTTTCCAATACAACTTTATGCGAACCGAATAGAATTTAACTTCTACGACCACTCGTCACACAGAAAAATTTGCACTAAGTAATTTTACAACCTATTGTTGAACAAACTCAAAACCAATAATAAACGCAAAACAAAAAGAAAAACATGTCAACAAACGGTAAGCTGTAACATATCCGAAATGCTATGTACACAGATGCATCGGATCTACAGATAAACAGTTTACCGTTTTAGAAAAAAATGCAGTCGCACCAACAGCTGCGTCGATTTTAGTCGTTGTAACCAATATTTTTTTTTCACAAAAATGGAAAAATCGGACGTTGTAAACGGTTTGTTATTCAATGGGATTATAAGGGAGCTAAGAATTTGGTCGTTATAACCGATACGTCGTTATAACCGATGTTGTTGTAAGCGGTTTTGACTGTATATGTCGATTTCGTCCATTTAAAACAACATAAAATCGAATCAATTCACAAATATTACTTGAAAAAATTTAAATTTGCAGTCACAGCTGATTTTAACATTTCTTACAAATATGTTCTTCCTCACGAGTAGGTGCAGAAAATTTGTTTGCGAACACAAAGCAGAACATGAGCTGGATTAACATTTTTCTCATTGAACACGAAAACCTGTCCAGCTCATGAGCTGGGCTGTGCTCGACAGCCTCATTGAACAAAGCTCATGTGTGTAGAGGTACATATGAGTATCCCGACGTAAAATTTATATCATCCAATTCCAGTTCACGGGTTTGATTGAAATTGAAATTTACCTGTAAAACCACCTTTAGTGAAACAAATCTCTGAATAAGTGAAATACCTCTACAAGTAACACTCATGTTCTGCATTCCACTTTTTGTGAATTCAGCCACCAAAAGTGAAATTCGGTGTTCCGCATTCCGAATGAAATTACGAATTGTGGGTTTTATGTTTGAAAGCGAAAAATTTGATGTTCTGCATTTCACTCGAAATGGCAACATACAGTGAATTTGTTTTTCGAACGTGGAAATTAGTGTTTTGCGTTTCGAAAAACCTTTGTTTTAATGTGAATTAAATTCACTTGCTTTTGCGGTGTGAATAAAACTCACTTCTTTTGTGGATTTCCTCGTGATGTGGTTTTGGATAGTCGCTGCGACCATCAAAAATAATTTTAATAATTTAAGAAAAATAAGTGTGATTTTTCATTACTTTTTAACCCATTTCGGCAACGGAAGATGCCATTGCTAAGATTACAGGTATGCATAGTGTTATAGATGGATTAAGGGCACAAAAGCTTTCGGTACTGAGAACATTTCCATCAATTTTACCATTACCGAAGATTTTGAGCAAACTTCTAGCAAACCTTCAACTTCACAAGGTCTAAGCAACAGAAAAAACATCAGTCAATCTGCACATAAGGACCACACGAGAGTTTAAAGCCTGAATAAATACATGGATGTACAGGAAACCCCACTGAAATGTATGTTCGATCAATTAACTTAATCAGTAGTGTTCGGGAAAGAAAATAAGTCAAGTTTGAAACGAATATATCGTTTACAGATATAATAAAGGTGCAGACTGACGAACTTTTAAGAGACAAAAATAAAATCAAAAGAAGAAGAGTTGAGAAAGAGGAAATAAAATTAAACCATCAATTGAATTAAATTAATGCGTGTTTTTAAATGAAAAAAAAAAAATAAAAATTAATTCTGTACCTTATTCAATTTTATTAAAATGAATTATATACTTTAATATTTTTATCATTAAAATTAAATAAAAAAAATGATTATTTTTTTCTTAATTCATCTTTTATTAAACGAGACTTTGGGCAATTGAATCCCTTATTCTTGTAGCTTCCTCAAAACTCCTGAAAGCTCTCCATATTCATCACTGTGGAAATGTTGTCCTATTTCCTCCACTAATTTTGACTCTCCCTCGATTTCGATATTAAAAGTCTTGCACATATTATGAAGAGCACATCAAACGTTAAAGATTTTGGCAGCCTTAACTGGCTGATAATGTAGAGTATACAATAAGCATCTTAATCGTGTTTTTAAATTTCGAGCAGCTTAATGCTTTCTTTTAAAATTGGAGTGTATAGTTCCTGGTTGTGCTAATTTGTAGAGAGTTAAAATAAATGGCTTTAGGCTGAAGCTTACTTTTAATACAAAACTTTTGTAATTTATACGGCTTTCAACGCAAATTCTGGACACCACCCTCGGAGCAAAAAGACTGAAACCTTATACCACCTGAGTTTAAAAAAATCACTACACCAACACTAGCGCTGTGTGAATAGCATCATAAGGGTATTCATAACCCCTTTCGCGCTAGTGAATTATAAAAATAAAAAAAAAATTAAAAATTATTTGAAATTCACTGATTTTGACATTTCGAATAAGATTTCGAAATTGATTTAAAAAATTCGAATTCACTCGGAATCTAATTTAATTTAATTTCTTTCGAGTGAAATTGAAATTCGATTTCAATCCACTTTCACGTGAAATGCAGACTCGAATTAAAGGCCCAAGGGATTCCACTTAATCAGGTTCGACTGTATTTTAATTTCTTTAAACAAGTTGCGATTAATTTTTGATCAAAATGTCCGCCAAATGTCCAGAATAACTGAGAAGAATTATTTGTATTATTGCCGTTGCTTATAATTCACAGCATTTTTCGAACTTTTTGGTGTCATTATCACTACTAAGTTTGACCAACACTTCAAGCCACATGATCACCTTACTGTCATTGTAATGTCTCTGTAGTGCAGTTGCAATCCGCTTCTTCGCAGTAAATGAACTTTCTTGACATCAGTAGTTTAACTTGGAACCTTCAGCGTGATAGGTGAATTATTTCAAGGTCTTGTTTAATGATGTCCATATAAGAAACAAATTATGTAAAGTACATTACGTAACATAAGTAATTTATTTTTGGTACGTAAAAAAACTGTGTTAAAGCATTCTTCTCTTGCAATTGGACTAAAACTTTTGTTTCAAGGTCAGTCAAGACAACTAAAGCAGTATCTATCCCACAATATTTAAAATACAAAACTACGTAGGTTATTAAAAAATCCAAACATATTTTTTTTAACGTAAAAACGTTAATGCGTGGTCATTCTTTAAAGAAAGTGTGACACAATTTTTGTAATCAAATTTCGAGCATGGCTAAAAACTTGAAATTTGGTATACGGGTAGATCCTTCTTAACAGAAATAGCTAAAATTCGGATTTCCCGAAATGCAAACACATACCCACATAGAGAGAACCAGGGCCTTCTCGCAAGTAATTATGTTGTTTGTACGTGTTCAGTTTTATTGACGACTCCGAACGGCGAATTGAGAAGCTTTTCCATAACAGATTTTACTCTTGAAGGTTTGTCATTGTCTGTCAAAAGATGAGGCCGCGAAAAACTGTTTGGGTATCGCAGAAGTTCGAATCTGAGACTTCTCGCTTAGCAGTTCAACGCACTAACTACTAGGCCGCGGCGACCACAGATTTCCCAATTTCGGATTTAAAATTTTCCGAAATACCTTAATTTAAATTAAGCATATGAGAAGTTTAAAAAATTACAGTTTTTTAGTTCAGTTATTTTCACAGAACGAAACAGTCTTAATCTAAAAGCACATTCTTAATCAGAAAATTCGTTATTCAATTCATACTAGGTAGTCTAGGCAGTTGTCAGTGTCAGTAATACCATTTATGAGAGTCAAGAAGGAAAACTGACAACGGAATGACGAGGATATAAGCTGACAGAAAACATTGATAAACGCAATGTGCGGCACCATAAAAGAAAAGAGTGTCTACCTACCTTAAGCAAATTGTATGATACTATATTTTATTTCTCGTACGAAACTGGTACTTAAATTCATATGCAGATATGTATGATATATTTTAAAAAAAGAGAAGATCCGTGCAAAAAAACGTAAATAGATTGGTTCTCACTTCGCTTGTAAAATAAAAGACAGTAAATTGGGGTTTACACTGAACTGGAACGTGAGCTTTATAAAGCGTCGACCGAAATTGTAATTCCGGTACAACCTATACATAATCCGTATTTTCTGTTTCGGGTGTACAGCGAAATTTAGAAGACGGTTCTTTAACCTCACAATAACTTCATAGATTGTCGCAGTATGGCATAAAACCAGACGTGAAGCTTTCAAAATCAAAGTCAATACACAGTAAGATGAAAAGCACCTCAAGGCGGAACCTCACGAATGACACTCTTGTAGAAATGCGCGGCTATTTCGGTTAAGCAAAACTCCTGAGGTCTAAGCTCCTGACATGAAGGACAAAAGTGGAGCTATAAAAACACTAAACACTAAAAATATGCTCAGCCCTCAAAAAAAAATTCTGTATCGGATATTCGGTCCTATTTGCGAAAAGCAGGAAATATGAATATGCGCGAGGGAATGGACAAAAAGATCGTTGGATTGCAGCACTCAGGTTCGGTATGTGGGCTTCTATTATAAGGACCAAGCTTTCGTGGATGGCAGGATGCTTGGCCTGGAAAACTGACAGCCACACGCCTGAGCTCGAAGAGGATGGAAAGCTGTGGTGTCCCAGGCAGTGGCTCCTCAAGGAAATTCCTTAAAGGAGAATCGGTTAAATATACGCTGACATCAAGAATTTGAAGATAGAGTCTGTTTGTTTGTTATATGCTGACTTCACTTGAAATATTTAAAAAGGATGCCAACTATTGCTCAGAATTTGCGAGAATTTGTTTTTTTTTATAATTCACTAACACCCAAGCGGTTATAAATACCCTTATGATGCATTCACACAGCGCTAGTGTTGGTGTAGTGATTTTTAAAGTTAGGTAATACTAGGTCTTAGTCTTTGCTGCGAGGGTGGTGTCCTGAATGTGAAGCATTAGTTACCGAATTAAAAACTAAAGGATTAATAGTGCAAGTGCATAACGTACTGGCCCAGCTGCCGAAATACCTAAAGTAGCAGGAGATGACTTGATTCGAATCTTGCACTAAGGCAAGACTAAGGCTAAGGCTATAGACTTCTTCAATTAAGAGATAGAGAATTTTAAACATCGCATGCAAGGATATCGTCTTTTTCATTCAGGACTATGTAAGAGTTTATTATCAGTAAGTAAAGAAGAAAAATAAAAGGTTATAGGGAGGTTTTAGAGGTTAGGTAAGATTGAAGTGGCTGCCAGCTATAGCCAACACACTTAGACCAGTGATAGGTCCATTATGATACCACATGGATCTGAAGAGATCTCCATACCTACTCGTTAAACCAATTGGAGTTTTTTATGAAGCGAAGGAGGTTTCTGATATCCGTGTTAATCAGATCACCTTAGTCGTTCAAGTAGAATTTCCCTTAATGGAGTCTTCTTTTACGGGAGAGAGCTGGACAGTTACAAAGAAGGTGGGGAATAGTTTCATCCTCCTCTTCATCCATGCATCATCTATAGAAATCGTTTGAATGGACGCCAAGCCTTGTTGCATGCTTGCCTATTAGACAGTGTCCCTTAATGACACCTATTATGAAACTAATATGCGATCTGTTGAGGGAAATCAAATTTTTAGAGCGTTTCAGATCCAGCCGTGGCCAAATCCGCTTTGTCGCTAGTCACGTCATACCATTTGTCCACCTAGAATTTGTTTTCTCGATAGTATCCAGCTTGAGTTTAAGTTTACATGCAGCGACCGGTATGACCAGGGTGTCTCTTTCTGTGAGCACGGGTACGGTTGTTCCATATCTGGCGAGTTCATCAGCATTGCAGTTCCCTGGAATATCTCTATGCCGCGGCACTCAACAAATGTGAATATTGAACTGCTTCCCAATCTCTATAAGATATGCATATGATCGGCAATCTAGAACTACTATCGAATTTGTAGAGAAAGATTCCAGGGACCAGATCGCTGCTTGACTGTCCGAAAAGGTACGTATATCCGTGGAAGATATTTCGTTTTTCTTCAGCCAAGATAAGACTTCCTTGATCGCCAAAATTTCCACCTGGAACAATGGTTTGGAAGACGGAAAGAGAGGCTAAGATAAAGCCTGTCGGAGAAAACCCCACCACCTACACCGTCATTGGTTTTAGATCCGTCGGTGTAAAAGTGGATCGAATTGTCCTGAAGAAATGACTCATTCTCCCAGAGTGACCTGAAGGGAATGGTAGCAAAGAAGTTTTTATTGAAATTAAGCTTGGGTGTGGTGAAGTCTATGTTTCCAGGGAAGTTTTTGAATTTGTTCAAAGTGGAGGCGTGGATAAAATCTTTGGTGGACCACTGTGAAATTGATTTGAGGCGAACAGCCGCGTTAGCAGCCATTTGTCTGCCGAGGATGTCAAGTGGTGTCAGATGAAACAAAATGTCCAGTTCTGCGAAGGGTCTCGTACGAAGAGCCCCTCTTATGCGCAAACATGCTGATCGCTTGACCTTACTTAGAAGATCTCGGTTTACGGCCTGATCTACGGCGGTCCACCAGACAGCCACCCCGTACATGAGTATCGGTCTTATGACCGAGATAAAGAGCCAATGAGTAATACGAGGTTGTAAGCTCCATTTGTTCCCAATGGTTTTTTTTGCTAGTGCTATTGAAGCTTTCCTTACTCTTTCTTGAATGTTAGGTTTCCAGCTTAATTGCTTATCCAAATTAAGACCCAAATATTTTGCTTGTTTAGAGAAAGTTAAGCTTATACCATTAAGGGGAGGAGGGTCAATGACTGGAATTTTATATTTCCTAGAGAAGAGAACCAATTCGGTTTTGTGGGGGTTTACACCCAAACCACACTGGGCTGTCCATCTAACTAGCTTATTTAAAGCTCTTTGGAGGAGTTAGTTTAGGGTGTTGAGGTGCTTTCCTGAGACTACTAAAGTCACGTCATCCACATAAGCGATCACCGTGCATCCCTCTGCTTCTGAGGGTATCAGTAATTCATTAATCACCAAATTACAGAGAAGAGGGGATAGAACGCCCCCTTGTAAGGTACCTCTACTAACAGATCGTCTGGCAGATATACCCCCCCGCCTCTGAGTTGATAATCCTGCTGGAGAGCAGAAAATTAATCAATGCCCCAAGTGAACTATCTACTTTCAAATCCGATAGTGCAGCTGCGATTGCTGATGCGATGAAAGCTCCTTCTATGCTACCAAAGTTTACTCCTTATGATGCTGGGAACACTCAATTTTACTTACGAGCGTGTGTAACGCCGTTTCCACTGATTTACCCTTGCAGTAAGTATGTTGAAACGGTGACAGGAGTTTAGTATCAATACTGAAACGTAAATGGATATCAATCAGTCGCTCTTAAGTTTTTAGAAGGAATGAAGATAGGCTAATCGGTCTAAGGTCTTTTGGATATACCACCCTTGGGTATCAAAACCACTTTCACTTCTCTCCATACTTGTGGAACGTAGACCAGATCTAGACAGCTTATCAAGATAACCTCTAGCGTAGGCAAGATGATATCTAAGGTCCTTTGGAGTTCGACAGGTATTATACCATCAGGTCCTGCAGATTTGTATGGTTTGGAGCTATGTTGCGCCCAAAGAAGTTTGTCCTGCATGACCAAACAATGGCTAAGACTAAGGGAGTTTCTAAATTGTGTAGTTTTGACTTAGGAGCTAACTGGGAAGTGTGTATCAAGTACCAGATTTAGCGAATCTTCGCTGGAGGTTGTCCATGACCCATCTGTTTTCTTTAGATAGCTGGGTATTATTGGATTTGTAGAGAGATTTTTTCTCAGCCTTGACGCTTCAGAAGATTTTTCTATTTTGCCACAAAAGAGTCTCCTAGATTTACGTTTGGCTTTTCTCAGTTCTTTTTTATATGTATTTAGGGAGTCTTTGTACAAGTCCCAATATGGCGCATCTCTTGTGCTTTTAGCACTATTGAACAGTTTCCTACAGTTATTTCTGAGTAGACTTAAATCTGCAGACCACCAATGTGGCTTTTTCTTGCCCCTGGGACGAATAAGAGGGCAAGAAGAAGACATTGCTCTATTGAAGGCAGAGGTGAGGTTCTCCACCCGTAGGTTAAGCTCCTAAGTGTCGCAGGAGGGTCTAGGAAGGTCAAAGGTTACTAATTCCTTCAGATTTTCTCTGTATTTGAGGCAATCAGTTTTTCTGGGGTTCCTAAATACTGATGCGCTAGGAGGCTAAGAGGGTATAGATGAGAGAATGAGCATCTCAAGCCTTTGGTTACGGATTATAATTTTAAGATCCCGTATGGCAGTCCTATGATTTCTGAGAGTAGGTATAATATCTTATGAAAAAACTCGGTTTCGGCAATAGAAACTTTTGGTCCTTCCTATTCGTTGCGAAAAAACTAACGCAGAATATGAATGGTTGCGAGAAGCTGGTGCGTGGTTTTCTACATGCTGTCTAAATATTTGAATCTTTTATGTGGCAGTAGTCATTGAGACGAGCTATACGAAGCTGTTATGACGTTCGATATTTGAAAGAGTTCAGAGAAAAAAACACTCTTAAATTTTTTTTCTTATTTTGTTCCTGAAAGCTTTGTGTAAAACTCGCGAGCTAACAGTTAAAATGAAAGAGTTAAAATACAACGACTAAGTTGGCTAAGAAAATGTAGAGCGGATGGATATTAGTGGCTTGGAGAATGTTTTCAATTCCCTCAACGAAGGGTGACGATAAGTGGGGCAAAGCCACTTTTTTAGCCACAAAAGAATTTTTCTTTAAAGGGAGAACTGGTTTATGCGGTTCTTTCCTCCGATCATATCAGAAAGCAAATTTGTTACCCACAGCTAAGCATTTTTTAATTACAGCCTGGCCGTTCAATCAACGTCCTGTGATACGATAAAATAATTTGAATATGACTTGTTTTGCTCAAGAGAGAGAAACTTGCCATTATTTTAGGCTCTATCGTCACTATGATGACTTTTGAAAAATAAAGACATCCTTTAAATAAATACAAAATACATGTAAGGATTTTTCTTTACGTATCTCCAGAAGCATGTTTTCGCATCACTCGAGTAAAATTACCAAAATCAATAATATTTTCCTTGAAAGGATTGCAAATCTTTCTCATAACTTTGCTTATAGTAACATCTAGGTATAGCGTTCTGATTCGTCGGAAGCCTGAAAATTAACGTGCATTCGGTTGCTTAACTTTGCACAATTTTTGTATGTGTTTTTTCGTATTTCGGATAAAGTGCAAACTTATGATGGTACTTGAGCTAAAATAACTTGAGAAAACATTTCATAAAATTCGGAATTGCTTCGGAAACGCATAATGATTTTGACTTAGGTATATGAAAGCCGAAGAAGAGTTCAATGTTTTTAGAATTAGTTTAGGTTCCACATATGTAGATGTCGTCGTTCGATACAACTTAACTTTAATAAATTTAAACTGAGCATAAGTGTTACTTATATCAACCCAACGTCAAAACAGAAAGTAACTGAGGTTAACAAAATCCTTAGTCAGTTTTGACGTCTTAGACTTCACTAAATTTTTAGTTGCCTAGAATTTGGAATCTAATCCGAAATTTTTATATGTGAGCAATTTTTTTTGGAAAACCTTAAGTTTTTACAGCGCCGAAATAGGGCGTAGCCGTTAATGGTTTTCCAACAATTAGGACGCTAGTTTTATTGGGGCATTGAAAATCCTTATTTATCCATTTATTTTCTCGCAAAGAATATTCCTTTTCTGACGGATGTTCACTCACTTCGTTCAAAAATGAACAACGATTTGTAAATTTTTTTTAAATTTTTTAATTTATATTTAGTTTTTTTACACTTTTTTTCGTTTGATTTAAAGTTATTTAAATTGTGTCCTTCTAACTCACCTTCATGTTCACACTCTATTTTTTTACACACGCACACAACCAGTAGACTTCGATCGGAATTGCGCCGTATCCTCTTTTATCCTTTTTTTTATTTATTTTTTATGCTTTCGCTTTTCGGATTTCACTTTCAATAATATTCACTCAGATTATGTAACAATTTCCAGAACGAAACCGTGCAATAATCCTTAATCGTCCGTTGAATTAATTTTCCTTTTTTTTTCTCTTCGTTGTCCTCGTTTTATGTATGGTTGGCTCTGACGGCACACGCAACTATTACGCCAGGTAGATAAATTTAAAATCGAGCTCCACCAAAAGTAGAGCACCACGAGATACTGATGGCCGGCCTAGCCCTATAGTCGTTTATATACGGTCAATCGAAACCGATATAGAGTAAATGTATGAAATGTTGCCCCGTTTTCGGTGCAACAACTCTGCTCCGGCAAATCATAAAACGACCGAAAGAAAGAAATGATCTACCATTGGCACCAGCAGTGTACTATCGCTGTTACGAAGAACCACCAAGAGATCGTTCGGCATAAGTATATATGAGTAGATATGTTGTCGTTTGGTTTTTATTTTCTCAGGTTGCAGCTTAAATGCATCAAAACTGCTGTGCACCCAGCAGCCCCACCTTCATCATGCCAAACATCTGAAGCACAAAGTGAGCAAATGGAATAAAATTGCTCGCAGATACTCAACAACGAAAATGATTTTTGCCCAGGTGATCCATTGGCTCCATCGGGTAGGTACTGCATGCGTTAAACGCTTTTACTTACGATATCAAAGCCTCACAGAACCAGCTCACCATTTGCACTTTGCGCGTATCTGAAGCCGAAAATGTATCCAAAGTTAAAAAAGGTGTTCGAAAAATCCGTGCGTTCTTTTTTGTTTGTTCTGTTGTTGCTGTTCCCAGATAGACCGAAATAAAATTATTACCATATTGAAGTTAGTTACTATCGTCGTGCGTGCACTGTGTATCGTAGGTAGGTATCGCATACTGGGCACTGCATCGCTGCCGGGGCTAAAGGCGGGCCGTTGTCGCGAGATTAGTGCATACATGTAAGTGGAGCAAAGCTGCGGCTATAAAATATTTTCGCATAGTACCGCAGGATGGTGGTTGTTCACTTGTCTTAGCTTGCGGCTATCTATCGTGGAATATAAGACGCATTGCGTGTATTTATGATAAATCCAAAGCAATTAAATAAAATTTGTTAGAAGACTGGAAAATTAAAATTGGATTTTATTATTATTGGTGATTTTGTTGGGCTCCACACTCTCTTTTTTTTTAATTTTTAATTACAAAAATTGTATAGCTATGTACGTTTTTGATAAAAAAAAAAAAAACCCACATATCTGCATTTCGTGTGAATGACTTGCGGTGATAAATTGCCTCGGTAATTCAAGCAAATAAAATACGGTAGGCTTACACAATAAATTCAAAAGAAAAATGAATGCATTTTTGTTGATTATGTCAACGTTTGGTTTGTTTAGTTTCGAGCGTGACGTTTTGAAAAATTATCGACTTTTGCAAAGATATGTGTATTTTCTTTAAACGCGTTTACTGTTACTGTTCTGCAGTTAAGATGTTTAGATAAATACAGTTTTATAAGTAGAAGGATAATGGAATTGGTTGTTAGTTTCGGACAGCTGTTATGTTTTGAATACGAATATTAATTGACAGACGAGTTTTTTTAATGGCTGCCCTGTTGTCAGCACCTCTAGCAAAAATTAAAACCTAATATTGCTTAAGAGGCCTCTGCCCAAAAATCGAAGAAAAACAGAAAATTGACGAAACGGCGTACAAACTTTTGAGGCTCCCACTGAACCGATTGAAATGGTTTTTGAAGCATTTTAAAGAATGAAGTCTTCTCTATATTTTTGAAAATGTTTTTCGTTTACGATTTATTAAAAAAAAACAAATCCATGTTTCGAGATTTTTGGTAAAACTGCAAAACGGCGTACAAACTTTGAATAATGAAACGTTTTACGAATTTCATGATATTAGATTCTATCGATAGGTAATGAATGGATCTCCAATGTGGTCGAGGCGAATTTTGAAATTCGATTTTGTTTTTGCAATATTTAGTTTTGAAAATCAAAGAAATTCTTGAAATTGAATCATGAATTTCGTATGTAAATTGAATTTTTTTTAAATAAAATTTGTAATCGAGTCGTTAATCATTATTTTGTGAATCAACTCAGAGACAAAAGAAATGTATTTTCTTAATTTCCGCTGCAATAAATCGCATTTTCCGTTAACCCTTTTTTGCATTAATTTTGATTTTTTTATGTTTTCTAGCAAATATGAATGTATTTTGGTTCGGTTTTTCAGCACAACGATAATAAGCGCCATGATGACAATCGAAAATTTTATTTTTAATTTCGAAAAATATTTGATTCGTGTTTGGTTGAATGTGCTACTAATACATGGAGAAGTACATTCGTGTATGTACTCGAGCTTGTGAATAGTAGTGATTATTACCCAGCAAACAGCATTCGACTTATATAAGCCTTATTCCGACGCAAATTATACCTTAGCATGTAAGGGTTGGTCTTTTTGTTTTGGTCGGGTTTGCAAAAAGAGATGTTGTCGTAGGTATGATTTAAATTATTCTCGATGTTGACAAATTTCAATATAACTTTTATAAAAGGATGTGTTGCTAATAGAACCGGTTAAATTAGTTTTTTATATGAATACAGTGGAAATAGTATACTTCTTTGAACCAGTTACACGTAGCAGATTTCTGATTGTCATATCGAGTGTGCAACTTGCATAATTTATTCTTAAGAAACTGCAGACGCAACAGTTTTTATCGGGTAATTTTGATAAGAGATAACCCCTCTTCCACGGTGAAATTAGATGAGGCCATTTTTACTCGGAATTATCTAAAGAATGAATAGAAACTATGTAGGTAGGTTTTATTGTCATCTTGTACGGCCAACATAGCAAACTTCTATATGAAGCTGTTACGCAACCAACCCATTCTTGGGGACAACCTGAATCTTTTGGGTTTTTTATACCTCTTATAAACCACTACTAGCAGTTTTTGTGTTCAGCATCTCGCAGGTGCGTAGATCTCAATTTCGTACTAAAAGATAGTGCCTAATGTTAAGACTATGAGAGTTAAAAATTGTAGTGCATTCTGAGGCCAGCGAATACATTCGGGATTGAAGCGCGCACAGAACATTAAAGCACAAGGCACAAACTCCTAAATATAACAGTATTCGCCTGAATGAAATCCAACAGACCAACAGTCTTAGAGAAAACTCTGTTTTTTTATGTTGGCCTGTAAAATGATGTATAGAAGTTAAGATATTGTATTGTATTGATTTTGTATTGTAGCTGAATTTATACATTGCAAAATTTACAGAGATGTGGTATATAGAGGTCTACAAAGGGCGGTAAGTTGAAATTGTCCACCCAAGGAAGTCCGCGTAAGGCAAACCGAGTGAACCTGCGCTGGGAGGTACGGAGACCATACTTGACTGGCATATTCAAGAAAAGGCCTTACGAAGGTGTTATAAAGGAATTCAGTGACGTATGGATCAAGGAATTCCTTAGACCAACGTTTTACAAAGCCAAGTACAGAATTGGCTCTACTTAAAATGTTATCGATATGGGCACGGAAATTGTGTTTCCTATCACAGAAAATGCCTAGATCGCGTAAAGATGTGACAATGGGAACAGGTTCGTTGCAGATAAAGTAGGGCCTGGGAGGTGGTAGGAGACGCTTGCGAGAGTATGTGATTGCTTGGGATTTAGTCACGTTGTAATTTGTTTAGGCAATTTTATATGGCACCACACTGAGAATCTATTTAAGTCATCTTGGAGTAGGCGAGAGTCAGCGAGGTATGATATGTGCCTGTAGATTTTCATGTCGTCAACGTAGATCGATAAGAAAAAATCTTTGATGATACCGTCAACATCATTGGGACTCCTGAGGGGGCTTTAGTAGGATCGGACACGGAAAATCGAAAAAGGACTTTGTACTGGCGATCTATCATGTAGGATTTGATCCACATAATGAACCACGGAGGAAAATCAAGAGCCTTGAGTTTTAGGAGAATTGCGCTGTGTGAAATTTTGTCGAACGTTTTACTGAAGTCGGTGGTAACAATATCAACTTCTTTGCCATCCTCACAAAGTATAGTATCACATTCATATAGTATTTGTCAGGTTTCTGTTTTCGTTTCTTCTGCTTCTGCAAGATGGAATGTGTCGTTAGAGCAGGTGTCTTTTTACCAGAATTGAACGTATCCAAATCGTACCGTCTTCTACACTCCTCGAGGGTGTTCTAATCGGAAGTACAAGCGAGATACGAAGTCTCAGTTCCACAACTAAAAACTACATAGGAATTTTTATTGACAGCCAGGCTGCCATCAAACCGCTCCATTAACACACCACGTTTTTCAAATTATTAGAACAGTGTAGGAAAATACTTAGCCTGATAAGCGATCGGTTTAATATCGCTCTCCTTTGGGCTATAGTTACAAAGAGGGAGATGTAAGAGCCAACGCATTAGCCAGATGGTTCATTTGGAGTGAGTTTGCTCTCCGATGGGACTCATTAAGAGAAGAATCCTCCAGAATTTTCGTTCAAGTGTCAACTCTTGGTGGAGTAGCCTAGAAAACTGTGCCGTATCCAGTCAGATATGGCCCACCCACAATAAAAATAGGAAGCACAACCTATTGAACATATCTCGCTATCCATCCTTAATATCCGAATGGTTTGAAGCACTGGTTGCGAATCAATGTAAGTGGCCGCCGTGGCTCAATGACTAGAGTATTAGACTCCTGAGCAAGCAATTTTTTCCAGAATCTTTCAATTGAAAAATGTTCTTAATTCGCCTCTATGGAGAAATATCGAAGGCAATGCATTGCGATATTGTCAGAGCTCCGACAAAATCAATTCCAAACTGGTATAGCTTAGAGGATAACCTTAATAAGATCAGTAGGGTGGGTGGGTGGTTCTGACTGGAGACGCTTGTTGGTTTTGGCCTAGGTCCACCCCGGACTGTAATGCCATTTTAAGAAGAAAGGTGGGTTAAAGCAAGAAGGTTAACATCTGCTGCTTACAATGGTTCTGAAGAATATACGGTCACAAACAGTATACCACAGAGTTCTTTGTTAGATCCGTCTTAAGGGTTCCAATACATAAAGGAATTCGTTGACGATATAGCGTCGTGATTGAAGCTTATGTTAAAGACTCTTGTTTGCATTAAAGAGTTGTAAGGTTGCAAACGTGAGTACTGCACTTTTGCGAACGTCTGGAGAGAGAAGCTGCATCTGGCTTTCATTTCACGAAATCAGGACACTGATAAAAGAAGTGCTGTATCGTATCGACGATTCTCATTTTTGCCTTATGACATTGTGTCCTGTGATTAGTCCGACCATAGTTCTACAGTCCTTCCGTCTCAGGTTGAAAAGGAATTCCGCAGCGTAGCTTTAAGACTCTTTCACAAAACACTTGGTAGTTCTGCAGGAAGTTAAGCCTTTGTATGGAGACAAAACCATATAGAGTCAATCCGGGACAGTCGCCAATTTGCTTTAGGCTTAAGCTCCAGTTTTTCATCGCCAAGAGTCACATTTTGGATCAATGGGAAATTAATATCACACATATGTACTATATTTATGTAAGTATATGCATAACTATTACAATTAAATGCATGTTCTACTAGTAATACAATCTGTTCGCAAAACAACTTAACCAAGAAAACGTGCATTTAAATGACAAATCATTTTATTATGCTTATTTTCGTATTCGATTCTTAATTCTGGATTAGATTAACGACATACAACCGTCTCAGCCTTGTCGCAATTAATCAGATTACACACATCGGACTCGGTTTCCCAAAGTACACGTGCAGTATCTATAAAAACGAAAACTCGAAAAACCGTTGAAAAAAGTTGAAAAAAATAAATTTAAACTTCAGTTCACATTGCGTGGTCACAACGAATGGCGTCGAAGGGCAATCCCATTGCCCCCATAAAAACAGCGCTTCGAATCGCAAGGAACTACTGTAGGAATGCTAAATAAATTATCAAGATGTTTGGTCCATTCGACCTTCATGCAAATATAACTCTCGAATATTTAAGAATTGACATATTACACGCATTGCGGCGTTGCTCGCTTTCATGACCGTGCGAGACTTCATGCATATCCCTGATTAACTGAAGGCCTTCGATTGACTCATGTGAGAATGGGAATAGCGTGATGTGTTCCTTTTGTGGGGATACAACTTTATTTTATACATTATCTGAATCATCTGAGTTGGCACTCCTGTTGGTGCGTGTGGTTCCAAGTAAAATTCAACAATGAACTCTTGTTAGCGAATAAAATCGAATTTATTTAATTCATCTTGATGTGAACTACTCCAATTCGTAATATTTTCAGATCTTTGAGAGATTGTTTATAAATGTCAGGGTAAATTTATCTTTAAGACTTACCGCCCATTTGGAATCGATTCCAATGGGATTTGGTAACGAATAACGATCGATTGAAACGTTATTCAGATAAAATATGTTTACAAGTACACGTACATGTGTTGTAAAATTATCCGCGATACACATATTTTCAATGCATTTATAGAACCTAACGAGGCTATGGCATTGAGACCTCCCCAAGTTTCATTCATTCTGTAACAAGACAGTTTTAATAGTATCCTTTCGCTAATTAAAAACACACATACACACTGGAGCGCTTTCAAGGCACATTCTTACGCTAAACGGGTTACACTGAACGCCCTTCGTAGGGATTATCACAGGAATGCGTTTTAGTACAGGCGACTTATGAAGAGGTTGCGGCGATATAGCTGTAGAAGAGAGCACAGCCCGTAGCCTATGCAAAACCAGAATGATGGCACTTGGCGAATACTGTTTAAACAATCTAAGCAATCTGTCTAAGAAGTCACCAAAACCATTCTAAAATTCATAATGAATTCGGAGGCCGAACAAGCACTAAACAACTAACATTTATCCTTCATCTTTGTCTTTTTCTTTCAAACTATATAGACTAAACGCTAGGGGAACACAATAGATCTCCAAGGTCCAATTTAACCCTTCATGGTTTAGGATGGTTATAGTTTTCGTAAAATATATTACTGTCTTGTCACCGAATTCCTCCGACCTTAACGTGGTTAGAGAATAGGAAAAAGAACTTGTGTCCATAGGGTTTCAGAAAGAACTCCACCACTCCGGAAATTTCCCACATGACTTGCTGAATCATATGAGCATGGCAGGGATTGCAAAACGGTGATACACTTCAGCGAAAAAGGGGAGTGTTGTAAATAAAGCTGCAATTGAAGTCCGTTCAGGTTGAATCAGTGGGATGCTGAACAAGAGAGGCTAGCGGATTGAGTCGGACTAAAGAAGGGGACTTGTGAAAAATCCCAAAGTCAAATCTTGGTTGACCGACAAAGGCTTCGGAGAAAAACAAAACAAGGAAAACAATGAGTGATTGACTTTAAGGATCAATAGATAGGAACTACCAGTGCTATTGTTGGATTACATTTGCCATTTGGGGTTTCACACCGTAACGTGCGAAAAAAGTGCAACACTTTTGCAGTGTTCATCAACAGTAAATCCATCTGTATCTAAGGCCTGTGACCGCTTCATTGTTCCAAGACGGCACAATCCGGAGGCATAAATTCTTACGTCTACTCGCAGAACAAGGAACTGGATAAAGCGGTCATAATAGGCCCGAGCCCCGAATAAGTCGAAAGAGCTCGTATATAGAATTCTTTAAGCAGTTCGACTTTACAGCGACTGTAGACTCCGCCGTTGATTTCATCTATGTATATCAACTGCGAAAAAAGCTGTCGTCAATTCTACTGCATAGGCATAACACTGGCTGCAGGATGGTCACATAGCTTGAAAGTGTTGATCGTACTTATGGCATCAGGATGTTCGAAAGAAATACTGTGAATTATAAGCAATGCCAACAGTACATACCAATAATTCTCCCCATTCTTTCTGGATACCACCCCCGGAGCAAAAAGACTAAATCCTAATACCATCTGAGTTTCAAAATCACTACACCAACACTAGCGCTGTGTGAAAAGCATCATAAGGGTATTCATAACCTCTTTAGAGCTAGTGAACTATAAAAAAAAAATATATAGAATTTCTTCGTTGCCATCTGGATACTAGTAAAAATACCTCCTTCTCTTTTTCCCCCTTTTCGAACACTCGTAGCTATTAAGGCAAATATATTTTATCAATATTTATAAAGAGGTAAACAAAAGTAGCTATTGTTGTTAATTTAAAGTACATTGAGTACATATTTACGAGTACTTGTACAAACTAACAGTTCCCACGGGTACTTGGATTGCAGCCCGACAAAATCATATTTTCCCGAATTATGCTGACACGCCGAATTATACATGTCAGCATAATTTAATCTAAATGACCATTTCGGTCAACGTTATAAGTTATTTGGTATTTACCGAATTATGAATACCAGCACAATTCGGTCTAAATAAATGTTTCTATAAAAATAGGATAAAATAAATAAATTTCTGACTTCTGCACGACGCGACGTTAAGATTAAGATTTAACTGAAGCTGTCCCCTCACCAGCGGCAGTAGTTGCAACGTAGTTGAGCGAAGAATAAATTCCTTGATAAGTTCACCTACAGGTCTCCTACCCGGCTAGAGAATGGCATTGTGCACAGATAACCAAACTGCATTTCGGGACTTAAAAAATAATAGCGCCACACCCAAAAATATTCGAACCATAAGGTCACACTCGAGCGTGTTAGCCTTAAACCGCCACTTCTACCTACTCACCTACCTTTGTATGTAAATAATCTAGGCAATCATTCTTGTTACTCATAGAGTTATGGTCCTTAAAATTGCATAAAGAATCCATGCTTTGGTTTACAAAATTTGTATACGCACATGCCTACGCACCTTAGCAATATAGCTTACTTATGCGACTTGCTGACTGGTATCAATAAAATCAAACGGGCATACTTCTCGTTCAATTAACGTTCAGTGTGATTAAACTCAATACAAATAATTCAGGTATTCATGGTAAGTTCGTTTAACTTAATTTGGACTCTCAGATACAATTCCTTTTTCATAGGTCTCTCCTTCGTGCGTATTAAGCCGTGAATACGAACGAATGTCGGTCTTGGCATGGCTGGCAACCAGTACAGATACCCACTAAAAACGACTCAATGCCTTTGAGGTGGATATTCCTTCTCTCACCTTTCACTTTCATTGCAAAATTATATATACTCGTACTGGAGTATCTCATAAACCCGAATTGTGGCGACAACTTACATACTTGCACAGAGTTTGGTCACAGTGAGGTGTCCTCAAAGCCAGAAAAAAAAAATTTAAAACAAGAAAAACTAACCGAATTCTCTTGCGCTGCATGGACTGCTGAGCCATTCTTCTTGTGGTTAGGTTTATCGCATACCTGCGTCCAGTTCAAGTGGGCACGCATTTTCCAAGTATGCTGTCAAAGGCTTATAAATGTGTGCGTAATCGAATAACTTACATCATGCGTATTGGGATCGATGCGACGACTGACCATCACAATTTGGCGTGCGTTGACGCGGTCGTAAGGCTTCTGTTATTATTGGAAGTTACTTGTGCACCTCGGTATTTGGGTTTTTGGTTTGGTCATTTCCATTTTGGTTTCTGGCATGTAGTTTGATTAAATCACATAGTTTGCGAACACTGTTTTTTAATTGCATTCAAGAGATAATTGCAGTGCTTTTCCTTAAGGAATACGTTATTTGCTGCGCTGATTGAGTGTTAACTAATCTTCTTATCACTGTTGCAGGAATTTCTTCAAAAATAGTTAGAATTCAAGAGGAAAAGCGTTTCATGTCGGTATTGTTGTCTGCAGATCGTCAGATGAGTGAAAATTCGTGCACTTTAGATTATGTCGCATTGTTTGGGTTTGTTTTTTACTTAGTACAGTAATGCCCGGATAAGTACTCCCCCGCTTAGCTGCATAACCCGCATTGCTAACCAAATATTTTAGACTTCAAATATGTTCAGCAATGCAAATAAGTACGGATAGGTAACTTTCCCTCTTTAGTGCCCAAAGAAATCAGAAAAACTCTGAAGGCAGCTATCCGGGGAGTACTGTATGTATGTAGTATACTTACCAGGTCCTAAATCATTAAGTTTAAGGATTCACAGTAGGCCTACAACGTTAGGTCTTAGAGCAATCTCATTTGGGATTCAATATGAATCTAATAACAAGAAAGATTGGCAACTAGTCAGTATTCCCTTCTTTTGTGGAAGAACAGGATCCAGGAAAGATCTTTAACCGTTTCAAAAAAGGGAAGAGCCTGATTTGTGGGACAACTGCAAGGTCCTGCTGAAAGACCTGAAGGGAAATGTGCGTTGATAAAAAGAGAAAACGTGAAAGGAATTCTGCTTGAATATTCAAAGCATCCGGGCTACAAAGTTAGACTCGTTCACGATATAGGATGGGGACAATGGCGGAAGCTGTGAAGCACACAAATTAGAACCTTATGGAGATGCATTTTTCTGGAAGCTCCAAATCAGATTTGCCCTGGGCCTACGGGGGAAAACGAGGAGCAAACAGGATAGATAAGATAGGCTGATGGTATAGGTACGCTGAAGAGATTTAAAAGTGAATTAGCCACCTTAGATCCTTTCAATACTGCAAGATCTGGTTCTATACTTACAGCCCTGTTGCAAAAGGGTGTGAATACCATTGCTCATAGGCTTTGATGAATATATTTTGTACCGGTTATTTGGAGGAAAATAAGTGCTATGTTCTTTTTGGAGCCGGAAAAGAAGGATTACAAGGAAGCAATGTCCTTATGACCGGTTATATCCTCTTTATTGAAAACGATAGAAAGGAACATGACAACATGCCTATAGAACTGATATGTGCCTTCGAAAGAGATCTTCTCTTTTGAATAACTTGGAGGATATCTTTATGCACACTGTAACTTAGGCTGATGATGTGGTAAATATTTTAACGAATGCTCTCTGGTTAAGTGTAGGTGCCAGTAACCAAGCCTTTCCATTAACGTGAGTGAAACAAATTTACAAGAAAAAGCAAGAATCGTGACGTTTGACTCCAGAATATTTTTGGAACGTAAATCAAGGTTTCCGAAAGAGATAAGTATCGGGAAGTATAGCTGGATGCCAGCTGCACCAAGAGGGATGCGAGATGCGACGCAAGGAACCCTTCAAAGGGCGGAAATTTCAATAAAGAAGATATGCCTTCTATAGAAGATGATAAAAGTGGGCTGTACCTAGAAGACTTTGAGACAGCTCCACATACTATTTGAGTATACGGCACTCACTACTAACAAAAGGACGTGGGAACCGCTGTACACATACTGAGTAGGTGTCCGGCACTGCTTAGCATAAGAAATCAGATTTTTGACTGTTGTTTTTTTCAATGTGAAAAGGAATCTCACATTACTTTGAGCACATGTAACCGCTCCAGAATAGGTCTTTTGGTCCGCATTGTGTATAATCCCTCGAAAGTGCACATTTCCCTGATCTTGTTGATAATGTTTATCTGCCATTTATTATGTCTTAAGAAGAACAAGATTAGGTTAGATTGTTGGGGTGGCTGCACTTATGTACAGCCTCAGTCGGATCTCAATGGATCCATTGTGTTCCCCGATGTGGTATGGGATACCTAAAATAGAAAGAACAGATTAGTATTTTGATCAAGTGGCCTCCCTGAACCAACCTGAGTTTCGAAGGAATTGTAGGCTGGTTCTCGGTGACTTACCTGACAGTTTGCCCAGATCATTGAAGAAATGTTTTCCGAGGGTTATCTTCCTGTTTCTGCTAAGGCTTGGGTATTCGCATAGGAGGTGGAATGTGTCCTCCTCAGCGTCTGTGCCGGCACTTCCTCTGCATTGTCTGTTTTGCTCAAACGCCATCTCTTTAGGTGGACCGCTAGCAGGTTGTGACCTGTCATAATACCTATGAGATGTGGTAGGTGACTTCTATTGAGTGCGATGATTTTCTTTGTTTTTCAGTTATTTAGATCTGTCCAAAGTATTCTTGAGGTGCGGCTGGACTTTTGAAGTTCTAATAGGGGTAGGATTGAGTCATCGGCCATTATCAGATCCATTTCAAAGCCTATTCTTGTGAGCTCGTCCGCCTTTTTATTCCCATGGACGCCTTTATGTCCCGGGACCAAAATTAGTTTGCCGTCATGATAAGCGCTAAGTTTCACAGTTCTGGACCTGATTGTTGTGGATGTGATGACTTTGATGGGTGTTTGACTTTCTACGTAGCTGTCGATGTGACTTCTTGGCAGTTTCTGTTGTGATAGTTCTTGCGAGGCCTCGGTGATTGCTAAAACGTCCGCCTAAAACACGCTGCTGTGATTCGGAAGTCTTATTGACCGTTCAATGTTTGGTTCTGATGCATAGATCCCGGAGCCTACGCCCTCATCCATTTTTAATCCATCCGTCAAAATGGATATGTGGTTGGGGTTAATGGCCTCTCCGTCTGTCCCGCTTTCTCTGGAGGTAATTTTGAGTTCAAGGTTTAGGCTAAATTCAGTTAAATGGTCAGTTTTGGTCTCAGTGTTCATCGACTTGGTGATAGCTTGGTGACCTATCAGACCTTTTTTCCACAGATTAGATTTTTGAAGGCTCAGCGCACTTTTCGGGGCAACTTCCTTTGTGAAAAGATCGACAGGTATTTGCCCCAGCATGACCTCGAGCGCTGCGGTTGGTGGTGTTCTAATTGCACTTGTGAATCCTACGCAAGCCAGTCGCTGGATTTTCGTCAGGATTTTTAAGTTTGCGATTTTCAATGCGGCTGCTGGCCACTTCGAAGAATAAAGTAGGGTTTACTATTGTTATTAATATTAATGAGATGTGATCTAGATTATATTTAGTGTTCAGAACTTAGTTAATTTACAAATTTCGCACCATTGGCCGCAATTTACTAAGCGATTTGGCCGTTTCATTCAAAACTACTCTGTCGCCCATTGGACGACGTATGTTATGCATTCCTTGTGAATTCCACTCTAAGGCAAACTGCGATATTTTGGCAGTATCCTTTTCTAAATAGTTGACCAATCCATCCATATTTACATATGTCTTAAGATGTTTTTTTTTGGCATGCATTCTGATGTTCTCTACATTGCTGCTGGTTTCATTTTGTTTTTGGCGGTCAAATTCCCGTGGCCACCTAAATGTTCCTCGTGGTTTTCACTTTGACATACCAAGTTTCAGATCCGTAAAGTAAAACTGATTTAAGGCAGTCGTTGACAAATTTCGGCAGCATACTTCTTGGGTTCCCGATACGTTTGAGTGGCGCAATGGATGTACGTGCCCTTGCAGTCTGCCGTTAACGTCAGCGTTGGTTTTAGTCAATATAAGCCTAGGAGCTGAAATACTTCGATGTCTTCAAGGTAAATGTTGTTTATATACACTCATTTTTTGCGTTTTATTCTCATAACCCTTGTCTTTTCATTGTTTGCCTTTTAATCTACTTTGAGAGCTCCCGAAGTCAGCTATGTAAGCTTTCTTTGTACATATCATCGGCTGCTGGTTGATTGCTTTGTAACCCACATCCAGAGTAGTAAGGAATAAAATCTGTGACAAAACAGCCTTGTTTTCCTCCAAAAAGTTGCAGGTGGATGTAGAACCATGTTTACTATTCCTAAATTTTTACTTCTAACCGTTATAAGGGAAGTATTGCAATTGGTCAAAAGAAAAAATTTCGAGATTTTAACAGAGCTTCACAAGAATGCACTAGAAATCATTTGTACCCATTTTTGAAGTGATGTCTGTGTGTGCGTGTGTTTGTGCCTTCCGAACAACGTACAATCATGCGGTTTTAGGTGGATTTCGAAGAAATACTACCTATTTTAGAGGTCCTCATGACGCGACTTTCAAAAAATTTGAATGCCACTTTTCAAGATCTCTATCTTAAACACCAAATCCATGGTCCTTGGTCTAGCTCTTGCGGCTAGTGCCGGAAGGTCCTTTTTTTTTGTTTTATTTGTCATCGTGATCTGGGGCCAAATCGTCTCTTCCGTGATCGTATAACTCGTCACGTAAAAACGAGCATTATTACGTCGGAATGATCGTTTATACGCTCATTTTTACGTGACGAGTTATACGACGACGGAAGAGACGATTTGGCTCCTGATCAGACTTAGATCTGATTAGATTTTAAGCAAAATTGGTCTAACGGATGCTGAGATATTTGAAAAATTGGTTTAAAAAAAGGTGTGCTGGACAACGCGGTGGGAATTACAGGAATTTTTTTTCTTTTAAATAAATCTTCTCGGGGACACCTCTTTGGTTTGGTCAGAAATCTGCTTTGATTTAGCTTATCGTAATGTTTTGTAGTTTCACGATTCTATTTTTTTTTATACCTCTTCATTTGGAATTTTTGAATTTTTATTATTACAGTTTCCTTCATATATCGTGTTCATCCCAGATCCGATGGAAAAGGAGTTGGCGAATTGCGGCAAAGGTTTTCGGATGAACTCGAAAGCACTTCGCACTTCACTAGCACTCCAGACTTCACGTATTTTCATTATTTTGGAAATTTGTAACATTTTTCTAAATGGAGGATATACCGAAATGTTATTCGGTTGTTAGTACATACATATGTATATAGCCAAACACTTTCAAAAAGATAAAATAACTTTAAAGTGTTCTTGTCATTTTTGTTCGCTAATTTATACGAAATCGGATCAAAGTCTACTTTTTTCATCAGAGTCATTATTTTTTGATCTAGATATCATGACTTGATTATATTTTACTTAAATCCTAAAACACTGGCTAACGTCGAACTAAACAATATCGGTCATGCTTGATCAGTATGAAAGTTAGGTCACGACTTGCGAGGTGAACGTCGAACAACAAACTTTTCATAGTTTGCCCAACCTTTCTAGTTGAATATGTCTTTAATTTTTTTAAAATTTATTTTGCAAGCCATTATAAACAAGTTATCTGCAAATCCATGCATTAGCCACTACAGGTCCACTTGAGATCAATGATTAATAAGTTACGCACTAATTGCCTTTTAAAATGACCATTTTATAGAAATAGTGGTTTCCTTTGCAACAGAACATGCGTGAATGCTTAAAAAAAAAAAACACACAGAAAAGAGCTACAATTTGGTTGGATAGAATAATATGACACCCAACTTAACTTTGAATGTGCAGTAAATCCCGGTTAAGTGCTTCGCGTGCCGGGGCACAGAGACATTCCAGGCAACTGCATGGCGGGCGAACTCGCTAAAGAGGGCACAACTCTATCAATTCCTCCGGATATGCCTCTCGCCACCGGCAAATTGCTACTTTATAGAAACGCGATCAATATCGTCACTCATAGATGGACAATTGGTGGCACCTGTCTCATCACCAGGCAGATTTGGCCAAAGCTGGATCTCAAACATTCCCACTGTCTCATCAGACGGAATAGATTGCTAATTACCACCATAGTGGGTGTCATTACAGGACCTTATCTGTACATGCCCGGCCCTTTCAGCTCGGAGAAGAGCATACTTAGGAGCCATCTCTTCAACAACCTTAGTGAACTGACTGACATAAGCATAGGTAGTCTCCAGCACTTCATAATAAGCTCCGGCTGGTTCTGCGGGTAGTAATCCTGGCGAAATACAGATCCTGGTGGTAACACAATGGACCTTATCTGGTCTAAGTGAGGTTGCAATTGCAGCCTGCCACACCTACCTAACCTAACCTTACATATTGTTGAATTTCTGCTTTTAAGTACCTACCTTCTGTTTTGCTCAGCCATTTTTTCATAACAAAGAATCGCTCGACTGACATCAACGCACGTCAGTTGTCACGTTTTCATATAAACTTGAGTCTGGTAGCTCCGTTTTTATCGGGGATAAAATTAAGCCCCGAAAATTATGCGGTCATAGCTAATGCTATATGGTATTAGTTGTTGTTGCATTTAACACGCAAATTGCTTATCCTCGATGTCATTTTTTTCGCCATAAAAACACACCTAATATAAGAAGAGGATTCCAAAACTAGGAGCGTATTTAAATTGTTCCCGATGACAATGGTTAGTTTGAATAGACTACTAAATTGAAGACTTATTCCGTTTAAGTGAACATAAGTAAAGATGTTTGTATTTTTTTGTTTCCAGATTTCTTTAATTTCGTTGCAAGTCGTAGATAGGACCGAATATACCCTATGAGTTAGGGTATAAAAAAAATCAAGCGCAATGTCTAACTAGATTATCTCTTGGTCTTCGATTGTTTATTTTGGATAATGTTGTTTTTTGTGTAAAATGATTGGATAGCTGATTTGAGTTCATATCTAAACGACATAGAGGCTGTAGCGATAGAGACAAACCAACTCATAGGTTTTGTAACGGTAAGGAGGACACGGTTAGTTGCTTGAAATAGTCACTACGTTGACAAGTTGGAACCAATGTTTCGTGAGTGCCACTCAATCACATAGGTTGACATTTTGAGGCAACACACTACCAGAAAATCACATTAACAACTTAATTTAGATAAATGGTGTTAGTATCTGTGGTTTTCCAATAATCCACAAAAGCATCATTAGAAGAAATCGCTAATTTACCAATCATACATGGTCTTTAGAGCTGTTTGGTAGGTATGGCTATCATTGCTTTTCGCAATTATGCATATGAAAAGGTGGTCTCTGTCAAAAAAGTTTATGTTATGCTATTTCAAGCAATTCAAGTCCTGTAAACAAATGTAGTTAATGTTTATGCTTTGGTCCGGTTCGGACTTGGACCATGCATTTTTAGTTAATTCTTTAACTTGTGTTGTACAAGTTGTATTACGCCCTAGTTCATTTGTGTTGAAATTTCAAACTACAATTAATAAAAATAATTCGAGCGGCATGCAACTAATGGAAGGCCACGGCACAGCTGCTTACAATTATTTGTCTAGTTCGTGTTACATTTTTCGCACTAATGGAAGGGATCCCACATTTTTATTGCAAATTCTAAACGGCAGCTTCTTATGACAAATTATACTTTTTGATATTTGACATTGCTTACCGAGAGATGGTGTCGCGTAGAAACGTATGGTTGTTTTGTTGGTTAATTGACATTCTGTAATCTGTAACGGTCCTTTAAATTTTCGCAGTTTTAAAAATAAATTTACTACAATAAAAATGTACATACATATACAAATTGTTTAATAAAACAATTGTTATGTTTCAGCAGCTGTTAAAGTTACCAACGACATCCAGCTGTTAAAATATTCAGTAAGGTTTGCCATTTCATCATGCATCGTTTCAGGCTTACCGAACGTGCGGAAATTATTAAAAACTGTTATTGAAATGCCGGCTATGTTGTAAATACGCAACGTGAATTTCATCTTCTCGGACGAGGCCCATTTTTGGCTCAGCGGCTATGTCTACAAACAAAGTTGCGTTGTTGGAGCGAACACGATCCATAAGTGATCGACCAACCATCAATGCATCCACAAAGATTGACTGTTAAGTGTAGTTTATGGCATGGCGGCATCATCGGACCTTATTTCTTTCGAAATGAGGAAGGAGACACCGTTGCTGTCAATGGTTTTAGGTATAGAGCGATGTTAACCGACTTTCTGTGGCCAGAGCTCGACAACGTCGATATATCCGAGCTGTGGTTCCAACTAGACGACGCTACATGTCATACAAGCCACGCTACGCTCGAAGTTGTGATGGAGAAATTTGGCGACTGGGTCATCTCACGGCGACCGTTCATCAATTGGCCGCCGCGATTATGCGACTTGTAACCACTCGATTATTTTCTCTGGGGCTACATCAAGTCCTTAGTCTACGCTAACAAACTAACCACTTTGGACGAGCTCTAGGCCAACATTCGACACACTATTGCCGGAATAACGCCGCTTGAAGCATGATGTGAATGATGTGTTATTCTACACATAATGACTTGTATGTAGCTTCAAAATAAAGCCAGAATCAATATTATATCTCACACCGTTGTTGTATATAAATTAATTTTCCTATCGTTCTTATCTGGTCACCCTATATAAGCCAATTCGTTGTTTTTCTTAAATTCTGAATGTAAGCAGGTAATGCGTAGTCTTGTACGTCAGTCCCTTCATCTTCGTCATTGTTAGCACTGGGCGCTCTTTTGCTCTATCACTCTCTCACCATTATATCCGTGAAGTAACTCTTGGAACTGCTGCTTATTATTTTTAAGAGTCTGCGTTTCGGTCTTTAAGCTTTCTGCCAGTTGTTTGGAGTGTATAGCGAATATTCACTCCAAATGTAGATAACAGGTTCATACTCTCAAATCATAGTTCGTGATCTTAAATATTGGGATCCATCTGTATCCGAAGTTAGTGTCCCTCTCATAACTGTGATATATAAATCTTTCTACACTTACCTGAAGGACCAGCTCTATTGCACAAAAAAAAAAAACACTCTGAAAGCTGTTGGACAATGAAGGGCATATCGGTCACCATCTCTTCTCTAAGACCCTGAATAATTTTTGAAAATCCATATCGGCCTTAGCTGCAGATATGCCAATGTATACGCTGATAAGGTGACGCTACCGTTGATTCCATCAGGGGAGTGCTGCTATTTTTGTCTCTTGTTAAACACTCGCGCTTATAAGTTCAGCAACTTCAGTTCACATGGACACTATCTAATGGCTTCTACTTGGGGGTAAAATAGGTACAGTTGATGTGTATTCACAGCTACAACACAGGGCATCGCAGAGTTGCAGCCACCTAGTACCTCAGACGCCAACCATAAATTTGCGAAGGCTTTTCAAACTCATCCATTTTCTGTTTGGTGTAATAGGGTCGGACCAGATCTTTTCGTCGACAATAGGTACTATATAGGATCATATGTATTCTAATGCTCATCCGTTTAGGAGTGGTTCGTGCGTATGTATTCGGATGTGCATTTAATTACATTACACCCTGTATAAAGAAGTATAGAGAAAATATAAGCAAATATCTAAATTACCAACAAGTCGATCACGTCTGCATACATATCAATATCATCATCATCATCAATATCATCATCATCATCATCATCAATACATACAAGAAAAAGTAATAAAAAAGAAAGGGGGTGACTAAAGAAGAGTAATAGAACACAAATTAGCGATTTTAGAATTCTTTTCTGTCTGTTTGTCTGCCTGTCCGTTTGTTTGTTCGCACACATCTCCGAAACTACTAAACTGATTTTCATGTAGGTGGACAGAGCATAATTTAGAGCAGCATATAAGTTTTGTTTTATTAAAATCGGATGTCGGACAAAAAAGTCATCGTCATTCAAAGATTTTTGGAATTCACTTTTGTATGTTAGAAAAGTTAGAAGTTAAGGGATGAAGACCTAAAGACGTCACGAACGATTGTTTTAAAGAAAAAAAAAAAAAAAAACTTTGGTTACAATAATTATAGAGCTTATACTATTTAGTACATAAAAAAATCAACGGTGGCGTTGTTCATTATTAGAACCGCTATTGACATTTTTGCAGTAATCCACCTAACTAGCATTATTCGAAAATTGGAATTAAGAATTTGGTAGGTAAATTCTACACCAAAAATAAAGAAACACGTGTTTTTCAAAATTGCAACTACGGGCCAAGATACAGGGTGTTAAAGTTTGCAGATTTAAAGTATGCGCAACCGTAGTCGGTCGGTACATCGGTTCGTGATCGTGTGTCGTTTTTGTTTTGCCGAGTTGAATTTGAATGAATTTGAATTTGAAAGTTCCATAGGGACAGACGATTTCTAGCAACGTAGTATAAACCTTAGTATGTATGTATTTAACGCGTACGAAGCCGCGGGTAGACTGCTAGTATATAAATATATACAATTGAATTCGAGAACCTCTATAGAAACATTTCCTCAGGCCCTTGAAAAACCTCTGTAAATCGAAGAAAACCTATGCAATTTTTCCCTTTCGTTAATTCAAAATAACTGTTGTGCAAAATAACTTGAAAACCTTCCTAGTTCGAAAATGATTGCTTGTTTACCTCTATAATTCGACGTCAAGTCTATTTCTTTTCCTTCAACTGTTCATTGAATTGCATACATGACGAAAGTAGGGCATGAAAACAAATGCTTGAGAGATGCCTGTGCCCTGTGAATTCATTTATTCATTGATCCTTGTGTAGATGGTTGGCAGTATTCCTGTTGGAGGTTTTATGTTAAAAGAAAAAGCAAAATATTTTTCATGCTGATGAGACAGGACTGTTTTTTAAATGTCTTCCAGAACGAACAATGTCGTTTAAAAATGAAAAATATCAAGCGGGAAAAACAGCAAAGAGCGAATCACACTATTGTTAGCTGCGAATAGGGAATTGAAACCGCTGATGATAGGAAAATATGCAAAACCGGGATATTTAAAGAACATAAAATCATTTCCGATGTCTGATCGTTCAAATTAAAAAGCGTGGATGACGACTGAGCTATTTAGGGAATGGCTAATAAGTTTACCCTTAAGCCTACTTTCGGACGTACTGTCAAATACAGAGATTCTTTCTTTAGCCGTACCACACGAATGTGGCATAATCTACATAGTTCTGTGTTTCCTCATCACTATAACACTCAAGCATTTTAAACCAACGTGCATCGGTACCTCCTTTGTCTCTCCTCTAATTTTCCCTAATGCCCGTGCTCTTGGTTAAGGGTATTCATAAACCCTTTAGCGCGCGCTTATTATAACAAAAAAAAAAAGTCTCGATGTGGAAGTGAAAAAGCAGAAGCGGAAAATCCTATTGTTCATTGATAACTGCACTGCTCACAGTGCCAACGTCGCTCTTACCAACGTCAAAATACAATTTTTGCCAGCCAATACTAATTCCAAACTTCAACCACTTGACCAAGGCATTATCAATAACTTCAAGACGCTGTACCGTAAAGAAATGGTAACGAGAATGCAATTGCAATGAAAATGTCTGATAAAGCTTGGAAGAATGTTACCAAAACTACAATTCGCAATTGTTTTAGAATTTGTGGCTTTCTCTGGGGAGAATCACATGAAGCTCAAGATGAAGGAGAACAGGAAATCGATAAACAGGTCAGATAGAATCTCCTACCTCATTCCGAAGAAATCTCAATCTCATTCCAAGAGTTTGTCAACTTTGAGGATAACTTTGCAGTCACTGGAGCCCTAAAGGATGCAGACATTCTACCATATGGGGAAGAAAATTCGGATCAAGATGAAGATGAGGACGGGGAACCAGTTCTGTCCGTAACTTCAAAGGAAGCGAAATTGTCACTTACAAAACTACGTTAATTTTAAGAGAGGAGAGGTGTCGACGATAACATTTTTTCAGCTTTGAACACGATAAAGAACACGCTGGACCGAGCTTGTCTGCAGTCGTTAACTTAGAAAAAAATTACGGATTTATATTAAAACTGTATAATTTCATTACTTAAATGTAAACATACATGTATACATACATACGAGTAATACAAATTTCGTTTGGCAAAAATATTTTCTTTTCTGAAACCTCCTACTTACTTACTTATCAGGCCAGCGACCCTTGGAGTGTCTGAGCTTGAACTAATGCCGATTCGGAGGCAACTAGTTATCTCGTAACAATTTTTTTTAACGTGGTTGGGCCGTTAATCCCACGCACAACCGCCAAAACTGGTCGGGGTAGAAAAAAACATGTCCTCTTGCCTAGAACACGGCTGCATACATTAGTTCACTATTAAGCGGATGCTGAGATAGCTATCCAGGGGCGCCACGTGGAGGCTGCATGTCAACTTGAACTGCACAGTGACAAGGATCGTACCAAGCATCTCACCTAGTTGAGTGCATTCAGAGACTTTACCCTGTATGTGCATTTCCGTGTCATTGGAGGAGTTGAATCCACCAACCTACCGAAAGGAAACCTCCATAATTCCAAAAACCTCTGTAATTCGAAGTTTTTTCTTGGTCTGACAGAGGTTCGAATTATCACGATTTCACTGTATATAGAGATGTTGATGGAATGGGTAACATTATGGTGGTACAGGAAGAAGGCCGAACGCAAACTACTAATTCTAATTCTAATATCTATCATACGATAATTTCCATCACCACGTGCAACAATGTATTTCCAAGCTGTGTTATACCTACGTCCTTTTTTGAAAAAAACATTATCAACATACCTAAGTTGTTATTTTAATTGATCGCATGTATTAATGATCAAAGAACGCATAACATAATCAACATAGGTAACCCAACATTTCTCTTGTACGTATTAGGTGGACATACGAATGAAATTGGCCTGATCTATGGCAAGTTAATTAAAGCAACAGTTTCATCAAAATTTTCCGTCACACTGTCATAACATTTCAAAACGCGGAAATACTAACCTGCCATCCTTATTGACGTTGATGTTCGCGGCTGCATGCTGAAAATAATCACTTCATTTGCCCCCGATTCGAGACGCATTATAAAAGAGTTGTCCGTATTCTGTAAATAGCAATTGTAGATCCTAAGTGAAAGTACTTAAATTGCCCCCAGTTCGCACTGGTAGCGCGGTGTGATTATGGATCTGTTTTTCAATTCCAAATTAAAGTCGATAGCTCACGGAAGCCCATAGGCCCCAAATGCTCAATGTAAAAGCAAAAGTAAATTTGTGCCCCAGTCACCGATTAAAGATAAACTCGCGGGGCCAATTGGTAAAGCTTTAAGATGTTGGAGGCAATATCTACTGCAATGTTGTTATTCTCATGTCTTGCCTTAAGGGGACTAGAATTAATTAATTGTAAATAATTGTTTTCTTCTTAATATTTTTTGTTAGATGTGCTTCCTTATTTGACTTTTCTTGGAGTGTGTCCACATGTAGCATTTAGCGTAGCATTGAAAGCGACATTGCAATTTTGGAATTTTGGTGCAATCAAGAACGATTAATTATTTGTTAATAAGTGTAATTATCTAACTCTTAATCGAGCTCAATATTTCACACGCATTGCTGCATGGCATTGAAACATTGCTTGACAGCCATATTTGAAACAATACTGGAAGTGGTAGTACGCTCACAGGAGATTTACTTGTAATGGCGCTACTGCTTGAAATGAACTTGAGCTCTATTGTCATCTATCTAAATTCAGTTTCGCATACAAAGTTGGTTGATGTTCCTTTCCACTTGCGCACATCACCTAATTGGCAGGCTTCCTCTACTGCGCTGGTCTGGGTAGACACTAAGACTTTCTGGCTTGAATTGTTGGTCTACATCCGCGGTACTTGTCCCAGCCGTTGTAATGAATAGCCCATGTAGTTCGTTAAGTTATCTCCTCTTTCACTCAGCGTCTATGCAGACGCAACAGTAGATCTCCCAAAGGATATTTCTCTCAAAACAACCAAGTTTAACCTAAATTTTTTCTTGACAATGTCCTTGCCACCACGCCCAAGAGCTGGACAGGCGTCATTAGGATCTTGTACAGTCACTTTATTTGTACGAGAGAAGGCTTTGCTACTCAATTGTCTTCATAGCCCAAAGAAAGTGTGATTGGCAAAAATTATTCTGCGTTTGATCTCAGCGGAGGGATAGAGTAGCCTAATGTAGACAAATCCCGTTACTTCCTCAAAGTTGTACCTGTCTACGGTGATTTTATGTTCGAAAAATTCTGTGTTCTTTTTTGTTGACAAATTATTTTATGAGTTCAGTGTTTCTAGTTAAGAAATGGCTTCGGTGTCAGGCTGTTGATATCTGTTTGGTTGATGTTTAGGCAGTGGATCAGGATGCGTCCGATGGTTTGAACAGGAGTGCCATATGGGCGTTTAGAATGGGTTATATGGATGCACTTAGCTGAGGTTACGTTGTATCTGCTAGTGGATGTCCGAATTCCCAATGAATATTGGGCTTTCTCTGGTGGAGGTAGCTCACAATGAAGACAAAAATTCTTCTGGGCAAGTTATATTGGAGAATACCTGGAGGGCAATCAATATTTTAGATTCAAAGTGAAAATTTGAATTTTCTTTGATTTTGTGAAATTCTTCCAGAAGCGACTATTTTCTTTCTTAGGTTTACTGGAACTTTTTGCACAGCATAAAAAACCATTCAACTGGGTTTGGTAGTAGAATTCAGTGTGGGGTTGAAGTTTTTGTCGAAGTGACTGTAGGCAAGAAGTGCTTACCGGTTTTTCTATTACGTTGTTGCTTGTCTTTACTGTTTGCGATGGTTTAATTATATAGAGCTTTTATACGAGAGATCTATTTAAGCTGATACTCGGTACCTAGGTGAAGGAATGTCCTACGTAGACACCATTAAATATCACTCACTGTTATCTTCGGGAGACTCTACGATTGAGGTGGTCAATTTGGGTGGTGCTTGGTCCTAGGCGCCACTTATTTCAATATCTTGATAAATAGTTCAGGTCTGCTATTGCTATTTCCTTTGGGTGTCGAAGCTGATTGGTTTGTCGCATGCTATATGCAAGTTGTTACAAATCCCAAATGAATGCAATATTTTTGAAGTTAAAATCTTCAACATTTAAATGACAGCTTTTTTACTTCCCACGAGGAAAATATATTATTTTCGGATTGTGATCAGCCAAGCAGCAGTGAAGGCGGTAGACAGCAAATTCCAGCTTCAAACGAAATATGCTAAGTCCACGAAGTCAATCTCTGCTCAGTTTCCGGTCGTAGCGACATCGTAGAAAACGAGGAAACCGATGAACTGCCAGCGAAAGGATCAACGTTAGGCTCGGAAATAACTCACACGTCAACAACTATTTCCATTGCTGAAGTAAACAAAAGTATCGACACCACCTGGCACTCCAGAGGCGGTTGTTATATTTCTTAGTTTATGGCCATTATTGAATGAGGGAAAAACAAAAAGCCTGTTTACAATACGCATCTTAATAGGTGTACTATCAAGACATTGCCCCATTGGATCAATTAATAATAAATTTCTGTATTGCAGAAGCTGTAAATATATGGAAGAGATAAAGACCATCTAGCTTTTGCCATGTAACATTAAGGTAGCAGATTGTGTTAAGGACAAGAAGAAGTTAGGTAAGTTCCGTTGATTAACTTGGTACGATTTATTAAGAAAGCCGAGGGGTGGCAATGGTGTAGTGGTTGCATCACCGTTTGTCACGCTGAAGGTTCAAGGTTCAACTCCCAATGTAAGAAAAATCGATTAACTGCGAAAAAAGCTGACGTCATCTCCACTGTATAGGCATAACACTAGCAATAGGGTGGTCGAATGACTTGAAAGTGTTGATCGTACTACGTAATGTAATGACATCGGGATCTTCGAAAGAAATACTGTGAATTATAAGCAATGGCAACAAAAAACCAATGATCTAGCCATATACTTAAGATTGAAACCTAATACCACCTTCTTTTTTTTCGGTTGCGCCTGGAGGTGAGGAATCTTCAAAAGATGCCAATGGTCCGTACCATTTGGTTATGCCCGATTCATATCTTTGACGTGGCAATGTTATTGTATGCCAGTGTATGCCTACGGACTAAACCTCACCCCTCAGAGAGGCACTATGAGGACCGACCGCGCGTGCTCATAGTAATAGGTAATTTATTCCTCTCATTTTTTCATTTTTGTGACGACTACGACTAAGTTTCCTTAACGAGTAGTTTACCCGTTGGGTTTCCAGCGAAGGCACCTACTAATACCGTCGTTTATAGCCGTTTTCCTTAAGTCGCTAGGTCGAACGGTCTTGTTCTTTGTAGTCGGCGCTCGAGGTTTGCCACTTCCAGAGTGCGGATTATTTCGTTATTGCAGTGAACATGAAGACGAGTGTAAAGTTTGCGAGCAAAGTTTGTTACTTCGTCCCTCACTGTAGCAATTCCTAAGTCTCTGTGAATATCGCTATTCCTTACATACCATGGAGCATTCACGATTGCTCTTAGCGTTTTGTTTTGGAATGTTTGTAGTAGAACTACATTGCTTTGGTTGGTACAGTCCCAAAGTTGTATACCGTATGTCCAGGATGGTTTTAGCACTTGCTTATACAGAAGCAGTTTGTTATGTATGCTTAGCTTCGAGTATTTTCCGAATAGCCAATACATTTCTCTAAGTCTGATCTCGAGTTCGTCGCGCTTCTTTTTAACGTGTGGCTTCCACTTGAGTTTTGCGTCTAGAGACATTCCTAGTTATTTTGCCTCGTTTGCGTACGGTATTTGTACCGAGTTAATGGAAATAGGAAAGTTGGTTTCCTTTTTTTACGTAAAGTTGACATGTGTTGACTTGGTCTCGGTAAGGACGATTCACCAGATCTTTGTCCTCACGCATACTTTGTTAAGAGCCCGCTGTAGTTTTCCTGTTGATGATTCAACTGACACATCCGTTGCGAGAATAGCCGTATCGTCTGCAAACGTCGCTACGATGGTCTCTTCGTCTTGTGGTATATCTCTTGTGTAGAGCCAGAACAGGATTGGACCGAGAACGCTACCTTGTGGAACACCGGCTTGGATCTTTGAATTCCGAGTATTCAGTCCCGTGTTTAACACAAAACAGTCTGTTTTCAAGGTAGGATCTTTCAATTTCGTTCGTTATTTCATACACCTGATCGATTGCGGAATGTTTCACCCAAAAACCGAATTGATGATCCGGAATCAATCGTCTTTCTTCAATTACTGGTTGTAATCGTTTTAGTAAAAGTTTCTCGAAGACCTTAGATATTATCGGCAACAGCGAAATGGGTCTATACGATTTCTTGTCGTTTGCAGATTTCCCCGGTTTCGGAATCATAATGACTTCGGCAACTTTCCATTGCCTTGGAACATATAAAAGTCTCAAAGAAGCATTTATAATGTGGAGCAGCTTTACTTACGCTTTTTTCGGTAGCTCCTTCAAAATTTCGCCAGTGATTAAATCATATCCTGGAGTCTTGTTGTTTTTCAGCTTTCTTATTGTCATTCGAAGTTCAGACATGGATATGGCTTTTACTTTAAAGTTGTCTGGTGCCGTATTAGCACTAGGATCTTCGGTCAATGGTATTCCGTCGGCAAATAATTTCGCTTTCTCTTTGTCTCCTTCTGCCCATTCGCCGTTAGCTTTCCTTATTGGTGGCGAGTGCATTACGGGTTTCCTTATAGACTTCAAAGCTTTCCATAGTGAGTAGTTTGAACTCTTATCAGCAGTCGAGCCCTCGAGTAGAAGTCTCGCGATTTCTTAGCTCCTGCAGCACATCTTTTAGCTTGCTGCAAAGATGGTTCAGATAAGTTTTGTACCACCTGAGGTTCAAAAAATCACTACACCAACACTAGCGCTGTGTAAATTGCATCATAAGGGTATTCATAACCTCTTTAGCGCTAGTGAATTATTAAAAAAAAAGCATGTTTGTTTTAACATTATCAAACCGATTAGATACAGTACTATAGCAATGTAACCACAACTCTAAGCGAAATCGCAATGGCCCAGCAGGGCCTCCTGGTGGCATTCCGAAGGTATATGTACATTCAATCTAATCTTAACTTACCAAGTGTACTTGCAGGAATAAGCCTAAGCATCCACTAAAGGTTAAACTCGTGAACTTATGTAATTAGCCTGACAGAAACTATTCAAACATTCCAATGAACTTACTAAATGCTTGACATATAGCAACTCAATGAATACTGCTGGGTTGGGCTAGATAGAAATCCAATATTTCGCCTGAAGCAACTTTTTTTACCCAAGGAATATGTGTTCAAGTTTAATTAACTTTTAATCTAGTGCTTTGATTTTTAAATAGTCTTTCAATGCTATAAACTGTTTCCACACCCCTGTATTCATTTTCTATCGAATCCAAAAAATGCTTGCCACACGCTTATTTGATGAACTAATTAATATATGTAATCTATTCTGCTCCTGAGTCATTCAGTGTGTATTTCAATCTCTATATAAAGGTTTTTACTATATCAGGTATCTAGGTAGGTAAAAATGAGCATTATTACGTATAAACGATCATTCCGACGTAATAATGCTCGTTTTTAGGTGAAGAGTTACTCGATCACTGATGCCGTAATTCGAACCCAGATTTCGGAAGTTCTGTGCAACTAACTTGTTATGGAAGGTTCCAGGTTCAAATCCTAATTATTTTAAATTCACTAGTGCTAAAGGGGTTATGAATACCCTTATGATGCTATTCATAAATTTTTACAACACTTATGCTGTTTAACCCTAAAACGCACACCCACGAAAAACTACGCATACCCGTGTATCCACTATAAATTTTTGTGCGTTTTTAATGTTTTTCAAGTATAATATTAATGTTTTTTTATTTATATTCTTAATTTAAGATTCAAGGAGCATTTTAAGCTACTTTAAGTTCATATTTTCTACCTGGGCTTAAATATAGCAATTAGAAAATGGTTGCGCTTCAGGGTTAATGAAAGTGAATTTCGTTAGAAAAGCAATCAAATTATGTAGCATTTCAGTTCAAATTGACATATAATAAAGTTATTTGAAGAGACCGCTAGAACTTCTTTTTGACACCGGTCCATCGACATCTGCCTAAGTTAGTTCAAGAAAACCAATAACGGGTTCCTGCTATTTATGTTATACACCTACGGGATGAAAAACGTCGCAGGCAGACCAGACTTTTACTCCATACTCCAATAAAGATTTGTAATAACAAATTTAAAAAAAAAACTACTTACTTTCTTATCAGGCCAGCGACTCTTGGAGGGTCTGAGCCTGAACTTATGCCGCTTTCCATCCTTTACGGTCCCGGGTACCCTGATTCCAGTTTTCTAGACCAAGGTTTCTGGCGTCCGCGATTGCCTGATCTTTAAACCGGAGGTTCGGTCTTCCTTTTCTTCATGAACCAGGTGGCTGGGACTCGAAGATCCTCTTAGCTGGAGCATTCTCGTCCATTCGCTCGATGTGGCCGAACCATTGCAGTCGACGGATTTTTGCCTTCCGAACTACATCAGCATCTTTCTACAGCGCGTATAGTTCGCGGTTGTATCTTCTTTTCCATTCGCCCTCCTCGCAGACTGGACCAAATATTCGATGTAGAATTTTTTTTTCGAAGGATCCCAAGATCTGCTCCGCTGTCTTACTTATCGTCCAGCATTCAGCTCCATAAAGCAGGACTGGCAAGATCAGGGTTTTGTAGAGCATGATTTTGGACCTTCGAGTTAGGAGTTTGGACCCTAGTTGTTTGGACAAACCGAAGTAGCAGCGGTTGCCTAAGGTTATCCTTCGTCGAATCTCATTTGTCATTTGTGGAGTTTATGTTTGTCCCCAGGTAGATAAACTCCTTCACTACCTCAAAATTATAGCTGTCAATTGTTAGGTTTTGACCTAGACGGTGTTCGACGGATCGGTTTTTGGTAGACAGCATGTACTTTGTTTTATCCTCGTTTGTATGTATATATTGAAAATTGTTGCAAATTGTTCAATAGGCTCCCTGCAGACATGCAATGCATTAGAACATTGAACGCGTTTTTTTAAAAATTTAAAATATGGCCCCTTAATTGTATTCACAATGATATTGAAGTTTTGCTGTTCTACATTGTTCTAGTTTATGATTGTTTTGTACAAGCTCTAAAGCTCCTTTTTCGTTTATTTTTGTTAAGTATTTAAATGAATTATTGTTTACCCCACAATAAATAGTCCTAATTTTGAGGTGGCATTTATAACTATTTATACTGCTTAATATATAATGTCACTAACTATTCTCTTATGTACAAACATTGTGTAATCATCATCATCATCATCAATATCATATCTACATAATAATAAAACAGTAGAACCCGGTGTGTCTGTACATACAAGAAAAAGTAGTAAAACAGAAAGGGGGTGACTAAAGAAGAGTTATAGAAAGGTAGACAGAGCGTAATTTGGAGCAGCATATAGGTTTTGCTTTATTAAAATCGGATGTCGGAAAAAAAAGTTATCGTTATTTAACCCTTCTGTCAATGGATGTTTTAAAACCTTCCCATCAATGGATAAGGTCTAGCTGGACCTTCATACATTTTGTATGGAAATTGATGGAACACAATGAAATAATTGCAGTTTTTTTTGTTATTTTGGACATGTTTTTATATTTATTTGTAATTTCAAATATTTTTTTATTTAATAGTGATTTCACAAACCATTTTCTTCATTAACACATTTATGGCATTTATGAAACTGAATACTATGTTGTAAATAGACAGGCTCTTCGCAGACCGTGCATGCAAATCTCGTTTTTCTTTGGGTTTTGGCGCTTATTCTACATATTCTGCACGACTTTTTCTGGCCCGATTGTGTCTGGCTACCGCTGGTCTGTGTAACTCTATGTTGTAATGGTGCTCCAAAGAAAGACTCGATGCCATTTCGTACGAAAACCCTTCTATTATAGTTGGATTGTTCATCCTTGCTTCGATCTGAGGGGTCACTAATTGCTCAATCAAAGAATGTAAAAATTGTCGACGTGCATTGGTTTCGTTGTTCCACTCATATTATTTAATTTTTTATAAATTATGAAGGATGCCAATGCTGCGACATCCAACATGTTGTAAAAAAATGCTAATGGCCATCGCTTCGTCTGTCGTTTGCATGTATATTCTTCCAACATTTGGTCCATGACGTCCACATCTACTTTATGTTTATTGTAAAAACAAATAGCTTGTGGTTTCTTGCTTCTCCAATTAATTCGGTGTCATAGTGTCAACTGTTGACAGTAAAATGACTGCCTTTGATTTCTTCGGCACATAAGACACTGCTGCGACATTAGCCGTAAACCCAAAGATAGTGGATTGTGTCAGGCGAATTGCGAATTGCGCCGAATAGTTCCAACAAAAGCCAGTCCAGATTCCCGAAGTTTTTCCACACCTTCAAAACTTGTAAAGAAGTTGTCCGCAACCACAGTCCTCCCGCTAGCTCTGTACTTGGTTGTTAGTTCAATCAACACATTTTCGCCAAAATGTACAGTTCTCTGCTGTCCATCTTCTTTACCCGTATAGAGAATTCCTTTGCAAGGGTATCCGTTGCTGGAATCACAAACCCACCATACTTTGATACCATATTTTGCTGGCTTCGATGGTATGTATTGGGTAAACCTTGTGTTTCTTCTGTATGGGAATAGTTGTTTGCCAACGGTTATGATTTCTGTCGGTGTATATGCAGTTTCCAAATGAAGATTCAGCGTTCTCCAGATGTCCCGAATTGGAGCTGCTTTTATCTGCCCTTTGGCGTTCTACACGAGTTCTTTGGTCGGCAAATTTTATAAATCGATTTATAAATACTCGTATCCATTTTAGGTCGAAATACCCTAATATATTTTTTTGTTCATACATAATGCAATAAACAAAACTAATTATCTAGCAGTCATGTATAAAAATAAACGATTTTTTTGGATGAAATCTAAAATAATTATGTTTTTCCATACAAAACGTAGCAAGGTCTGGCCAGACCTATTTCATTGACTCTAGGGGTTGTTGTCGAAAAATTTTTTTTTTCCATCGACTTACATCTACAAATTTGTGTCCACACTAAAGCATTACAAACATGTACGCTGACAAAGTCAGGAAATTTGGTCAAGATAGCTACAGAATTAATTAAGAAAAAATGGGTTTGAAAATGGAAAAGGTCTGGGCAGACCTAGTAATTGACAGAAGGGTTAAAGTTTTTTGGAATTTACTTTTGTCTGTTAGAAAAGTTAGAAGTTAAGGGTTGAAGACCTGTAGACGTCACGAACGATTGTTTTAAAGAAAAAAAAAAAAAAAAAAACAGAAAACTTTGATTGGAATTATAGAGCGTATACTATTTAGTACATAAACAAATCAACAGGTGGCGCTGTTCATTATTAGAACGCGCTTTAGGCATTTTTGCAGTAATCCACCTAACTGACATTATTCGAAAATTGGAATTAAGAATTTAGTAGGTAAATTCTACAACAAAATAAAGAAACACGTGTTTTTCAAAATTGCAACTACGGGCGAAGATACAGGGTGTTAAAGTTTGCAGATTTATAGTATGCGCAACCGTAGTCGGTCGGCACATCGGTTCGTGATCGTATGTCGTTTTTGTTTTGCCGAGTTGAATTTGAATGAATTTGAATTTGAAAGTTCCATAGGGACAGACGATTTCTAGCAACGTAGCGTAAGCCTTAGTATGTATTTAACGCGTACGAAGCCGCAGGAGGACTTATAGTGCAGACAGATTCGTAGATATAAAAGGTTATACAAAAAGTTAATATAACAGGTCCAAGATCTTCGGCCGTAGATTAGCAGAGATTAGTGCTCTTAATTTGTATAACGACCACGTAAATCAATTAATCTTAATTGAACGGTCTCGCACTTAAATGTCTTAGTATTTATACAGTTGATACTATGAAAAGACCACCTGTCACAAGCAAATTATACCTTAAACCTCTTACTGAGGTGAAAATTACACGGTAATTACACATTCCTTATCAACAGACTATTTGCATTCAAGAACGTAGGTACTGTAATTATGCTTTTTGTCGCAGATACAAATAACTGACATTGACTCACTTCTCTTTTTCTGCATATTACTCCGATAAAATATCTCAATTCACAAATTGCTCTAGTCATATATTTTGTATTCATATACTTATACGTGCAGTCAATTAAAAATAAAAAAAAGCCGTTCACACAATAATTTATGATAATAATTTCATATTTCTCCCACGGTTCTTGCAGAACTAGTTCAGGCTATTTCAGAGAAAAAAATAGTTAGAGGTGAACCAAAACATTGAACTATACAAATGAATGTATCTCCAAGGCACGGCTCAGAAAACAAATCTGGACTACAACACACACTCTTTCGGTATGGTTGAGGTGACATTTATTAACGCGTCTTACAAAAGTGGCCGCCCCGTAGCTCATACGCTGTATAAATATAGTATAAGCTGTACTGCGTCAAGATGTGGGATTCAAATTTGCTCATGGTGATTCACATTTGTCAGTACCGGCAGATCCGGTTTAAGAGATTTTATCGTTGAAGAAACGCGATATTTTGACGTTTATTAAACGCCTGCCAGCCATATGAGGCAAATAACCGAGCACGAAGAATGAGTAACAAATTAGATTTGCTAATTATCGGTGTGGTTTCGCATATTGTCTGCTTATCTTATCATGGATTCAATTTTGTCTTCTATGTAGGTATACATTCGCTTAAGGGATATATGTAATGTCGAGACATAGCGCGGGTGGAGATCACATTGATTTTGATTGTATGATTTAATGTCCACTTT